>BTHU01000016.1:112562203-112997203 GCA_036184795.1 Tokudaia tokunoshimensis | reverse complement strand
ACCTCCTTTTCTACCCAAATTCATGTTTTCTCTCTTACTCTCTAAAACCAAACCAAACTGAAAAAATAAATGAAAATCAAAACTAACAACAACAAACACTAAGACAAAAGCTACCCCAAATAAAACAAAGTGTCCACTAATAAAATAATAAGGAGTCCATTTTTTGTTAGACAGTTAGTCCCGAGATAGATCCTTCTCTCCAGTATGGTAATTACAATAAATACCATCCGAATGGAGAAAAATGATTTTCCTTTCCCAGAATGTATCAAACAGCTTCTTGACTAGGAGTGTGACTTTGTATCAACTTCCATTCCTTACAGTTGTGCAGGTCTTGCTTGTGTATGCTGTCAGTCTCTGCCCACATATGTATATCAGTCCTGTTGTGTCTGGCCATCTTTTTGAATATTATCCAAAGTGGTCCCATAGATTCCCTCCATCCCCAACTATTACATTTCTTGCCAAAGCTATTGGGTTTTCTCCACAATCTAATGGTAGGGGCCCATTGCTAACATCAACATTTACTGATATTATCTAATAAAATGAAATTAACCTGATACCCAACTATATGTCTAGTCTTCACAGTGCTGGAACATATCCTGTATAATGCCAGAGAAGAAAAGTAATCATCAGTTATAAATTCTGTGACCTACTTAGTTGCCTGCCTACAAATAGTCTGGTCAACATTGGCACAAGTGTTATGGGGCAAGCAACCATTTTTTTTTATTGAATTTAAGGCTTTCTTCATGAGATAGAACCCACATTTGATACTGATAAAGTGACCAAGAACCTGAAACTTGATAGGTCATGGACCCAGAAGAAAACATACTACTAGTATTTTGCTAAATACTAAAGGAACCATTAATGACTCTTAATGGCATACTATACCCATTGATCAGTGTATCACTCAATCCTCATTAGGGAAGCTTATTCTTATAGTATATGATAACTCAAAAGTGGACACTGAGCAGAGAATTAGAGGTTTTGGACCACTTAATTCTAAATGGTATGTCTTCATCAAAGCCACTCAAGTTTCAGGGACTCATAGAGAATTTATGTAGAAAGAATACAACAGGCAGAGAGAGTAAATGAATTAAAAAAATGTGTCTTCTATACAACATGATGATTAAAGCATCAAAATCCCTTCTCAAACTTTTAAAATTACAATATATAATGTAAAAAGGATGGATTTGGTATTTGAGCTGGGAAAATTACTTCACCTTCGCATTTCCTCACTGCAGGAAATATTAACAAATGAACCACCAACTTCCCATGCTCCATCCAGCTGCTCTCTGCAAAGCAACTCCACTGCCTCCACTCAGAATCTACATCTTTCTGTCCATCCATCTCCATCTTGCTTTCTCCTCCCCCTTCTTCTGAGTTTCTCTCTGTCTCTCCAGCTCCTATCTCTGCCTCCCTTTTCCCTGTCCAATCACAGGCCTCTTGCTGCACTAATATTTAAATAGACTGGACAGGGAAAACTCTGCTACATTTCTTGATTTCTCATTTTAACACAGTGAGGATTCCCCCCTCACACACACACACACACACACACACACACACATAAAGTGCTTGATGTCTTCACTTGGACTGAATCAGCAGGTTCTTCTTCAGTGACAGTGTTCTAACAAGGAGGACCAGGGAATAAGAAGATAAAAAAGATAGGAAAGTTTGGCTTGGGAGAACATGTCAAACTATGCCTTATGACAAACAAGCTTATTAAGAAATACATCATCTTATATACATATTATAGGGGAAAATGAGACAAGTCAGATAAAAACTGTCATAAATAGGATAAAGCCAGTATGAAGCTAATTAAGCAATGATAGAACATACAGCATATCTCAGGTATGTTATAACCACGCATCAAGCTTCAGCTGAAAGAACTGCTTGGATCAGAATCGGTTTAACTAGAGTTTTAGGGTAAATTTGAAGACAATATTAGAGAGAGGAAAATGATAAGAGAATAAATCAAAGCTTCTGGCACAGTAACTTCAGCAAACTGAAGACAGCCTTACACATAACCAGACATCTTGACTTTAATCTCTATTATGTAATATATACCATATGGAATTAAAAACCAACAAAATCATATTAAAAGACAATGAAAATCAAACCAACTAAACAAACAAAAAAAACCCAAACAGTCTGAAAGGAGAAAGTGAACAAATATGCCACTCTTAGAAATGGTGGAGAGGCAGAGATTATCATGTTTACAATTTTAAATAACTATGGTATTAATATGCTAAGACGCTATTTCACTATGAACTAGTCCGCAAGACCACCTCAACTTCTGAATACAGATATCAAGGACAAAGAAGAAAATCAATATTACATATTTCTTCTCAAAAGCCAGGAAGAAAAAGAACAGTCATGTTTAGATGAAGAGAAATCTACTGCCACAGAATCACTCCATGGTGATTTCTTTAAATTGAAGAAAAATAGATTTTTGTAAAGAAAAATAAAATTAAAGGGACAGAATTTGTTGTCAACAGATCATCTTGACTTTTAAAAAATTCTAAAAGAATTTATTCAGAGAGAATGAAAATTATATGCATCAAAATTGTGGATTTATATAAAAAGAATAATAAACAGAAAATAATGCAGCCAACATAAAACATTTTTCAGTCTTCATTAGCTTATTAGATTGTTTTTATTATAAAAACAACATAAAATATATTAGATGACATACAGATAAATAAAATAAATATCAGCATTGTTCTAGGTGCTAGAAGGGAGAATGTAGGCAAATTTTTATCCCGAAGTAACCATACTAAGTTTGAAGTAACCATACTAATTTAATGTAATTTACAGGTTTATAGATAAGATAAAAATGTATCTTGAAAACTCTAAAAACACCTACCAAGTACTCAAATAACAAATCAATGTAATGATTAGACTAAGACAAATTGGATGAAGATAGCAGGGTAATTAGAATTAGAGAAGTCAAAATAAGAAAAAAATCAAATAAATGGAGAAATATAACAATAAATATAAAACATGTATAATAGATACTGCTCTAACTACATCAATAATAATTTATTAACAGTCTCAATATGCCAATTAAATGGTATAGATATATGAAGTAGATTTTTAAAAGTTCACAAAGCTACACTTTGTACTGTCTATAATTTTATAGAATGGAAAAAATAGATTAAAGCTGAAGTATAGAAACAGACATTCTTTGTTAATACCAGGCAAGAAAACAATTCCTGAAGTTATATTGAGTTTAGTAAAAGGGGGATCCAGAGCAATGAACATTATTAGAAATGAAGATAGGTATTAGGTAAACAAATTCTCTAGTAAGACATTATGATCTTAAAAACCAATGAAGTTAAGAAGCAAGTATGATACTGTGAGGTAAAATCAAATAGGAGTAATAGGAGACACAGATTAACCAAGTAGCAGAGTTGGAAATTCTGCTCTTCCTCTATGGATAGTTAGATATATAGCAGGCAATTATCACTGATAGGTTTGAAGTGTGTATTATCATTAACCAGCTGGGTCTAATTTAGAATGCCTCACCCAGAAGCAGAAAAAGTTATCCTCTTTCAAGTTTGCATTGAGCATTTTTCAGTATAGGATATATAGTTTTTAAATTTTAATTTAAAAATTATTTATGTGTACTTGTGTGTGTATGCACCATGAACATGCAGTGCTCATGGAATCCAGAAGGTGGCACTGGATTCTCTGGAACTGTCTGAGTTTATGGTCCATTTACGGGTGCTAAGAACTGAACCCCAGGGCCTCTGCAAGTGCAACAAGTGTTCCTAACTGTTGAGCCATCAATGTACTCTAAGCTGCAAAACACATAGCTCAGAACATAAGGAGTAGAAATAATATAAAACTCTATCTTAAACCAGGATGGAATTAAACTATAAATCAACAACAGAAACTATAGGCTGTTAACACTTGTTGGAGGCAGAGACTTCATTTTCTTCAGTAGTTAGCCACCAATAAACTGCCCTCGCTACACTGAATAACTTCCCACCCACACTCAGGCAAGGGAGAAGTTTAACTCTATTGGCTGACATGAAAGTAGCAGCAAGCCTGGTTGAGAAGTATGCCAGAAGGAAAGGGATATAAAGGAGTGTGTTGAAAACAATAAAGTACACACATGTGTGCAAACACACACACACACACACACACACACACACAGAGGACCTGGTGCAGATCCGTGCAGGCCCTCTGCTAGCTTCTTCAGTCTCTGTTCGTCTATATTAGCTTTGATCACATTGATTCACATGGTCTTATTCTCCTGGTGTCTTCCATCCCCTCTGGCTTTTACATCCTTTCTAACCCCTCTTCTGCTGGGTTCCCTGAGCTCTACTGGGATAGATTTGATGGAGATATCTTCATTCTGAATAATGTCTGGCTATGGGTATCTGTACTTGAGAACAGTGCTTCCTACACTTCCTATAGGACTCTCCATATTAACACAGTAATTTTTAAAACTACATGTAATTGCATATGCAGTCAAAGAATACTCTTATACTGCAAGCTGTAAAAAGTCAGGTTACTTTACAGCTGGGAAGTCTAACACTGACCTGTGACTGCAATAAGAAAGAACAGGCTAGACAGAGATTTATATGTGCTATTTAATGATTGCTCCTTAAGTCTAGACCTAGCTTGTTTACATTCAGTATATAAATATTATGATTAGCCTGCTAAGCAGCTATGTGACTAAGATTTTCCCCCTTAGGCAGAAGACAAAGGACCAACTATAAAAGTTTCCCCAGGCTCACCTGCAATCATGATTTCTTGAGTTCATTTTGAAGATCATATTCCCCAGTGTACCCTGTGCTACAAGAATGGACTCTCAGAACTGTGTTCACCTTGCTACACATTCTTGTCGTATAGTTCCATCTGCAACATGACATGCTGGCTCACAACTTACAGTCTGGAGTCCTCTGGGTCCTGACATCAATCGAAATCACAAACTGGTAGATTGGCAATATTCTAGAACAGGTTAGTCAAAAACGTTTGCCTCTTTCATGTGGTAGTGGGGAGGAACCTCTGCATTCTTGAGACTGAGGCAAGAAGATTGTGAGTTCAAGGCCAGTCTGGGCTATACAGCAAGACCTTGTTTCAGGACACAAAGTATCACCCTCTCCCTGAAGCAAAAAATCAACCACAATTTTGAAAGTAATTGTACCTTTCTTGTATTTATAACTATCACTTTAAATGGGTTCCTAAACCACATTGCTCAGTTTTATCTCCTCCTGTTTCTGTCCATGGCACAAATATGACCTGATGTTCTATTAAGATGCATTCATTTTTATAGTGACACTAATTCTTCTGCTATGAATATTAAACATTAACTCCTATTCTTGAAGTACATGGTTGATGCTCTAATTTGATAATGATATGGTAACAATATGATAAATCCCACTGTAAACACTGAAGCCTACATGTCTTCATGGAGATATCTTATGGTAAAACATGTTCTCTCTCTCTCTCTCTCTCTCTCTCTCTCTCTCTCTCTCTGTGTGTGTGTGTGTGTGTGTGTGTGTGTGTGTGTGTGTGTGTGTTCAATGCCTCATGGACTTCAAAATTCTTGATCCTGCACAACTTACTTTTATCTCTTTTGGCAGATATAGAAACATATCCTCATTTTGTCTTCACACACTAAAAGCTCTGTATCTATACTGATATTCTAATTTATTCTAGCTTCACCCCTTTTCAGATGTGTTCTCTATTTTAAATCAGCTTACACCTGATATATAATACATAGAATTGCATACACGTGTGCATTTTATAATGTTTGCAGCTCTGTCTCCTCAAACATTTATATTCACCTGTGGCTAAACAGTCAAATGCACATGTGTAATTTTAAATTATAGCTTCCCTAGTTGTTTATATGGAGAAACAATCTTCTCCTCCTCTTCTTCACCTTCCCCCTTCTTTCTCTCCCTCCCTCCCTTCTGGCATATTTAGGATAATTTACTTTGAAGTCAATAATTAAGTCCTTATCTACTCTCCATCTTGGTTGCCAGTCTTTTCATCACCGGAGAAGGATTTGGATATGAACCTCTTCTCTGTTTCATGAACAGTAAATATTTTGACATTGTTGCAAGTGAAGTTGGCATGTATGCTGTCTTTATCATATTTTATTTGCCACTTTCTGGATGGTGTCAGATAATAAACAGCGATTCTTAAGTTTAGTGTTGTTATATTTATAAATGATTGCTAAGTGTTTACACAGAACATTTCTATACATGTTCTTGGGAGAAGATTAAGCAGTACGTACTCTCTTGTAGAGGACATCAGTTCAGTTCCTCAGAATTGGGGCATACTGCAGAGCTTACAACCCCCTTTAACTTCAGCTCTAGGTGATGTGACACCTTTGGCCTCTGCAGGTATCCATACTCATGTGCACAAACAGGCACTCATACACATATGTAAAATATAATAAAGCTAAAAGTGAAAATGTTCATACACGAGGTCAGATAGTTTCCCTTACTCTCCTTAAAGCTTTTATAATTTTAGCTTTGATATTTTACTCACAAATTCCCTCTCACTTGATGAAATGTTGTACAGAATTCAAGGTTTATGTATAGTTTCTCATAAACCTAAACTACCTAAATACATTAAACAATAAAAGAAAAGCATTAGAATATAGACTCAGACATATGCATATGCATAGATCCTTTTTGACCTATTTCTATATTAATAAAATCTACATGTCATTTCAATATTTTATAAATTTTCACTGTGCTATATTGAGAATAATTGACTACAGCAAATATCTTCATCCTATTCTGCAAGATTCTTGGACTTTCTTGGCTTGTAGATATTCTGTACACTATATCTGTAGATTTTTAAAATTTCATATGTCATGTTTTTTCCCTTATGTTCACCAGGTGATATACTAATCCATTCCTATGTGGATTTAGAACTTTTCTCTTGTTTGCTTCTCGTTTATGTTTCTACGCATTCACCATGATTTAACTACTTTTTAATTTGCTTCTTTCCTTCTTCCTCCCATTCTTCCCTCCAGTCTTCTTGGGATCAGTTCAATCACTCATTCTTCCCATTGGTGTTCCTGGGATATAAGGAAGTTAAATGTGTTTCTTACTGTTCTAAAATATAGGAAACACAAGATCAAGAGGCTATGTCTGGTGTGTGCCTTTGTAGAGCATCCCTCTATCTTGAGAGGGTAACAAGTTGCCAGGGAACCGCATATTCTGTTATTACATTTCCAACACACACATTTCCAGCAATGCATTCAAATAATAGCAACATGTTTTCACTTTAGAAATTGGTTTCAAGTTTGTATTAGATACTTTCAGCCATTCTTCCCTACTGTTTCTCTACCCTCTTCTCTCTCCATGTTTCTAAACATGTTAATCAAGCTCATTTAAAAGGCTTGTCTGCAAATGTCAATATCTGGATCGATGTTCTTTTTTTTTTCTTTCTGTTATTGATGAATATTTAAAGATAAAGATACTTTTATCTTTAAATGTTTAGAAAATATTTACTGAATGATGAATGTTGGTGTAAAAAGAATCAGAAGATTTAAGTTATATTTTCTACTCAGAAAGCTTTCCACCTTTTATATTTTGCAGGCAGATTGACTCTGCAATCAGCTTCTTAACCCAACAGGAGCTTAAGATGGTGTGAAGATTGGCTGTGATGTTGGTTAAGCCCATTCTATTCTGCTGACTCTGATCCTTCAGGTGGTCCTTCTACAGCCTGAGGTGCAGCAGCCCTGAGGTTCATCATTTCCCTCTGATAGATGAAGAAGAAAGACTCAGCTTTAGCCATAGGAATTCTGACTACCTTATCCTCAAAATCTGGTAAATGCCCCAGGCTGCAAGTGCATGATGCTTTCCCTAACCTTAGATCATTGCAGAAATTCTCATTCTGCTTTTTGGAAATGATTGCCCTTGTTTCTCAATGTCTGAAGAGCACCAGAAATGAGAAAATATCCCATGGGGAGCTATTTTTGCTTGAATGCCCTACAATTCCTGATTGCCCCAGTAGCCACTCATGTCCCTTGTGGATAGCCTCCACTATAGCAAGAGCAGTAGATTGTTATTTAATAACTCTGTTGTATAGCCGTCTGAAGCTGTAAACTTCTTAAAGGCAGAAGTGATCATCATTTTCTGTGTATTTTCAGAATATCAGATGTAAAGTAGGGATTCTTGTTAATGAATTAAAAATATATGACCATGTATCATAAAAATGTTCCCTTTTATGTTTTTAATTATAATATTAGTCCTATAAACACAACTTATCAACTATATTTGTTCACTGTTTTGATTTTGTGGCTGTGATAGGTAATTTTGTATGTATGCGCACATGTTAATTTGCCTCAGTATTATGAAGGCTAGGAATATATCTCAAACTTAGAGAATATGCATAATTTTATAATAAATAAAATGAAAAAGACCAATTTAATCATAAATGTTACTACACTATTAATTTTATCAGATATTATTACTGATTAATTAAAAATACAGTTTTCACCCAAAACCTTTATTTCTTATTAAACTATTAAAATTACTTCAAACTTTTCTTCTCTTTGAAGCAGACAGTCATTTAAAATTTGTCTCTCCAATACATTTATGCAGGTCAAGAAAACTCAAATGTGTGATTCCCCATAAAGAAATGAATAAGGTATACTACTTATATCCTCTAATTGCTTGCCCTTTAAAGCATTGGCTACTCTAAGTTATAATGGTATTTCTTCCAGCTAAGAAGAAACATGCAGGAGACTTCACTTAAAAGGTTAATGAAAAATGAGGCTTTCTAATTTATATAAATGCCAGGTGAGGCACATGGCTGGAGCATCTCTGTCATTGTAAGGCACCCTCTCAGAGCTCTGCCTTTGCCAACAATCACTTGGCATTAGCTTCCCATTTCAATCCCTTACAGGGCTTTATTAAAATACGAATACAGATGAGATTTGAAAACAACTCTGATGAACACTGTTTTTTGGATACTTTCAAGGCTATTGGGTCTGTTTTACTTTAATAAAAGACCATAATTCAGTTGAGCTGTTCAGTGAGCTAGATACTAGCTTATGGAACTATTTACACTTGGAGGAATTTGAATTCAAACATTAAAAAATGTTTTCTCTACTACATTCTTTTTAAATGTTCAGTAGCTAGATGGGGCAATCATATTAAACTGAGAATGTAAACAAGATTTTCATTGTCACAGACTTCCTTTTGAAAAAAAAAAACAAACAACCTCGAGTTTTCAGCAGAATGGGGAAGAGGTCTTGTGTTTCTGTGAAAGGTCTGAATAAAATGTATGAAGATCCTCTTGAGTCATTTCTGGTTTCTCTCTGAATACATTTTGAAGCAAACATGAGCTGTGCAGCTACACAGAGATTATGTATCCAAACCATTTACATTCCCCTCCCCTAAGTTAGAATACCCCAAGAAACATTTTACTTGGTGACAAGCAGGTTATTGATTGAAAAGTCAGTGGTAAAGCTGGAATTCATACTGAAGTCCACCAGCATGTTGCCACTCAAACTATTCCACGCTATCTAATTTAATTGTATTTAAAGGCTAGTTCTTTACTTAACAGCAGAGAAATATATTACAAATGAGAAAGCTGTCAGTCCTTAGTGTGGAGTCATTGCTTACTGGTCAAATTATGTTACCAGATAGGGATTTGCATAGCAACAAGGAAATGGCAGATATTCCAGACTGAAATTGAAGAATTGTTCTTCCAAAACCAGCACTTTTCCATATAATGCTTTGCTTCTGGGTACATGCGTATATACTCATGCTTTTGCCAGCTTACAGACCCACATTAGTATCTTCATTTAAAATATGCCTGCACCCCCATATAATCTCTACTATCATATCTGAATAAGATCCATTTGTATATCTCCCATTGAGACTAAAGCTTTTAAAATTTACTGTTTCATCTTGAACATGTGTTTCACAGTATAAATGCTTTTATAATGAATGTAATAATAAAATGGTGAGAGGTTCAAAGGCAACACATAGCAAAATTTATCCCCTGTGTTATCTGCCATTGCCATACATTTACAGAAAGCTGGGTTCTCAACTTGTGAAGCAAAAAACAAAAGAAGTCAAACTTTCTTCATCTTCAAGGTAACTTGCTGATCAAAATGAGAGACTGCAGGAGACAGGTGCAGTGGATGGCTACAGAACAACAATGTTTTCTAGACACAACAGAACACCTCACATTCAAAATCAAAGCAATTATGACAGCATGTGTAAGATCCATGCATGCAAGACTGAGCCAGACAAAATTCCAGCATAGCAAAATGGGACAAATAAGAAATGCCACCACTAGCTGAGAAGCTATTAGACATTAATGACTACTAGACAGAGAGTCAGCTTTTTTCAACGATATGGCTCCTGAGATGATATATCCACAATGTAGTAGAGATGAACCTATGTATGTACCAGCAGTACCAGGTGTACTTAGTGAATTTCACAAAAGAACACACACAATTAGGGAAAGAATAATGATGGGATAATGGAGGACAGAAGGAAAAAGATAGATGGCACGCTTGAATAAACCATTAAACACACAAATGAAATTCTCAAACAATAGAAAATATGTTCCATTGCTATTTAAAAGCCATCTAAAGCAAAACATCTCGGCTTCAGATATCTCACGGGGTTGTTCCATCAAATATACATTCTTATAGAGACCCTATCTTAGCAGCATTTGCAATGACTGAAACACATGGGTGGCAACCATGCTTACAAAGTTGCACTGTAAGGAATCCTTATAACTTTATTATGATTGTACTCACAGAGCTCCTTAGGAAGAAAGCAGCATGGTTAATATCAGGGGGAGGGAAGTGAAAAGACTAACATATCCCAGCACATTAATCTAGTGAGATATTTCACAATGGTGACAAAATAAGTGCACACATGGAAGAAATTTACTATGTCTTGTGTTCCAAGCACTTGCTCACGATGAAATAATAGCATCTATTAAAATAAAGTTTTAGACAACTTCTATGGAATGGTACAAAGTCTGAAGATGGAGTTATGATCAAAATAGACTATAAAATTCACAGCATAGTCATGAGACTCAGGCATAAGAGAACTTATCACAGTAACCTATGCACAAGATAAATATTGGGTGATATTGGTGTTAATGATATAAAATGAATAAAGGGGGAGATATTTTATATTTAGTTTTGATAGTTTTAGCTGCTACCTTTGGACAATTTAGAATCAATTGGGACAAGATTCTTAATATGGAATTGTCTGAACTGTATTACTTATAGTTGTTATGTTTCAAACCTGGGACAAATGGTTAACTGAGGTGCCTATTTAACACACCAAAGTGGATCTGGCCACCAGATTCTCCCAGCACCCTCCAGGCCCTACCTGTTGCATAATATAGCTAACATACCTGCCTGGGGACTGGGTTGCCCTTCCACAGCAGAAAGCAGTCTAATAAGCATGGACCCTCTCAATCTTATCTCACTACTAACAATTCCTATTTCCTTCACATTCATAAAAAGGGAGGAATGTTGGTCATACGAAGAACCACCCATATTCTGTAACCAGGTGCCTCAGAGCTTTCCCATCCCCCACCCCCACCCCCACCTTCAATGACTCAAAGCCAATGCCCTACCATCACTAACAGCTGATGTGGCATGTTTCCACCATGGCTGTTTTTCCACTATGTGCTTGCTCCAACCCTCCTATAATGCCTGCCATCATAGCATACCCTATTGCTATGTCCATCTCCACTCAGAGGCAGCCATTTTGTGCATCCCTGCCTTGATAAATCTTTTTCATGATGTCTTTTGCTTTGTGTGATTTTTGTTATATTGCTTAGCCCCAGTCATTCCTTGGCATCTTCAAGTAGGTATGTCTCTGAGGGTCTTGAAAATGTCAGTTGAAGTCAGAAAACCTAGCCCACTCTACCAGGCACAATTCCCAAGACAGATCTCCTGTCTAAATATGTGTTTTTATTTCTTTATACTCTTGATGGTGGTGGATGTGATGTAGCTAGCTATTTTAGGTTTTTGTCTTGACTTTCTTTTTTTTTTTTAATTTACATTCCAAATCACTTCCCCTTTCCCGTTTCCTCCCTCCCCGAAAGTCCCATAAGCCCCCTTCCCTCCCTCTTTTCTCCATTCAACCCCCTCTTGTTTCTCTGTCCTGGCGTTCCCCTACATCCAGTCTTTCCAGGACCAGGGGTCTCTCCTTCCATCTTCTTAGAAATCTATTGATATGCGGATTGTGTCTAGGGTATTCCGAGATTCTGGGTCAATATCCCCTTATCAGTGACTGCATACCATGTGTGTTCTTTTGTGATTGGGTTACCTCACTAAGGATGATATTTTCAAGATCTGACCATTTGCCTAGGAATTTCGTGAATTCATTGTTTTTAATTGCAGAGTAGTATTCCATTGTGTAGATATACCACATCTTCTGAATCCATTCCTCCGTTGAGGGACATCTGGGTTCTTTCCAGCTTCTGGCTATTATAAATAAGGCTGCTATGAACATAGTGGAGCATGTGTCCTTATTGCATGCAGGTAAAGTCTCTGGGTATATGCCCAGGAGTGGTATAGCCGGATCCTCCGGGAGTGTCATGCCCAGTTTTCTGAGGAACCGCCAGACTGCTTTCCAGAGTGGTTGTACCAGCCTGCTATTCCACCAGCAGTGGAGGAGTGTTCCTCTTTCTCCACATCCTCGCCAACAACTGCTGTCTCCTGTGTTTTTGATCTTAGCCATCCTGACTGGTGTGAGATGGAATCTCAGGGTTGTTTTGATTTGCATTTCCCTAATGACTAAGGATGATGAACATCTCTTTAGGTGCTTCTCAGCCATTAGATATTCTTCAGGTGAGAACTCTTTGTGTAGCTCTGTACCCCATTTTTTCTTGCAATAGAGGATTTTAACCTGAAAGTGTAAGCCAAATAATGATGTCACCTTTCAAAGTTGTTTTGTGAGGGCAATATGGGTTTTAAACTCTTCTACTTTATCTATACAGGGAATTATTTTCTAGAGGAATGAATATATTTCTTAGATGATGAGTTATGATTTCATTTACATTATGTTCAGGTGCTAATTTTAGCAAAGTATTCCTTCCATTTGGGGAAGGTGGCTTTATAAACTCAAATATTTATTATTTAAATCTTATCTTTCTTCTTTCTCAAATAAGATTGCTTTATCTAAGAAATATTCCAAATGTAGCCTCCGTAAATTTTTTAAAGTTTCTTTATATACTTTCATTAGTGAGTGTTGTGGTAGCAGAGAGAGATTTACAGTTTATTTTCCTTATACTTACTGTATTCTTTGGCTATAACTAAATGTTATATCTAATAACATTTAAACTATATTTTTTCATTTTCTACTATAAACTATTCATAGCTCCCATGTTTATTCAGCTGACTACTCTATATCAAATATCACAATTATTTTGTTCTAGTTTGTACTTATTTTTTTATCTTATCTCTATGCACTTGTAAAGCCTTGAATTTGTATATTTTCCCATTCATATAAAATAAATATTTTGGTTTTTTATAAAATTAACTTATTTGTATTTAACTTTTTCATATAATATATTTGATCATATTCTTTTCTCTCCCAACTCCTACCAGATTCTCCCCACTTCCCTACTCACCCAATTCCATTTCTATGTGCCCATCTCCCCACTCTCTGTTGCCCCACTTTCTCTCAATCTTGCTCGCCCTCTCTTTCACACACACACACACACACACACACACACACACACACACACAATTTAAAAATTGAAAGGTAAAATAAATATGATTCTTCCATCTTTGCAGTATCTTTGTATATACCTCCAGAAAGGTAATCTTACAAAAATATTTTAATGAGGATCAGTAAGTCTCTATTCTTGGTTTTAGCTTATAAACACAGTTTTATCACCACTCAAACCCGTGGCTCGGGAGTCTGACATACTTCACAATAGTGGAAACCGCTGCATTCTTTTGTGGTATCAAGAGCAGACAACCTTCATTTCTGTCTTTTCTGGGTTTTCAAAGTGACACATGTTCCCTAATTTGCGGCTTCTTTTTTCTGTGTGCAAAGCCAACAACATTACATTTCTCAGATTGGTCTTCTGTAATCCTATCTCTTAACCATAGCTTAGAGTCATATATATTTAAGAACATTCAGATAATTCAGAATGGTGCCTGTAAGCCCTTGAGACACCAAGAAGCCAGGTTCATCCCCCAGAGGACCTACAACCATCAGGTTCTGTCCATGGAACATGCTAAGGGACAGAACAGCCTTTCTAGACAGAGGTGGCCAACCTCTGGCCTACAGAGTAAAAAGTCCAAGCTTAGAACTTGAAACGTCCTACCCTGCAAATCTCTACATTGGAAAGCTCTGTCCCCCAAACAACACCATATAAATGTTGTCTTCTGCTTATTTCTTTGCTGCTTCTCCCATAGACTGTCATCCTCCTGGGTTCTTCCTTCCCAATAAATATCTTGTGTGAGGTTTGTTATGCAGTATGACTTTGTGGTATTTCTTGGTCCCTGACTGCCAGGATACTTTTCCATTAAGAGCTATAACACTTGAATTGGAAGAAACCTTTTACCTGTAACACTTTCATTAGGAAACCCACCCACTCACCTAGAGCAGAGCTATAACACTGCATTAGGGAAAACTTGCATCAGAAATGACCCTAAAACAGAATGTGATACCATAGGATTTGCTGTTCTACTGGATAGAAAATATGAGACATAAAAGAGAATAGTAATCAATGATAAATTTCTAGCTTGAATAATCGCTTCTGAGTTTAAGAGCAAAGAGCAAAGAACCAGGAGAAAGAACAGATGACTAGGAAAAATAAGAGCTTGCTGGAAGCATGAAAAATTTGATGCAAATAAACTATCATCCATTTGCATCTGCATGGTGACACACACAAAAGTAAACTTATAGCTTAAACTCTTTCTTTAACCAATTTCATTATGTTTGGAGGCATTGCAATTCCCTGAGCTAATTGTGCTTGTTGGAACAGTACATTAAATTAAGACAAAATTTTCCTACTTTTACTTCATACTCAATGGTCATTATTCTTTCTCTGATAAAGAACTACAAGTAAGTGGATGCCCCTTTCATCATAATGTATAAGATTTGCCAGAGATCATTTGACTGTATAGGCTTTCCTTGTCCTGGCTAAGCATTGCATCTGCTGGTCTTATTTGCTGATACTTTTCTAGGGACAGTTATTCTCAGGTGAGTGGTCTGTATTCTGTAATAAGTTTTGAGGAACCTGAATAGCATTAATATCTCCCCAGATTTTGATCAGCAGAGTTTCACGATAGATACTCCTTGGAAATGAATTCATCTTTTATCTTCTTTCTCCTCTTTTATTATAGTTAAGCTCATTGCCACTTTAAAGCTATGTATTCTTTCAGTCTATGCTCCATAGCATTCAAAACAAAGTATCATAATTGCATTTGACTTTCTCTTCTTCCTGATTTCAATTTCTCTCTAACTTTGGATAATTCTAGAGAGGATGCCAAGTCCTTTTAAAAATATTCCTGTGCTGACAAGGTGGTGGGTGAGATTTTACAAAAAGAAGTATTATTATGGTTGCCTAGAAACCAAAAGGCATTCAAAATAATAGGAAGAATGGGGGAATAAATGAAAATATCATCTATGATGCCATTTGATTTAGGTGAGAAAATAACTGAACGACTATGTGCACCTTTCCTTGTTGTAACAATCTATTTGCTCTTCAAAGAATACTCTTTGCAAGTGTTGGATTACTTGAATATTAATCAGTGTATTAGCCTGGCAGATGCATAAAATTGTCAGGTCTGCGGTGTG
The DNA here is from genome assembly GCA_036184795.1 of Tokudaia tokunoshimensis. Lineage (NCBI taxonomy): Eukaryota > Metazoa > Chordata > Mammalia > Rodentia > Muridae > Tokudaia > Tokudaia tokunoshimensis. Next base: position 112,981,430 of record BTHU01000016.1, on the reverse strand, counting down.
TCTCATAAACTTATATTATTGAACCCTTGTCTTGATTTCACAAAAGGTCATAGTTTATCCAAACTATTTGTTTCATTTCTTTTTGTTTAAAACAATATTCATAAGATTGAAGAATATACTGCCAAATATTGAATAATATATTAAGTGAACAGTTCCTTGGGTTTGTAAAAGAAAGGATTTGAAATATAATAAGGAAAACAGATGAGGTCAGTGGTACCTCTTTTTCCTTGCATCTCTTAATATATTGAAATTCAGTGAGTTTACAACATTTAATGCTAGAAATGAGCAATGAAATGAATGAATAGTGACTACTGAGTCTAGAAAAAAAGAAGTTATACATCATTGTATATCTTTTTAAAGCTGTGTTCTGCCTGATTCATCCCTCTGGTCATCACTTCGGTTTTCAATTCTTACTTGGAAATAAAATTAAATTTAAATTTTAAGTGTACTTATTGGTAAAGACCAGACATGGCTTTTTTTCTTCATTTTTTAATTAGATATTTGCTTTATTTACATTTCAAATGATATCCCCTTTCTGCATTACCCTTCCCCCATCCCATCCCCCTCCCCCTGCTCAACCACCCCCTCAATTTCCTTATTGGAAAGTGGATCAAAATACCCATGGTTCACAGTCAACTAATAGAATGAACATAGGGTCCCCAGTGGAGCAGCTATAGAAAGGACCCAACGAGCTGAAGAGGTTTTTAGACATGGCTTTTAATATCTTACAATTTAGCATCTTGGATTTTCAAGAGACCACTCTGAATTTTTAATGTGGTGTGTGTGTGTGTGTGTGTGTGTGTGTGTGTGTGTGTGTGTGTGTGTTTCTGAGCTTATCACGTTGGATATTTCCAGACCTGTTGGGACATCTACTTGATTCATTCTTTTTCTCTGCAGCTTATTAAGAACTCTTGCAGCTGAAATATCTTCATTACGTATTTTAAAATGGAAAAGGTCGCTATGTGAAAGATCAAAAATCCCTAAAAACTTTGATATAAGAAATTGGATAAAGCAAATAAAAATGCTGCCAGAGTGCTTTCAAGGCAATGAAAGAAACAAGCCAAGAAACTAGGTTTTATTCAAGCACAGAGTAAAGGAATCATATTGCATGATGAAGGACTATAAAAAAAAATTCTGAATAGAATTTAAATTGATAGCTTAAAGAGAAAATGGATAGTCCATTCATTCCCAGTCTCTTTCTAGTGGACTGTCATTCCAAACCTTTAATACAATCAGTACCTGGGCAAATGCTGTGATTCTCTGCTACAGGTGTGGACAGAAGTGAAAATGCAAAATCTGCTATATAAGATAGCTTTTTGTACTCATTCCTTAAATGGATTTTATTCAAAAAACGTGAAAGAAATTAACTGAGAATACCTGAATCTCTTCTTTGGAACCATTTATATAAGGTTGATAAGAAATTACTTGATATACTTTATAAAAGCATCTTCAGATTACATCCCCATACAATGCTTTCCCTAAGTTTTCTGGAAGGTCTACTCTAATGGAAACACTATATAGATATGAAAATACTATCTTTTGTTCTTACTGGAGTTTTTTAATTTGGTTCTATGACTTTTCTCTCCTTTCAAACTGTTAGCTGAATCCCTTCATGACACTAAGCTGTCATAAATCAGATATTTGTTTTTCTCCCAAAATCTCATTTCTCTGGAACATTTTCATTTACAAACATTTTGACTTTATGGCTGTTCTCCAAGCCAACTGGATTGGTGTGAATATTTTACTAATATTAGAGGAAAAAGTCCTATGATGCTTCAAAATTGACGACAAAATCCTTGGTCTTCAAGCACAATGTATCCCCACAAAATGCATTTACTAACTAAGGTATATACAATTGCTCAAGTTCAGCCAGATATTTTTCCTACATCAGTGATGGCATTGAGACCATGAGAAGAAGTATCTCCTACCTTTTATTGGCATTTCTTTACTTTCCGATCTTATAGCTTGGTTACAGTAGCAAGAAACACCCAAGATTTTGCATGAGGAAAAGAAGCTTTGCAGGTTTAGACCTTGCAAAAAGTATGCTATCTTAGGCAGAAGATGTTAATTCCTTTTTCTCTGTCAATATCAATCTCCATCCTCTCACACATTTCTGACCTCTATAGTTATTATTTCTTCATTTCCAACCCATCTCCTTTTTAGTCTCCGTTTTCAAATTTAGTCCCTTCACACAAATAACTACCTGATGGTAACTGACTAAGCATATGCTAATTATATAATATTTATGTTATTTTTGATACTACACAGATCACATTAGAGATACTGCTCAGTTTTCTGAGGAACCGCCAGACTGCTTTCCAGAGTGGTTGACACTCCCGGAGGATCCGGCTATACCACTCCTGGGCATATACCCAGAGGCTTTACCTGCATGCAATAAGGACACATGCTCCACTATGTTCATAGCAGCCTTATTTATAATAGCCAGAAGCTGGAAAGAACCCAGATGTCCCTCAACGGAGGAATGGATTCAGAAGATGTGGTATATTTACACAATAGAATACTACTCTGCAATTAAAAACAATGAATTCACGAAATTCCTAGGCAAATGGTCAGATCTTGAAAATATCATCCTTAGTGAGGTAACCCAATCACAAAAGAACACACATGGTATGCAGTCACTGATAAGGGGATATTGACCCAGAATCTCGGAATACCCTAGACACAATCCGCATATCAATAGATTTCTAAGAAGATGGAAGGAGAGACCCCTGGTCCTGGAAAGACTGGATGTAGGGGAACGCCAGGACAGAGTAACGAGAGGGGGTTGAATGGAGAAAAGAGGGAGGGAAGGGGGCTTATGGGACTTTCGGGGAGGGAGTAAACGGGAAAGGGGAAATGATTTGGAATGTAAATTAAAAAAAATAAAATAAAATAAATAATAATAAAAAAAAGAGATACTGCTCAGATTTATTCTACTATACATTCTTCCTTGTCCTGAAAAAGGTAAATAAACTACCAAGAAAAATATTATGTGATGAACCCTACTCTCAAAAACTTTAGGGCTATTTGAATTTATTGCTTATGATCCTAATATCATAGACTGTAAGTTTCAAGAAATAAAGGACAAAATCTGACTCATTTCATTGTAATACTGAAATGCACAGGACAGTATAGGTCTCATAATAAGAACTGAATATGTGTTTAATGACTGAATGAAACCATGTCAGAGATTGTATGCATATATCCATTGGTAAAGGTGGAGGTAAAATTGTCAACATTAAGGAAGTGATATCAAAAGAGGACAGACACACAGAAGGAAGAATTTGTAAGGATTTGAACAACCAAACTTTCCATTGTGCTCCTCTGACCTATGTGTGTGAAGTCACAAATCAGCAAACCTACGAAGGACTAACTGGAAATTCTCCTGCCTGTGTAGTTTACCCTAATCATTCTGGTTCAGTTTTCTTATCTGATAAAATAGAACTATACCTATCACACAGAGTTTCTAACTCAATGAAGAAAATCAACAGTAAGCACATTATAGATCTTTGTGGATATAGGAAGGTTTTATTTTTAATTACTTACTCTCCAAAGATTTACTACCAACAATGTTATTATAGACATTCACAAAGAAACGGGATTATAAGCAACTAAGATAAACTCATATCCTATAGTTGTGAAAGCCTTGATTTGAATGACAGAAGAACCACTCAGGGAAAGCAAAAATAATTGTCTTCAGTAGTGGTTACATTATTATCACTAACACTATTCATTTGATTTTATAGATGCTTTATAAAGGATGATAATAACCAAATATTAGAATTGGGTACAGGTGGCAGATTCTCACTTAATTCACTAATAAGGGGTGTTAACCTTATAGAAATTGTCTAATCCATCATGTCATGTGTGACTTTCTTAAAAATAATTTATAAACTTTTTATTTCTTGTGTATTCAGGCTTGCCTGAATGTATGTTTGGGTGAAGGTGTCAAAGTATCTGAAACTGGAGTTACAGGCAATTATGAGCTGCCAGGTGGGTCCTGGAAATTGAACCTGGGTCCTCTGGAAGAACAACCAACATCCTTGATCTTTGATCCATATCTCCATCTCCACATGTGCAATTTTTTTAAAGCTTCAAACTACTATAAAATGCCTAGCAATTTTGTGACCACACTTCAAAGACAATTTTCTCCTACTATTTTAAAATACAATGAATAAAATATTGATTTTATAAAATAGTACAATCAGAATTTTGAATTATATAAATGTTATACTAAGATAACACTGCAATCTCCATCCATTATTTTTTTCTATTTTTTTTTTAGTTTCTAAGTTTTTTTTTTATTTACATTCCAAATGACTTCCCCTTTCCCGTTTCCTCCATCCCGGAAAGTCCCATAAGTCCCCTTCCCTCCCTCTGTTCCCCATTCAACCCCCTCTTGTTTCTCTGTCCTGGTATTCCCCTATATCCAGTCTTTCCAGGACCAGGGGTCTCTCCTTCCATCTTCTTAGAAATCTATTGATATGTGAATTGTGTCTAGGGTATTCTGAGATTCCATCCATTATTAATAGAAGTTCTTTTAACAAATGCAGACTTATCTCAATACATGTTAAAATTTATTGAAAATCTTTACAACTGAATATGATCTAATACATGAACATATTAGAAAAACTAAAAAAATAGCCAGATTTTTAAAGAAAGAATTCTAAGGTTACTCTTTTTCTACAAAAAAAAAAAAAAAAACCTAGAATCTGGGCACGCTAAACAGGAAGAAAGTAAGGCATCCATGACTTAGCTGGCTCTTTTTCACTAAACCCTTAATCTTATTAGAATAGCAATTACAATATTACAAAAATCACTGTCCTTTCAAACACACAGAAAAAAACCTGATGCAAAACATATACTGTATAAAGTCCTGTATCTTGGGTAAACATATGAACTTGGTAGTAGTGAAAAAGTTGCCTAATTTCTGTGTTTGTCCCTAACTCTCTCTCTCTCTCTCCCTCCTCATCCCTTTCCCTCCCCCTTTCTCTCCCTCCCTTCCTCCCTCTCTTCGTCCCTTCAACCTTTTCTTCCTTCCTCCTTCCCACCCTCCTCCTCCTCTCTCCTTCCTCATACCCTTTTCCCTATCCACCTCCCCCTATTCTCTTTCCCTTTTTCCATTTCAATAATGATTTCCTACCTGTAAACTCTGAATCCAGGAAAACTATATACTTTAAATTTGAAGGCCTAAAATCCAGAAGTAGTAAATCTTAAACTGGGAACAGTAGAACCATTGTCCCAAGGTCAGTTGTCAGAGAGATGAATTTTGGCGATTTAATTCCCATTTTATAGTATAAACTTAAATTTTCATTTATTAACCATCTTAAGTAGATCAAAACATTCATATCCTAATTTTGTCATATGTTATTTTGAAACTTTTTTTGTTAAGATGTACTAGTTTATGGTAGAAAAAGCCTTATACTGTTAAAGTAATCATGAGAAATTATTTATTTTATTAAAGTAATTTTTTTCTGAATGAGTGCACATCTCTAGATGGGTAGATACTTAATTTTATGTATGAGTGTTTTGCCTAAATGTATGTATGGGTAGCATGTGTGACTGGTTCCTGTAGCGATCAGAAGAGGGCATTAGGTTCCTGAGAGCGTGAATTACTGATGGTTGTTTATTACAGCTATTACATGGATGCTAGGAAATGAAAAAGAGCATTGAGTGACCTTAACTGCAGAGCCATGTCTGTGGTCCTACTTTTTACAGTTTAAATAGCATCAGCAATCTTTCAGCAGTCATAGAAAATTATACCGATTGCTAATAACCACAGTCTAAACTTGCAAACCATTTCCATGTGTCGTTTTATGATGTTTCCCAATTCTGAGGTTTACATTTTGCTTTCTCAAAGAAAAAGAATGAAATAAAGAGATTTGTTGAAAAAAATGTTGCAGTCATCTGTAGCAGAGGAGAGTACTGGAGATGTGGGGCACTGGTGTGATGGGCACTGTATAGAGACTGCCATGTAAAATTCTGCAGGCAGCTGAGCTGGTACACAAGACAGCCCTCCCTTTTTCCAATGACCATTGTTCTTAAATGTAATGATAGTGCAGAATAGTCATCATTTCCTTAAGCTTCATGGAAAGAAAGTTTTCAAACAGGAATCTCCAGCCCCATTGATTTTCATATGGCAAATGGCTCTAAAGTTTCCTGGGAAAGGCTAAGTATCAATAACACGATGTTTTGACTTGAAATTTGAGTTCTAAGAGAAACCAAAACCTAATTACTAAATATTACTACAAGATACATTTTATTTAGAATAATGTTATGGGTTTTATCTGCGAGTTTTTTTGTTTGTTTGTTTTGTTTGTTTTTTAGAAAGGAAGAAAGAGAGGAAAGGAAAATTAGCTTTTAGACAAGAAAAAATGAGCAAAGGAATGCATCTTTAAGAGTAGTTGGAGGTAACACTTTAATTCACTTAGAAACCAAAAGGTTTCAGAACTGCACTGATATCACAGTAGAATAATCAAAGTAGGAATATTCCTCATGTCCTGATTTCAATCTTCTAAATAGATGGAGCACATTATTATTTAATTTCTTCCTTGTATTTGGCAGTCAGAGAGCGTATTGCCATAAGAGCTTTCTCCAGCTTGTTTTTAAAATGCTCTTGGCACTATCATGACTGGGTTCCTTTTTCCAGGCATAGCTGTCTTGATTAACTTCAGTAATCATATTCTGTAAAAGAAAGGGGTAAAACCAAGCAAGTCTTTCCTTAGCTGATTTGAAGATTATATTGAGGTTTGCTATGGGAGAACTGTTGTTTTTAGCAAGTGACATTAATTCAGAGTAGTGCTTAAATCTTGCTTGTCTGTTGCTTACTTTACTGTAGAAATCAGCATATCATGCGGATCATGGGTTGTTTCCACAACTGAGCATAGCAAATGATGCTTTATGTATTTTGAGGGCATTGTATTAACGCTGAGTTATTCCAAATATTGTATTTCATTGATGTCTGTTCATTTCAAATAATGCTTTGCTTTCTTCTCATGGAAAAGGTGTTGTCGAGTCCTACTTTATTTTAAATACTTGTAACCTTTCAATATTATCTTGTAAACAGACTATTATTAAATTTTGTGTTTTCATCCACACACTTCCTTCTACATTTAAATAAAATCTTTATCATTTATTGGTATGTTAGTGTTTTAGGATTCTTTTTCTCTATGTAGTATTTCAATGTCCTCCATTCCTTTCTGTTTATTGACTGAACACTTTGTTTTCATATTTTCTCCTCTTAATGCCTTTTCTTGTTTGTTTAGGTGGTTTCAGTTCTCAGCACCCTTGTAACACAAAAGCCTGAAAGATGACAACAAAATTCTGTGTATATATTGTAGAGAATTCAAAATCTTCTGACATTTGGGACACTGTCAGAACTTTTATTGTTTATAAAGGGTCTCACTGTACAGCTAGGACTATCTTCAAGTTCATAAAAACCATCCTGTTTCAGCTTCATGAAGGCCTGAAGTATAGGCATCTGTCACCCTTCTTAGAAGCATTTAACCAATAGCAAAGGAAGAATCAATGTAATGAGGCCTTGCTTGTTTATATGTTCACCTTGGATTGCATAATCGTGAAAGGACAAAGGGTGGCAGTGAATACTGAACGGGGTGGCCTCCTGGGAGAAAAGTTACAGACAGCTCGCCAGGAGCCTGAGTCTGCTGCTGACCACTGAGTCATCCATGCATTGACTAGACAAAGGCCAATATGCAGGAGACATATAAGGAATTAGAATTGTTACACAGGGTGCAGAGCTGAGAAATACATAGAAAGGAAATCCCATGATTCAAAGGCAGCTTCTATAGATTAGCTGAGTGTTGAGTCCCAAGTGTAGGGTGGTCCTCTCCTAAGGGAGGACTTGATGTGGAAGATGAACAGCAGAAAAATACACAGGGTTTATCCTGAATCTGTGTATAAACTTTGATGTGTACACCATTCAGGAAAGGGAAGTGAGAACGAGTTTTATAGCTAGCAGGGTGCTGTTTTAATTCATTAAATTACTTTGATAATTTCATATATGTGTATATATATACATAAATATACATACACACACATATATATATGATATCATTATATCATTTTATATATATATATCATTTTAGTTTATCTGATCCCATCCTCTCCCATCTCTCTTTCCCTTTTCTAACCTTCATTCCCCTCCCACTTCTTGCTATTTCTATTTTTTAGTCCATGTCTTCTTAATTCTGGGTTTAATCAAGGCCATTTTTGTGACCTCAGTATTGAAATTTTCCACTGCTACAGAGAGTCATGGCTTCCCAAGATGCTGTGAATAACAGCCAGATGAGGGCTCAGCACCAAACAATTCATTTACACAAAGCTATTTGCATATACCAATCAACCAAAGAGACACATGTTGGTTCTTCTGAACAATCATCACTGGTGATGTCTTAGGGGGATAATTCAAACAGATCAATAGTGTAAGCTAAATCTATACATGCCCTTTTAAATCCCCAAACAGCTCATTAAGACTTGGGATTGATCTGTGAGTAAAATGGCTCCCACAAAGCTTCAATACTCTTTAAGAAATACAACCAAATCTAATTAACTTGTCATTTTAAAAATCATGTGGCCTGTCGTCAAATAAACAAAATCACCAAACATCTAAAGTACCAGAGAAAATGTGACCTATTACAGATTAAAACAGAAAACCAACAATCTAGTTTACAGAGAGTCAAAAATGAAAGAAACAATAGGATTTCTCCCAAAGAAACTATTTTAGGTATTTTACTGCCTATTTCCCTATTGTTTCTTAAATTTCAAATTTTAATTTTTAATTACATTTTAATTGAAGTAAATTTAATTTAAATTTGAATTTAAAAATTTTCCTGTATATTTGTCTCTTCTCCACTTTGCATCACAATTTTGAAGAGCATTTTTCCTGATATTCGTTTGTCTTTTATTCTGCCTTTCTAGTCCATTTTCAAACTCAGATACCATGTTTTTTATCTTTAGGAGCTATACTTTGGGATTTTTGTTTTTCATTTAATTTCTTGTTATACACAGGTTTTCCTGTAAAGAATGCAATCACTGTCTGAAAAGTATCACAGTTAAATGTCTATGTACAAATAAAAATGACAAGGCATTGAAAACAGTAGGGACATGTGATCTATGATAAGTAAAAATATTCAAAATGTGGCAGACTGAACTATTTTCAAAAATTCAGATTCTCAGTTGCCTGAAGCATGAGTTCAGACAGGATGGTACCTGGTAATATGTGGACAGGTACATAGGTCCAAAGGATAAAACAACCAGTCTTAGAATATCTCTGTGCATAGTTAATACACTGACACTTGACAGATGTGCTGAGGGAATCTAATCTATTCAAGAAATAGTGCTGGAACACTTGTATATTTAAACAAAATTCACTTTAAACCTATCTCAATTATATGCAAATTAACTTGGGATATATCATAAATCTAAATGTAAAAGTGAAAGCTAAAAATCTCTGAGCTGTAGATATGACTCAGCTGTTAAGAGCACTTGCTGCTTTTCCAAAGGACCTGGGTTTGGTGCTAACCCCCCCGTGCAGCAGCTTACAACCATTTATAACTCCAAATTCAAAGGATCTGATGCCACTTTGTAGACTCAGAGTGAACCAGGCAAACAGGTGATTCACATACATGCATGCATCATATCAAATAAATATAAGTATAGAACACTACAAAACATCTAGGAATAGCACACTAGAATGACTTCAGGATAGCAAACATTAAAAAAAAAGAATAAATACAAAAGTGTTAAATTGTAATATCTCAATATCCAAACTTTTTGTTCTTTATCGTTTTATATAAATGTGAAGGTAAGCCAGAGATTGGAGACAACATTGAAAGGAAATTGTATCTATATTACAGAAAACACTCTCACTAGGCCCAAGAGAAGATTGACCAGGCAAAACTCCTTGCTACCCACCCTGATGACCTAAGTTTGATCACTGGAAGTTGTTCTCTGCCCCTCACATGCATTTAGCAGAACAGGTGGACACACACACACACACACACACAAATGTAAAATGAAATGTCATATTTTACAAGTCAATGATAAGGAAACAAGCAAGCAAACAAATTAAAGTGGGCAAAAAAAATCACTTCACCAGAGATGCTAAGGCCTAATAAGCAGACAAAGAGAAGTTAGTGGTTAATCATTAAGGAAAAAAAAAATTGCACAGTGAGAACCCAGATCACACACTAGACAAGATAAAATCAGGGTGAACATATCCACATAATCCTATGCCTTTGGGGTGAAGACTCAGAGCTAAATATTTTAGAATTGTGAGGCTAACTAAAGAAGTAACACCAAAAACAGCACATAGAATGGAAAGTATTTTAAGAAATTATAGATTGTGCAAAGGCAATTTATCATTCTTTTTTGTTTGCTTTGTTTGGTTTTTTTGAGACAAGGTTTCGCTGTGTAGTTCTCTTGAACTCATGTGCCTCGAACTCACAGAGATTTGCCTGCCTCTGTCTCCCAAGTGCTGGGCTTAAATGTATGCACCCCCACAGCCCGGCTAGGTAATTTATCTTAAAGAAAGCAAATGATTGGCTGGGTGAGTCGTTATGAATGTTCATGGGCTTTACATGCAACATATTCCAACCTCATTTTATTAATCCTTTTTCCAGTAGAAAAAAACCTTTCTTCAAAATGACAATAATAACAGCTATATTGAGTGTGATGGATGTTGGGCATTTTATACTAACAGCACCATATACCTTTACTGTTAGCTGGGTCAAGATGAGAATTGTGTTTCCATGAAGGCCTTTCCTCACAGGGTTCCAGACAGAAGGTGAAAGAGAAGAGTTGAGGCAGCAGTGATACCTAGACTAACGTCAGAAGCTGTGACTTGTTCTTCCTTCCTCTTCTTTTGTCTTATTTCTACCACTGTATGCTTGACTAAACAGCCACAGAAGTTCACAGGAGCCACAGCTTCTCAGATATAGCTGTCAAGGCCCCTTCACTAATGACTTGTGTCACTGGACTTGAATTTTCAATGTGTACAGCTGTGGTTTTTCTCTAGTCCTTCGGTTATGAATTCTTATTATGTACTTTTCTAACTCCCTTGACACCTCTGAGGTTAACTCCTATTGTGAATATTTTATACCTGCCATGATACTTCTTTGCTCTCTTGCCTTGACAATTAGTCCCTCCTTCCTTCTTAAATACCACATTTGTACACAAATAATACAGATATTTTTTACAGCTAAGGACACCATTCTTGTTTATATTATTTATGGGAAACCTGTATAAATACAGTTCCCTATTTATGATGATTTGACTTGCAGTTTTCACCTTTATAAGATACAAATGCACTAATCAGTCAGTAAAATGTAGACTTCAGATTTTGAATTTTGATGCTTCCTGGGAGATGTATGACAAATTCATTTATTATAATATATACAATATTAAAAGTGAATTTTAGCCCCAAATGCCTATGAACCATGATGAACACACTGCTATGCGCTGTTCTAGCACTGGGTATTCAGGAGATGAAGCTTATTAAACGCATATTCAACTTATCTTATTTTTGTTAAAATGAGTTTATAAATATGTCACCCATCATGGGATAAAAGAGTTCCTATTATGAAGGTCAGTGAATAAATGTTAAGAGATTTAGTGGTAATATTTAAGTTCATTAGGTATTAGTCTATTGTTCCTAAGTCTATTTCATTAATTGCTTTAAATGTGTGAAATAGGACTCTAGGTTTTTGTCAGAACAATTGTTACTTGGACAGTCTCACATTTTTCATTTTGTTGTTATTCAACATTTTTAGTTGAGAGCCACTTACTGAACATATATTATATTCCATATATTGTTTAAAAAAACACATGCAAGAATTTTATGACAGAGAGGCACTCATACAGTAGAAAACTAAACTGAAGAGGAATCATCCAGAAGTTACTATGCACAAAATTGAGTAAGAAGTAAATTCCTTAGTGGCAAGAGTGGAGTTTCCAAGGCACCCTTGAAAAGGATTCAGAAGAGAGTCTGTATGGATAGCTCTTATTCCTTTGTCCACTCTTTATTTTACTGTAGGATATCTTTATTCACCCTTTATTGAAACTGAAGGGGTTAGGGTTAGGGTTTAAAGCGGTTAAGGTGGATGACTTCACTATTGCACAATTCATTCTTACTTAATACTTGTAAAGTATATTTGTATGAATAATTTATTTTTTACAACGTGTTAAATTTTCTTTGATATAAGAAAAGTTATTTGGGGTAGCAAATCAAAACATACAGCAAACACAATGAGTTGGATAAATGATATGATGTGTAAGAGTACTTACTGTGCAAGCATAATAATCTAATCTTAGAACCCATGTTACAAAACTCTAGGTATGAACCTGTCAATCTTTAAGGGTGACAGAGACTGGAGGATCACTGGGCTAATTGGACCTTGCTCCATTCATGTTCAGTGACAATTCCTGCCTCAGATAAATAAGACAAAATGATGAAGAATTGGATGTCTTCCTCTGGTCTCCATGTGCACACAGGTGAATGGATCTGCACTCACATGTGCACACACATACACATGCACATGCACACATACACACACACATATACACACACACATAACACACACAAATACATATACAAACACAAAACAAAAATTAAAGTGAAATTTGGCAATTCACACAAAATTCCAAGTATATTTGCTACCTTTATATTTATGTTAGTTATCTGAGAAATACCCTGCCTACTTGTTCATATTTATTTATTGGGATAGTAATGCTTAATTTTCATCAGTTCTAAAGAACTTTGCCCATGGGCACCTGGGACCCTGTAAAATTAGGAGGCACTCTCCTTCTAAAATCCATGTTGCATTTTCTTTCCAAGTCTGTTCTTGCTGTTTGGATGTGGTGCTTCAGCTGGGATCACAGCAGAAGGCAGATGGCACACCCACAGAGTTCATTTCAAAGAGTTTAATGAATTTCCAAGACCAAGGGACCAAACAATGGATAATGAAACACCCAACTATTATCAACACAGGGAGCTACACCTGGGGGTGGGGGAGCACAACTATGAAGAGAACCTATTAGAGCCAAGCAAGAACTGGGGCCTGGAGAGGAATCCTTCTGGTGCCCTGCAGGTATCTTTCCTTAGTCAACATAACCCAGCTCAAGCCCAGCAGTGTCATCACAGAGGTCATCTCTTGGACGAACAATCAAGGCATAAAAGAGTGAAGACTGAATCTCCAAGCAGTCTTTGATTTACAGGTATTTCCATTTTTTTCCAGCAGCCAAGAGTAGCACTTGTTTTTCTTCAGCTCATTTCCAATTTCATCTTAATAACGCATCCTTCATGAAAAGATTATGTAAGGCTTTTCCTTTTCGTTTAATTTTTAATTTAACTGGAATTTTGGGGTTCTCTGATAGCTTCTTGATCATTCTTTTGTCAAGACCCCTGTTTTTAATTCTCAAGGATAACATTTTAAGTTTTTCAGCATTTAAGAGAAAACATAGAGCAAGTGAAGTGAATATCCCAGCATCTAGCAGAAGATTAAAAAAAAGAAAAAAAGCACTCCCTAGGAAAGAAGTGGGCTAGTGAACTGAGGAAAGAGATTGACAAGCTTACTGTAAGGCCTCCATGCTGATCATTGTCATCATCATCATCATTATTGATGAGGAGGAGAAGAACAAGGAGGGGAGGAAGGAAACGGCTATCTCTCATTGATACACTTAGCAAATGAACTCTATGTGTAAAAATTCAGAGATCTTATCTTTGAAAATGAACACAGTGTGTTCAAGAAAGTCTAAGAAAATTGAGTCCTGATGCCATATTCTTACTTTTTACTGACCAAAGTAGTTCTCATTCCCCAAGGGACAGACTAAAGAACATTTTCAAAAGTTAGTGCTATGAGAACTCCTAAAAATGTGATAAAAGGAGGCTGGAGAGATGATTCAGTAGTTGAGAAACTCACTCTTGTGGAGGAACTAGCTTCAGTTCACAGCACCCACATGGTGGTTAACAACTGTAACTCCAATTCCAGCCTATGTAAATGCACTGTATACACATGGTACATGTATATACATGCAAGTAAAACACTCATATTTATAAAAGAAAACTACATCATAGAAGGCAAACGTTCTGAAATGGGTATTATAGTAAGTAACCATTATTTAAAATTGAGAATTACAGAAATCAGTGTAGCTCACATAGTCAACACAAGCTTCTTCTTCTTCTTCTTCTTCTTCTTCTTCTTCTTCTTCTTCTTCTTCTTCTTCTTCTTCTTCTTCTTCTTCTTCTTCTTCTTTCATTTACAAGGCAAGAACTTAAATGGAAATAGAGGCTAAATTCCCTAAGAAAAAAGAAAGGATGAGTTTATGTTCTACGAATGCAAGGAGTTGGGGAAAGGATGCTTGTCTTAAGCATTCTTCCCACTCTGTCCTCAGAGACTTTTAAAGCAACTCATTGATCTCACACCTGTGTTAACCTTATGTCATACTATAGCACAAAATCCCTCAAGTGTCATGCTCAGACTATAATTACACATCAGCCTGTGGATCTGAGTGTGCTACGGAGCATGACGAATATTTTTCAAAAGAAAGATTTACTGACAAACTGCTCTAGTCTCATGGTGACTTCAAATATTTTAGTCATGATGAGCAAAGGACAATTTCACACTAGAAATTCTCAGACATTGCCATAGAAAGAACTGAACAATTCTGTGAGGTCCATATGCCTGCAATGAATATATTTGAGCTGAGGTAGACTGACTACTATGCTGAGGATAGAGCACATTTGTCAGAGTTTATTTTCTACCCTCTGACAGATCTGCAGTGATGGTCCAACCGACTCAGACATTCTGGGTAATTTCTCGCATTATAATGTGATTTCTACCTTGGTAATCCAACAGATGGTTTGTCTCTTCCTGCCTTGGATATAATGAGAAAGGGGATCAAATTCAGTGTCTGGCAGGACCACTGTTGAAACTCTAACACAAATCATGGATGTCTTCCCACCTGCTCACAGAAATTCCTCTTATTAGGATTAAAAAGTACTAGGTAGAAGATTACATACTAAATAGAAGTCTATGGAAAAACTTAAATAGTTTTATTTCTAAAACAGTGTAGTCATCTATTCAGGATCCTACAGAATTTCAAAGAGAGTCTATTTCCCCACACTGTGGTTTCATAGGAGTATGATCACCAGGCTGCTTAATGAATGTTCTTCATTTCAATTTGAAATCTCTTAAATGTATCACAATATATTTAAAATGTTCAGCTGAGTGCCCAATGCATATGGATATTCAACATCACTCTTTTGTCCTTGAAAATAATGGGATGAGTGTTTTAAGGCCAAATTTCTTTCTGTATAATAATACAACCCCAAATCAGTTCAATAAAAGCTGTCAATTCAAATCACTGAAAGGGTTTATCTCTCAAATAATGCCCCCAACCATCCTTCCAGGAGCAATACTCCAATCATGGCTGAGAGAGGTGCAGGAAGTGCAGATTATCCAGTGCTCTACATTTTCCTAGCCTTATCTCTCAATGCTTTATGTCACACAGGTACAGTTTCCTTTTTATGCTTTTTACATTTATTTATTTATTTAATTTACTTACTCACTTACTTACTTTTACTTACTTACCTACTTACTTACTTTATATCATGATCACTGCCCCCCTTCAGGTGACTCACACAGTCCCTCCATCTTCCCTGCTTCCCTTCTTCTCTGAGAAGGTGGAGTCCCTCCCTGAATATCCCCTCAGTGCTTTTAAATTTTTATTTCCCTAACTCCAGCACCATGTTCTGTCTCTTTCTTCAAAGATATAATTCCAAACTTATTAACCATAAGTACTGTTAATCACATCTAATCTCAATACTATGTCTACAAAATGGTTTGTTCCAATCTCCACAAGTAACAAGACAACCCTTTCTTCTGGTAACTCATATATTTTAAAGGACAGCAAGTTTTTTATTCTGTCCTTCATTTTAATATTTTTATACTTGTTTCCTTACCAATCAGTATGTATAAGTATTGTTTTATCTATATTCTTTACAGAACTGCATCCATATTTATAGTTCTACATATCATTTAACAAAAATTATACTTTTGACTTAAAAATTATTAATATATGTAAGTTTGTAGAAATATATGTATGCATATATTGATTTTCTGAGATTTCAATTGTTGAGCTTCGGATAGCAGAGGTTGTTCAATTTGCAGGGGAAGAATTCATACTTTTAACTCAAAAATGATGTAAATATCTGGGAAACTGGCTCAGTGGGTAGATTCCTAGCTGCATAACCCATGTACTCTAAATTCAAATTTCTAGAAGTCATGTAATGATGCAATTTTGTAGTAATTTTGCAAATTTGTAGAAAATACATATAATTGCACTTTTTAAAAAATTTTTAAGTGTTATTGAGTGTTAAAGCAACTCTCTTGGAGTCAGAGAGAGAGAGGGAAAGAGAGAGAGAGAGAGAGAGACAGAGACAGAGAGAATCTCAAAGTCCATGGAGAAGTAGAGTTACACTGCCTTGTGACTCTTACTGCCATCCATGTAGAGAATTTGCCGTCCCAACCTAAGACTGCATTGCCCTTCACCCTGCTGTGCTGTGCTTTTTAATAGCTGTCAAAACATATATTCAATGTAAGTATTCTCAAGACATTCAAGAACATCTTTTTCTAGTACCATGTAATATTCATATTTGAGAATATGAATACTTTAAATTTCTGAAGTACTTGAAGTGTTCTTTGTGGAAATGCACACCAGGTAAATTGGATTATAATAGGAATGTGATTGAGGTTGTGCTGGGGTTTCCTGTATGCACTCAAGAAAGCATATCAATCTTAAAATTTGCATAAAAGCCATAACCAGATAATTTGAGAATTTTATAGTTCAATTTTAATTTTTACTTCAATATGTAAATTAATACATTTGCATTCTTGTTTGCATAAATTCATACAAACACATATGCATAAACAGAATATTTTCCTTCATGTCTAATGTATAATTTTCAGAAATAGAGGGAGAATAAAATTCTGATTTTTTTTATTACATTGAAATTTAAAAGCAGGGAAGTAAAACTAATTCATGAAATATGTATGTTCTTATGTAATACTAAGTGGTATTAATTAAACTATAAACATAATGTTTCAATACACATACCCAGACATCATTTCTTTTACATACTAACAGATTTTTTTGATGACATTTGATATCTGGGTGCATGTATATGAATTTATTTCAAAACACAGGAACCCAGCCATACTTCATAGGAACACACATAGGTGCATATCTTCTATGATCATATGCCACTAACTAGGTTCAGACAAATAATGGTACAAAAGAGTGTATTCTTTGTTTATTACAAAATGTTAACATATCCATACATGATGTTAAGATTCTATGATATGTTACGTAAAGGCAGTCTGCAGTCTGCCATTTAATGTGTCTTATTTCATTACCTGGCAAAGATTGTTCTTAACCTCTATCTTGATCAATTTAGAAAATGTAGGGCATTAACCCAAAGTGGAATACTAAGTATTTGTAGTGTATGTTTTAAAAAATCCATATATCCTGTACTATGAGCATCAGAATAAAAAGAAATACCATGATAAAAATGTTTCAGTTCTTTCTAAATAGTACATCTTCCCCTAAATGGTAGTTATAATGTTTATAAACTTCACATTTTCATGAAAGAAAATTCATAAAACTATAAGAAACTTTAACTCTGAAATAATAAATTTCTTAATTAGGAAAAATTTTACAGATTTATAAGCATTGAAAAAGAAAAGATATTGGCTTTCCAGTGAAAAGGGAGCAGTCACTATAAATGGTTTTCTGTAGGGTGGGGAAATGTATAGCAAGAGACTGGCAAAATGTTGGTCGTGACTGAGAGTATGCAAGCCCAACCCTTCCTCTTCTATTTCCAGAGCATTGTGCTCAGTCATCAGTCATGGGACATCATTACATCAGATGGTTGCTTTTTTCACTTCTTACTTTTCCATAAAACTGAGAGTACAAGTGACTGCCTCTACCAACTTTCAGACTTAGAAACTTACTTAGAAAACTGCAATCAGCAGGAGTTTGTAAGAATGAAGGATGTGTACCTATAATCATAGAAGTCCCACCATCTCCTCTCTACTCTACCTATGTAAAGGGAACTATTAAGAAATCTGCAAAAGCCACAGAAAGGATGGCTCAACTCTATAAAGAAATAATAGATTAGGAAAAGACTATGATTAGAAGCTCCTATATTTTTATTCTAAATAACATTATATCCATGAAATAAAATGTCATTTTGTAATATTTTCTTCTGTCTCCTTATATTATGCTGTATTGCAGTGATGACAGTATTGGAGTCAATAATAATATGTATTTCTTAAGTACTTTCTATGGGCCCTTTATCACCCTATGGTTTTATAGGTCCTCATACATTTACTCTTCACTCTTGCAGACACTATTACTATAACTAACTTTACAAATGTGGTGACTAAGTTAACGAGAAGATAAGTAACTGATCCAAGTCTTTAAGCCATTGGTTCATAGAGTTGAACTCGAATCTCAGCATTCTGCTCTGTGCCAATCCCTTCAACCATAGTCTTCTCCATCCTTTGACTCACATCACTGCTCTCATACTTCAGCTAATTCATTTGGTAAGCATCAGAAGCACTGTGGTTGTCAGTGGTAAGTGCAATTCTCAGAGACACTGGGTTGATGGATATCACTGCTTACTTAATCCCTGGCACATGCAGACTACTCAAAAGGCCAATTCCAAATTTAAATAACCTACCTGGTGATATCATTCTAAGGCTTTCTCGCTTTTTCTGTCTCTATCTATCTCACTCCTGTTTGTCTCCACTTCATAGTGATCCTCCTACTTCAGTCACTCAAGGGCTTTAGGTATGCCCCATCACACATAGTTTCAATATTTATTCATTGTTTATACCATAATGTACTTAAACTTTATCAGTAGTTAGACAAATTCATATTATATGAATATCAAATTTCACAAATAAACTTAGGTGATTAATTAATTACGTTTGTTTTAGAAAATGTAGGTTGAAATTAATACAGAGAGAGTATATATGGAAATTTGTCTAAATGTAGGGACACATATATTCCACTTATCAACTTTTCATGCATAACCATGAAAAGCATAATTATTATATTCTTAGTATTACAAATTAGAAAGGTATATGTGCCTGGACCATTTTGTCTTCATTCATACTACCTGTTAGAGATTATATGTTGGAGAAATCTAAACCAGCTAAATACCTCCCAAATTTTCAACTGAGCCACAGCTAAGAGAGAAAAGAAAGCTGTTTCTCATGTTTGCCAAATTTCTAACTACCCTCACCAAAATATACATTAGCAAAAGAATGTCTGTTTTTAAGTTATTAAATTTCCAGTTACTTATTATGTGAAAGAAATTGTTGACTCCTCAAACTTTAGTAACTATATAAAAATAAATAGTAATTCTTGACATGTTCAAATATAGATCTTGATATTAGTCATATAATTAGCATAGCATAAATCTTTCTGAAAAATTTTTATCTGAAAAGACAATTATAAGGATCTTCCTAAATTGCTATAGTGGTTGAAAAATTCTCTTGTTAATTTTAGACAGATCTTTCATTCACTTGAATTTAAATCAATTCCTGTAATAATTGGCATGCTTAAATTTTATGTTTTTAAAATAGTCTCCCAAAATAATTCTTTGCATTACATTTCCATTTATAAAATTCAATCCTACCTCTTTACATACAAATTATAATATTTCCCTTTGCAAAACAGAGAAATATTAAAATACCCCACCATTATATATCTATTAAAATTTAAATATTCTGACCTCGTTAGAGAGTTCAAACTTTCTTTTATATCTGCACACCTGTTTCAAAACATCAATCACTATGTCTTGTCCACCTATTCTTCCAGTATCACGTGATAAATCTTCACATATATATTATATATAATATATATTATGCACATATAGTAAAACACAGCTGAGTCTCATAGCTTAACTCTTTTGTAAGTTTACCCACATTTGTTTAGCCATTGAGCCTCCCACAGGTGTATTAATAACCTTATTTAAAACAACCTTCTTTTATTTCAAGCATATTGATTGTAGTATATGGAAGGTGTGAACGTTTGTTCTTCCTCTCTCTCCTTTCCTCCTTCCTCTCCCATGCTCCTCAAACTCTTACTCTTCTCCTGCTTTTAAAGCATCCTTGAAAGGAGGCCAGAGATAGTGCCAAGGAGACTCAGGGAACTCACGCAGGGTTCTTTTACTCTTCCTATTTTTTTCTTTAGCCTGAAATGTCCTTTCTCATCTACCTAGTGATTCCCAAGGTGTTGAACAAACAAAAACCTGGTGCTCCTGCAAAGGTGAGCCTTGATTCTGGCACACCAAGGTGAACAAATGTGAATGTCATATTCTGATTAAAAACTCTCTGTATTTTCTCCTCAGGAGTTTGGAAAACTTTTCATACTTATTCTTGCCAAACATAAAGTTCACATATTTGGCAAGGAAACAGAGTCACAGAATGTGTAATATTATTCACACTAAGGGATGGTGCATACTATGAAATGTCACAACAAAACCCAGAATATTACATAACTAATATACCCCAATAAAACATTTTAAAATTCCATATGAATACATTTACGATTCTCAACAGGACGATAGTCTCTTGAGAATCTAATTTTTTGTCTTTCTTTTTTTCTTTTCTTTCTTTCTTTCTTTCTTTCTTTCTTTCTTTCTTTCTTTCTTTCTTTCTTTCTTTCTTTCTTTCTAAATAGTGGATGGATTTCCAGAGTTCACTGTTGAGGTGTGATCTAACACTGATATTTTTCTAAGAACTTTTACACATCTTGACCCATTTAAGTTTTCTCCTTACTTTCTTCTTTTTGAGGCTAACTCACTGAAGCACAAACTACTTCTCTGCCCAATGTATCATGCTGAGTGAGATTTTGCATATAAACAATATAAAGAATGAGTGTCCTTCAAGTGAACTTCAAAGTCTTCTTTCATATTTGACAAACTAATTAGTTAAAAGGCAAACTGTCCATGTTTATTAAAGGTATAGCTGAATACTATGGGGTGAAATTTCAAGCTCAGTCTTCCTGTCAAATGCTCCTACATCTCTAATCTCACTTTCTAATGTCATTCTACTGTATCAATCAGTTTTTCTCACCTGCACTGTTCCAAATGCTGCAGGTAACTGCAAATAACCGTGCAGTATCTGACTGTCCTTCCAAGGAAGTTTTCACCACATAATTATTACATTTTACATTGTATCAGACATAATAGGATCTAGTTGTGTTAAAAAAAATGCCTATATATGACAATCGTACTTTAAACCAATAACAGTGACTTATAGAAAATTTATCAAGGTTGATCAATTAAAGGTTAAGTTTAATATATGACCCTACCAGTATTCATCAGTGGCTCCTTTTGCACAGAAAGTGACAAGTATTTTATCAAATAGGAGACACTGTTTTAAAGAATGATTGCTCAGTCAGAGTTATTGACTCCCAAATGGATGCAGCTATATTTAATTACTCATATCACATATACAGTATAATCTCACAGTTTCCTTTGCCCACTTACAAAAGACTGTAAAAAAAAATAAATATTTCCTCCTCATGGCTGGAAGGATGAATACTTTAATAACTAACATCCTAAGTGGAGTGTTTATGATGTAGTAGGTCCTATCATCAAAATAAATTTAAGCAATAGCTACTTTATTCATCTCCATCTTGCCAATAAGTTGTGAGAAATCTAGAGAATATATATATATATATATATATATATATATATATCAATCACACACACACACACACACATATATATAAATATATATGCTATGAACCAAGCTGAAAGCTGGCTTGTGAAGTAGAGATGATAAAGACCTCTCCGAGAAAGGCACAGGAAGGCAATAAATAACCAGGGGTAGCTTAAAGGCAGAGGGAATGCTGGTGGTCTGTTGTGTCACCCTGAGGTGATACACTCTACATTTGTAAGCATAAGGCTCCTTCCAGACCTTTACTCCTGCTGACCGTATTCAGCTTCCTTCCTCCTTCATATCCTGAAATCTCCATCTCTGAGAAACACAGTATTTACGTGTGTAGCCCATCCAGTGCTTTCAAATCTGTACTGAGTGAGTCAGACCTCACTGAAAATACACAGGGCTATTTCCTTTCTTTGTCTTTTGAAGTTTTTAAATATATATTATGTGTATATATATTATGTGTATGTATATATATATCAGAACATAGAAAATTACAGAATATATAATATAAATCCAACTACTGCTAAATTTTTGATGAATATGAGGTTAAAAGGGGAGGGGTGTTTGAGAAAAGAGGAAAACAGAGACACAGAAGGAAACATTTGAGAAAGGAAATGAAAGTAATCCTATGTAGATTCTCCCAAAAATTTGGTTTTTCCATTTACTATGGTGAATAATTTCTCAAGGACATAAAATGAATTTCTAATTGTTGCAGTACAGTACTGAGCAGATCATCCTCAACATCTTTTCTGTCCTGAGCAGTTAGCTGTTTTACAGCAGTCCTTCTACACTGCAGACTACTAGAGAAGTGTATTACACCATGGCTCTGAGAGGCTGAAGGCAAGGTCTGGAAAGCTTTATTTCATCACCCATGTCTGCACTTTTATTTTGCCTGAAACAGCTTTTGCTAGCAGTGCACTCTAAATGATATCTAAATGTATTACATTTCATTTAAATAGTCTCTGATTTGGGCTATTTTTTTTTTAAAGAGAAAGCGTAGTAATGAACATCCCTGTATATGAAATCTAGACAGTTCTTAATATTTCTTAAATCCTTCAAATTTAAATTATTAGATCACAACTATGTACATTATTAAAATATATATTTGTGCATTTTTTGAAAAATCTTACAAAACTCTTGGACCAATGATCCTCATAAAAATGGGGAAAGTATTCAGTCTTGTGAACCAATACATAAATTGGATTTGTAAAATCACTATCATGCATATCAAATACTCATATTTTAAAATACACACTTCTCAATCCATCAATGTAATCCACTATATAAACAATCTCAAAGAAAAAAAACACATGGTCATCTCATTAGAAGCTGAGAAAGCATTTGACAAAATTCAGCATCCTTTCATGCTAAAGGTCTTGGAAACATTAGAAATTCGAGGCCCATATCTAAACATAGTTTTGGGGTTTTTTGTTTTTGTTTTTTTTATTTTTTATATTTTTATTTACATTCAAAATCATTTCCCCTTTCCCGTTTCCTCCCTCCCCGAAAGTCCCATAAGCCCCTTTCCCTCCCTCTTTTCCCCATTCAACCCCCTCTCGCTTCTCTGTCTCAGCATTCCCCTACATCCAGTCTTTCCAGGACTTGGGTCTCACCTTACATCTTCTTGGAAATCTATTGATATGCGAATTGTGTCTAGGGTATTCCGAGATTCTGGGTTAATATCCCCTTATCAGTGACTGCATACCATGTGTGTACTTTTGTGATTGGGTTACCTCACTAAGGATGATATTTTCAAGTTCTGACCATTTGCCTAGGAATTTCGTGAATTCATTGTTTTTAATTGCAGAGTAGTATTCCATTGTACAGATATACCACATCTTCTGAATCCATTCCTCCGTTGAGGGACATCTGGGTTCTTTCCAGCTTCTGGCTATTATAAATAAGGCTGCTATGAACATAGCGGAGCATGTGTCCTTATTGCATGCAGGGAAAACCTCTGGGTATATTCCCAGGAGTGGTATAGCCGGATCTTCTGGGAGTGTCATGCCCAGTTTTCTGAGGAACCGCCAGACTGCTTTCCAGAGTGGTTGTACATAGTAAAAGCAATTTATAGCAAACCGGCAGCCAACATCAATCTAAATGGAGAGAAACTTGAAGCAATCCCACTAAAATCCGGGACTAGACAAGGCTGCCCTCTCTCTCCATATGTTTTCAATATAGTACTTGAAGTTCTAGCTAGAGCAATTAGACAACAAAAAGAGGTCAAAGGGATACAATTTGGAAAGGAAGAAGTCAAACTATCACTATTTGCAGACGATATGATAGGATACATAAGCGACCCAAAGAACTCCACCAGAGAACTCCTACAGCTGATAAACAACTTCAGGAAAGTGACCGTATATAAAATCAACTCAAGCAAGTTAGTAGCCTTCCTATACTCAAAGGATAAGCAGTCTGAGAAAGAAGTAAGTGAAATTACACCCTTCACGATAGCCACAAACCATATAAAGTTTCTTGGTGTGACTCTAACCAAACAAGTGAAAGATCTGTATGACAAGAACTTCAAGTCTCTGAAGAAAGAAATTGAAGAAGACCTCAGAAGATAGAAAAATCAGTCATGCCTCATGGATTGGCAGGATTAATATAGTAAAAATGACCATCTTGCCAAAAGCAATATACAGAATCAATGCAATCCGCATCAAAATCCCAACTCAATTCTTCATAGAGTTAGAAAGAGCAATTCAAAAATTCATCTGGAATAACAGAATACCCAGAATAGCTAAAACTATTCTCAAGAGTAAAAGAACTTCTGGGGGAATCAGTATCCCGGACCTCAAGCTGTACTACAGAGCAATAGTGTTAAAAACCGCATGGTATTGGTACAGTGACAGACATGTAGATCAATGGAACAGAATTGAAGACCCAGAAATGAATCCACATTCCTATGGTCACTTGATCTTTGACAAAGGAGCTAAAACCATCCAGTGGAAAAAAGATAGCCTTTTCAACAAATGGTGCTGGCTCAGCTGGAGGTCAACATGCAGAAGAATGCAAATTGACCCATTCTTTTCTCCTTGCACTAAGCTCAATTCTAAGTGGATCAAAGATCTCCACATAAAACCAGACACACTGAAACTAATAGAAAGGAAACTAAGGAAGAACTTTGAACATATGGGCACAGGGGAGAATTTCCTAAATAGAACTCCTATAGCTTATGCTCTAAGATCAAGAATTGACAAATGGGACCTCATTAAATTACAAAGTTTTTGCAAGGCAAAAGACACTGTCAAAAAGACAAAGCGGCAACCAACTAACTGGGAAAGGATCTTTACCAACCCTACATCCAACAGAGGGCTAATATCCAATATACACAAAGAACTCAAGAAGTTAAACTCCAGAGAGGCAAGTAACCCTATTAAAAAATGGGGTACAGAGCTAAACAAAGAGTTCTCACCTGAAGAATATCTAATGGCTGAGAAGCACCTAAAGAGATGTTCATCATTTTTAGTCATTAGGGAAATGCAAATCAAAACAACCCTGAGAAACCATCTCAAACCAGTCAGAATGGCTAAGATCAAAAACACAGGAGACAGCAGTTGTTGGCAAGGATGTGGAGAAAGAGGAACACTCCTTCACTGCTGGTGGAATTGCAAGCTGGTACCACCACTCTGGAAATCAGTCTGGCGGTTCCTCAGAAAACTGGGCATGACACTCCCAGAGGATCCGGCTATACCACTCCTGGGCATATACCCAGAGGCTTTCCCTGCATGCAATAAGGACACATGCTCCACTATGCTCATAGCAGCCTTATTTATAATAGCCAGAAGCTGGAAAGAACCCAGATGTCCCTCAATGGAGGAATGGATTCAGAAGATGTGGTATATTTACACAATGGAATATTACTCTGCAATTAAAAACAATGAATTCACGAAATTCCTAGGCAAATGGTCAGATCTTGAAAATATCATCCTTAGTGAGGTAACCCAATCACAAAAGAACACACATGGTATGCAGTCACTGATAAGGGGATATTAACCTAGAATCTCGGAATACCCTAGACAAAATTCGCATATCAATAGATTTCCAAGATGATGGAAGGAGAGACCCCTGGTCCTGGAAAGACTGGATGTAGGGGAATGCCAAGACAGAGAAGCGAGAGGGGGTTGAATGGGGAAAAGAGGGAGGGAAGGAGACTTATGGGACTTTCGGGGAGGGAGGAAATGGGAAAGGGGAAATGATTTTGAATGTAAATAAAAAAACTTAGAAAATAAAATAAAATTAAAAAAAAAATACACACTTCTCAAGCCACCTTTATCTGCTTATTTTTCATAGATTTTAAGTCATAATTTTTGCTAGAATAACATTTTCTTATTTATAAAAAGTCATTATCATTAGTTATAAATAAATTACTATCATTATCAGGGATTTGGCTCTACATAATTCACTGAAATACCTAACTTCCTTAGTTCTTGTTTGCACACTGGGAACCAGTGTTTCAGCCCCCATTCATTCAATTATCTCCATGCTTCTGTTTCCTATACAGTTCTGGAGGAACTCAACTATAGAGGATAGAAATCTCATAAAATTATTACTAAATTGGCTATCAATAAGTTTCCATTCATTTATTGGAAGGCAGCCACTCATTAGCCAATAATTTTACATTTTCAGATGCTTTAAAATAACATTTGTTGTTTGTTAAGGTAAATTTTCTCTAGCTTTCAAACAGTTTTGATTAACTTCAATGAGCTTCAGAAATGGGTCTTTGTAATAAGCTGTCTGCTAATTCTTGTAGCTAGGCTCACTGACACCATCCTGGATAGTATAATGGAATAGAAAATATCCAGAATTAAAATAGGCAGCTGGAGTATGGTAGAATCAGTATCTTAATGGCACATAAAGTTCTGTGGTTAGGGAGACACAGGAAAGACACCCAACATGGTCTTTGGTGGTAAAAAGAAAAAAAAAAGTTTCTTGGCTCAGAATTGATGCAGAGGCTCAGCCCTAAGGAATAACTACAATTTTAGTGAGAAGATGAACAGAAATCAGTAGTATGTTTTTGTTACACTTAAGGTATGGGAGATAGATGATCCAGACATTTACAGATGATGTAGAAAGTGAAGAGTTTTCTCTGGTTATATGAGAATCTTAGAGGCTTTCATGCAGGGCCTTAGGCGTATTAGTATTAGTATTATGTCTTTTAATTTAGGAAGATCACTTTGACTCATACTCTGTCAGTGGGAGACAGAGGACAGTTTAAGGGAACTTTGAGTTAATGTAGGCAAGAGAAAGAGGAAATGTGACTATAGCAGTTTGATCAGGAATATTGAAGCACAAACTTTAGGAATTGAGTGCCAACTATCCACTTATCCAAGGGAAGAGAGGAAGAAACAACAAAACAAAAAGCCAGTGATTGATTGATAGAAGTGAATAGATGTTCCTTTCATGTCCCAAAGACTGATAATGTAGACAGGCCTAGGCATGGCAGACACAAGGGAGAAGATATATTTTAAAAAGCTTTAACTACATGTGATTTACAGGTCCCTTGAGCCAAATGTTCACATAAACATATTGTTATGTTCTACCTTGTTATCTGAAGGTATCTAATACATAGAAATTTCTGATCATAGATTTTTGCTTTCCTCCTCTTCTTCCTCCTCTTTCTCCTCCTCCTTCTTTTTCCTGAATATATGTTCATCAATGTGCTTGAAATATAGTATAAAGACAAAGAGAAAGAAGCCCAATTTAAGCTCTGACAAACCCATTCATCCAAGGAGGTACACCCCAGCTTAATGAGAATGACAGTTAAATGTTTCCCAAGAACTGGGAGTCACACTGAGGATAAAGATCAAGAGCAAGTTCTACACCTTCCATGCCATGACAGTTCCAAAGCTCAGTGTCACTTATTGACTTAGTGGGGAGATTTGGAGTGCTGTTTCTGTGTGATTTTTGTGCTTGCATTCTCTGCCCTGGGGTGTGTGACTGATACCCATCTGTCACCTCTCTGTCAGAGAAGAGACTCAAATCCCATTTCAGAGCCTGAAGCTTCCCATCTGCTAACTGTTAAACTATGCCCTTTTCAATATTTCACTCAACCAATAAGGAATGTGAGGTCTATCAACAATTTGGAGTTGCTGTGAAATTGTCAATGAACTTATTCATGAGATTGAGCTTTTCACCACAGTGCAGAAAGTTACTTGCCTATATATTTGCCTGTGCATCTCTTCCAGGTAGAATATGAAAATGCGTACAGTTGAGACATTTTGCTTACCAAGTTGTCTTTTTTTTTCTTTTCAATATCACTGAGACATTAGCATGATTGCATGGGAAATTTACTGTTTAATATCAAATACATGCTTTAATTTTACATTTTAGAATCCTGTTCTTCCAGTTGCCCAGCCCATGCCTGATCAATGAATTTTAAAATGTAAGTTCTACTGTAAAAAGAAATAATGATTGCTGAAGAATATTAAATTATAGAAAAGTGAAAGTTACAGAAAAATGATTGGGGTAAAGAGATAACTCAGATGTTTAAAAGCTTGCTTAAGAAACCTACATAAAACAGCTGAGTGTAGTAGCTGGCCTTGTAATCCCTGAGCCAGAGATGTAGAGACAAGAGGATTCCTAGCCTCCTGGTCTAGCCTACTTGGTAAGTTCCAGGCCAATGAGAAACCAACTTTTGTCTTTAAAAAGAAGTGTGGAGAGAATGGATGTCTCCTGGAGAATGACACCTGAGACTTCAGATTGTTCTCTGTCCTTCATAGACAACTATGCACATATGCACCTGCACATAAAGAACACACATGTACACATATATACAAATATTTTTAAATTATTCTTAATCTCAATTTTTAGTCATTTTTCCCTGTTAGGCTTTTCTATGTATAGTTTTACATCATGCATTGTATGGAAATGTATACTTTGCCATTTTTAAGTAACCATTTTATTATTTACTATGTTGAACTGATTTCTGTTTGCCATCTTCAAATGCATCAGGGTTGTGAGTACCTTACCTGCATTGCTTTTGCCTGGAATGCTCTCTCTAGAAGCCTCTGGCTGTGTTCCTTTGTACCTAAGAGTTTTAGTACAAGCCCACTTCCTCAATGCTGCCACTCTCTTGTGTTTTTATTGAAAGCATTGTTTACTGAAGACATTTATTTTCTTTATTACATACTTCTCCCTCTAGATTAGAGTTTGAGGATTCATTTTAAGCCCTAATATGCACATAGTGAATATACAACAAATATTTGAAAGAAATTAACATATATGCAATTGGTAAACACCATGGCTATCCATCAATGTTAGTTTATCTTCTATTTTTCTTATTATATTACTTCATATTTTACTATAAATTTTATTACAAATATTTATTATGAACTGTGAGCAGAAAGTTATTTTTTTCTACTATAAATATCAACAGACAAAGACCTTTAAAAAATCAATATCTTTATTTCTTTGTCTCAGCTGCCAAGTCCTGGAGGCAGTCCCTGGAAATATGCTGGCTATACCTGCCAAGGAAGCATGTAGAAGATGATCTTCACTCTCCCTCCTGCTGTGGCCTCTCCTTCTCTCTGCCTTTATTCTAGGAGGTCAAGGAAGTATTGACCAAGCCTAGCTCAGTCAGTCAACAGGTTCTCCAGCGCAGGAGGGAGGATTAAAAAGAAAAAGTCAATTAGACAGTGCTGCAGCATGACCCCAGTCAATTCTGAGACTGAATGCAAGTTTAATAATTTCCAATCCACTTTTATACCATTTTAATTGCATGCAGGTATTAAGATCAATAGTAGTACAATGAGGAACAAGCAAGACAGTAAACACAAAATTGTCAAGGCAATAAGCGAAGTCCCATGATTACTTCACAGTGACAGTTGTTTCTAAGAGTGTGTCAGAATGACCAACATTCCTCATCATCCAAGCCTAAAACCTTGCCTGAAGCCTGCTTCTTTTGTTCCACCCTAAGATTAAAATTCCAGTGGTGGTGCATGCCTTTAATCCCAGCATTTGGGAGGCAAAGGCAGGCAGATTTCTGAGTTTGAGGCCAGCTTGATCTACAGAGTGAGTTCCAGGACAGCCAGGGCTACACAGAGAAACCCTGTCTCAAAAAAAAAAATTCCTGCCTTAACCTACTTCCATATTATAGCCTAATGTTAGATTCTTGCCTAAACTTAACTTCCCTATCATGCCCTAATGTTAGATTCCTGCTTCAGCTTACTCCCTTGACATTGCCTAATGTTAGATACCTGCCTGAAGCCCTTTCTTTGTCCTAGGTCAATGTCAAGGTCCTACCAGGCGGCACAGCACCCCAAAAATGCTCTCTACATGGTATTCTCCACATTTCCTCCACCACACCATCATTTTGTCTCAAACCCCAAATCCAGAAGCTCTTCTTGAAACCCACTAGCCACAATGGCAAAGGAATCAGGTAGGTAGTAGGCTGTAGGAGATCCACACTTTCTCTCCTGTCTTCCAATTCCAACCCCCAAGTCTTACATCCAGCTTTGTGGCACACCACCTGTGGTGGCCCCTCCTTCTTTTGTGTCTTCATTCCCAGGGGTGTACACAAATTCTGGTGGCACAGGGAACATTTCTACCTCCTGTGCACCCTCTTACCCCTCCCCCCGCTTCCTGCCCATCCCCATTCCTTAGTGTCAGCTCTCAATACTTTGAAAAGATGTCTAGCAAGGATCCCCAGTAAATACATTGGACAGTATCTCAAAAATATTCCATACCAGGTGACCCACAGCCACCATATTCTTCTAAGAAGATGTGAGGACAACAGAAACCAAGGAAAGAATACTACATCAAAACAATAGAGACAATCCCAGATACCAGCTCCTAAAATTACAATCATCCCTAACCCAGATGCCTAGTTGTCAGTATAAAAACACAACCAATGCTAACCAGTTCAGTAGGTCTTCACTTAGGTCCCAGCAACATGACTATAGTAGGCCCAGCAAAATGCAATATAACTAAAGCATAAGACAATGACTTTTAAATGGTATATTCAAGGGCCTTAAAAGAGGATATATATATATAGATATAGATATATACATATACATGTATATATGTATATACATATATATATCTATATATATATACATATATATATTTCATTAATGAAATCTATAGAAATAAAACAGACCTCAACAGATACAAGAAGACTGAAATAATCCCGTGCATCCTATCAGATCACCACGGACTAAGGCTGGTCTTCAATAGCAACAAAACAGGAAGCCCACATACACATGGAAGCTGAACAACTCCCCATTCAAAGATAAGTCAAGGAAGAAATAAAGAAATTAAAGACTTTAGAATTTAATGAAAATGAAAGCACAACATACCCAATCTTACAGAACGCAATGAAAGCAGTGCTAAGAGGAAAACTCATAGCTCTGAGTGCCTCCAAAAAGAAATTGGAGAGAACATACACTAGCAACTTAACAGCACACCTGAAAGCTCGAGAACAAAATGAAGCAAATACATCCAAGAGGAATAGACAGCAGGAAATAATAAAACTCAGGGCTGAAATCAATCAAGTAGTAACAAAAAGAACTATACAAAGAATCAACAAAACCAGGAGATGGTTCTTTGAGGAAAATCAACAAGATAGATAAACCCTTAGCCAGACTAACCAGAGGGTAGAGAGACCATATCCAAATTAAGTAAATCAGAAATGAAAAGGGAGACATAACAACAGAAACTGAGGAAATTCAAAAAATTATCAGATCCTACTACAAGAAGCCTATACTCAACACAACTGGAAAATCTGGATGAAATGGACAATTTTCTAGACAGAGACCAAACACCAAAGTTAAATCAGGATCAAATAAACCATCTAAACAGTCCCACAATCCTTAAAGAAATAGAAGCAGTCATTAAAAGTCTCCCAACCAACAAAAGCCTAGGACCAGATGGGTTTTGTACATAATTTTATCAGACCTTCAAAGAAGGCCTAATGCCAATAATCTTCAAACTATTCCACAAAGTAGAAACAGAAGGAAAACTACCCAATTCATTCTATGAAGCCACAGTTACACTGCCTATTCTCCCTTGGAGATGGAATGGTTTCTGTCTAATCAGGAACTTGTCACAATTTCCTTTCATAGAGGACTTCATAACAGGTTTTTCCTACTTCTATCATGTTTAATGTTCCAAATAGGTTTTAAGAACTGAAAAAGTATATATATTCCATTTTATAAGAATTTTGTTTTAACAAGTAATAATTTTTATTTGGAAGTTGTCGATCAAATTATATACATACATATATATGATAAGTTGTAAACCTTTGTTTTATAAACAATCAAATAATTCATAAATATTTTTGATTTCTTATTTCAATCACTGATAATTCCTGTTATATGGGAATAAAGTTGTTGCTTTGTGGAAAATTTGAATACAAATGCACAGTACTTTCTCACTTTATTATAGCCTTTCATTAGACCATCAATGACATCTAATTCATGGTTTAAGCCTCATGGCACGAGAAGAAGGTATCTGCCCACATTGCCTAATTCTGATATGAGTACAGAAAGTGCTCTTAACAACTGAGCTGTCACTCCAGCCATGATGCTGCAGTCTTGTGACACCTCCTAGTTAGGGTGGTTATTTAAGCAAGTAAATATGTAAGCTGAGCTGAGTAAAGAATTGGGAATAATTATCTGTTAAGTTACCTGCACAGCTCAGTGCTGTTTCAAAGTTGACTTCCTTGGAAATGAAAACTCTAGTGAAACCACTATGTAGCAAAAAGAAACATTGTTCTGAGGGATGGAGAGAAATTGGAACTGTATCAAGGACCTACTTAAAACCATAAGCTGAAAAAGAGAAACAAACACCAAACTCACCAAGTAGAAAATAATGACAGTCGTGACAGTTACTACTTCAGTTATATCAAAGATCATGAAATGCTATAAACTTACCAGTAAAAACACAAAGATTGTCAGAGTGGATATACGATACTGTCTAACATACAATCCAAATCTTTCTAATGCTCTGACACTTTAATACAGTTCCTCATGTTGTGGTGATACCCAACCATAAAACTGTTTTTGTTACTACTTCATAACTGTTATGTTGTTACTGTTATGAGATGTAATATAAATATTTGATATTTCCAATTGTCTTAGGCAGCCCCCATGAAAGGGTTGTTTGGTCTTCCAAAGCAGTCGCAACACACAGGTTTGAAACTGCTGATCTAAAGGAATCTGTTAAATATAAAACCAGACTAAAAGTAAAATGATGGAGAAAAAGAGAAAACGTTAATATCCACCAAAAGAAAGTGATATTAGATACACTGTAGTCTAACAAATACAGATCTCAGAACATGGATCAACAGGACTGAAGAGATGACTCAGTGATAAAGGTGCCTGCTGCCAAGCCTGAAGATGTGAGACTCATGTGATGGAAGGAGAAAACTGACACCTTAAATTGTCCTCTAACCTCCATACGTGCACTATGCACAAACAGAGACAGACAGACTGACAGACAGACACACACTCACGCACACACACACACATGCAGAGAGAATAAATATGTAAAAATTTTAAAACATAGATTATAATTCAAGTAAAAGAGAAGCTTTACATAAAAATAATAAAGAAGTCAGTTGTCCATGAAGAATAGAGCAGTACTAAATTTATAAGTGTCTGACAGGTTGCCAAACTGTATTGAGGCAAAGTCTGGGGAAGGCAAAAGAAAAAAAAAACATTTCACTATTTTAATTGGAGACTTTCACACTTCTTTTTTCAGTAATTGACAGATTGAGTTGGTGGAAAATCAGTATGATCTGGTTGATTTGCACAGCATTGTGAACCTAGTTGGCTTACTTAAGGGTGCAGAAGAGTCCATCTGATGACAGCAGAACATACTTTGTTCTCAAATGCACATGGATACTCCCCAAGACAGACCACACTTTGGGCTATGAGTCAAAACTTAGCCAAAGCCAGATAAATGAAATTCACACAAAATATATCCCAAGGCCACAGTAGCCTTGTCAATTACCAAATGCATCAATAAATTCATTAATAGAAAATAGGCGATTTCTAAATATAATATTACTAAATACATCATGATATTAAGTAATGTCTATTAACTTGAAGAATGGATAGCATTAATTCATGGTGATAGAACAGTGTATAGGGAGGGATGATGAGCTGGTTGATGTATAGAATCATGAGGGCCTTTTTTCATAGGAGGGTAAAACATTCATAACTTGATTTGGGTGCTAATTACATGGTTAATATATTAGACACACTTTGTTTAATCTGTTTTAGGGGCTGGGAAGGCAGCAGTGTGGCTAAAGCACTTGCCATGCAAGTATAAATATTTGAGTTCTATCCCTAGAACCCAGATAAATGTAGAGTGAGCATGGCAACAGAGACAGAATACCTCCAGAGCAAGACAGTTAGTTAGACCTAAAAAGAGAAACTATCAATACAGCTAGTAGCCACGTTAACTTAGAATACATATTCAAAACTTCAAACAGGAAAATATACGGACAAAATAAAATCCCTTTATGACTTCTACTCTTTGAGAGGCTGCGGTAGCAGCCAGAGAGCTGAGATTAGCAAAGGCTTACCAATGTATTCTTGGCCTGGATTACCTGATGAGTAGCTATGTCAAAAGAAAGCAAAAATTAGAACCGAAAAACACACCAATGAGGAAGAAAACCACTTTGAAGAGTTATAGAACACCATGTTCGCTATTTGTCCATGTATGCATAATTGTCCATTATGAAATTATTTATTGGATATATGGATCTCATATGAATATATATAATTTACTCAAATGTCAGACTTAATTTCAATTCAAGAGCTGCCTTTATGTTTTTAGAAGCTCTGCACTGTGGTCTTGCCCACTAGAACTTTGTGAGTTCATTGGAGGAAGAGGTAGTAAGATTTTCAGAAACATATAAAGTTACCCAGGTTGCAGGACACAGATGGTTTTTCTAGGAACTGGAAAAGTTATAAGTCAGTAAATTAGATCAGGGAGGATGTATTCAGCTCAGGAAGGAAATTAGTTTTGCTCACTGCTGTGGTTTTTGTTGAATTTTATTTTGACTCAATTGTTCCCATGCTTCCCCTTCTGTTTCTCTCTTCAGCACCTATTTTAGAAAGTTCCTTAATTCAACTTAACCAGTGCCATCTTGAATTACAACTGCCAATTACAACTGTTATGATTGCTCTTTAGATACCAGTCAGGCTTGCATAGTTTCCAGCAAACTAGTTGCTGAATATATCAATGGTTTTCCCTCCCACGATCAGAACATGCCTTTAAAATTAGCATTCTGGTGGCTCTTTTTCAATATCAACAGACAGAGAGAACACCCCCACCAGGCCAACAATAATTATGTTATCACAATACAGTGATATCTTCCAAGGTTTAGAAAATCAATTTTCTCTATTGCCTTTATAGTTTAACTAGCATCAATTACTGCCCACATAGCATTTTATCCCTTTAAGAAGCGAAGTTTTCTCATGTGTTTTATGTAAAGTTCTTGGGCTACACTGTATCACATGACTTCTTCAGATTAACACTCATCTCACTGATTGCCATTGCATTATGCATGTATGCAACTTTAGCAAAATAAACACACACATTAATAGCAATGTACAAATTGACCTCTGAAAGACCTTGACACAACAAATGAAAACCACTGAATCAAGCCCGACACATCATTCATGGTCTCTGTTGTATTATTTACACCATACATAGCATTAAATATGCTATATAAAAGACATGAATACATTTTCATTCTTCATCAGTTCATTTATCTTATATGCTTAGAACATAAAGTACTATGTCTTTTAATTGGGGAATTGAGACCATTGATATTAAGAGAGATTAAGGCATAGTGATTATTGGATACGTAAACAGGACCCAGCATTTTGCTGCATGCAGGAAACGCACCTCAGTGTCAAAGACAAACACTACCTCAGAGTAAAAGGCTGGAAAACAATTTTACAAGCAAATGGCCACAAGAGACAAGGTGGAGTAGCCATATTAGTTATATTAGTATCAGATAAAATTGATTTTCAACCTAAAGTCATCCAAAAAGTCACAGAAGGACACTACATACTGATCAAGGGAAAAATCCACCATCAAGAACTCTCAATTCTGAATATCTATGCTCCAAATGCAAGGGCACCCTCATTCGTAAAAGAAACTTTACTAAAACTCAAAGCACACATCGCACCACACACAATAATAGTGGGTGACTTCAACACCCCGCTCTCTGAAATGGATCGTTCAGGAAAGCAGAAACTAAACAGGGACACAGTGAATCTAATTGAAGCCTTGGACCAAATGGAACTAACTGATATATATAGAACATTTCATCCTAGAGCTAAAGAATACACCTTCTTCTCAGCTCCTCATGGTACCTTCTCCAAAATTGACCATATAATTGGTCACAAATCAGACCTCAACAGATATAAGAAGATAGAAATAATCCCATGCCTCCTATCAGATCACTATGGAATAAGGGTGGTCTTCAATGGCAACAAAAACAAAAGAAAACCCACGTACACATGGAGGCTGAACAATGCTCTACTCAATGATAACTTGGTCAAGGTGGAAATAAAGAAAGAAATCATAGACTTTTTGAAAGTTAATGAAAATGAAGGCACAACATACTCTAATTTATGGGACACAATGAAAGCAGTGCTAAGAGGAAAATTCATAGCCCTGGTGCCGCCAAAAAGAAACGGGAGACAGCATACACTAACAGCTTAATGGCACACCTGAAAGCCCTGGAACAAAAAGAAGCAAATACACCAAAGAGGAGTAGAAGGCAGGAAATCATCAAACTCAGGGCTGAAATCAATCAAGTAGAAACAAATAAAACCATACAAAGAATCAACAAAACGAGGAGTTGGTTCTTTGAGAAAATCAACAAGATAGATAAGCCCTTAGCCAGACTAACCAGAGGGCACAGAGATAGTATCCAAATTAATAAAATCAGAAACGAAAAGGGAGAGATAACAACAGAAACTGAGGAAATTCAAAAAATCATCAGATCCTACTACAAAAACCTGTATTCAACACAACTAGAAAATCTTGAGGAAATGGACAATTTCCTTGACAGATACCAAGTACCAAAATTAAATCAGGATCAAATAGACCATCTAAACCGTCCTATAAGCCCTGAAGAAATAGAAGTTGTCATTGGAAGTCTTCCAACCAAAAAAAGCACAGGTCCAGATGGTTTTAGTGCAGAATTCTATCAGACCTTCAAAGAAGACCTAACACCAATACTCTTCAAACTGTTCCACAAGCCGGGCGGTGGTGGCGCACGCCTTTAATCCCAGCACTTGGGAGGCAGAGGCAGGAGGATTTCTGAGTTCGAGGCCAGCCTGGTCTACAAAGTGAGTTCCAGGACAGCCAGGGCTACACAGAGAAACCCTGTCTCAAAAAACCAAAAAAAAAAAAAACAAAAAAACAAAAAAAAACTGTTCCACAAAATAGAAACAGAAGGAAAACTACCCAACTCGTTCTATGAAGCCACAATTACACTAATACCAAAAGCACACAAAGATCCAACAAAGAAAGAGAATCTCAGGCCAATCTCTCTTATGAATATCGATGCAAAAATACTCAATGAAATTCTTGCCAACCGAATCCAAGAACACATCAAAACGATCATTCACCACGATCAAGTAGGCTTCATCCCAGGGATGCAGGGATGGTTCAATATAAGGAAATCCATCAATGTAATCCACTACATAAACAATCTCAAAGAAAAAAAAAACCACATGGTCATCTCATTAGATGCTGAGAAAGCATTTGACAAAATTCAGCATCCTTTCATGCTAAAGGTCTTGGAAAGATCAAGAATTCAAGGCCCATATCTAAACATAGTAAAAGCAATTTACAGCAAACCGGTAGCCAGCATCAATCTAAATGGGGAGAAACTTGAAGCAATCCCACTAAAATCAGGGACTAGACAAGGCTGCCCTCTCTCTCCATATCTTTTCAATATAGTACTTGAAGTTCTAGCTAGAGCAATTAGACAACAAAAAGAGGTCAAAGGGATACAAATCGGAAAGGAAGAAGTCAAACTATCACTATTTGCAGACGATATGATAGTATACTTAAGCGACCCAAAGAACTCCACCAGAGAACTCCTACAGCTGATAAACGACTTCAGCAAAGTGGCCGGATATAAAATCAACTCAAGCAAGTCAGAAGCCTTCCTATACTCAAAGGATAAGCAGGCTGAGACAGAAGTAAGAGAAATAATACCCTTCATGATAGCCACAAACCATATTAAGTATCTTGGCGTGACTCTAACCAAACAAGTGAAAGATCTGTATGACAAGAACTTCAAGTCTCTGAAGAAATTGAAGAAGACCTCAGAAGATGGAAAAATCTGCCATGCTCATGGATTGGCAGGATTAATATAGTAAAAATGAGCATCTTACCAAAAGTAATACACAGATTCAATGCAATCCCCATCAAAATCCCAACTCAATTCTTCATAGAGTTAGAAAGAGCAATTCAAAAATTCATCTGGAATAACAGAATACCCAGAATAGCTAAAACTATTCTCAAGAGTAAAAGAACCTCTGGGGGAATCAGTATCCCAGACCTCAAGCTGTACTACAGAGCAATAGTGTTAAAAACTGCATGGTATTGGTACAGTAACAGACATGTAGATCAATGGAACAGAATTGAAGACCCAGAAATGAATCCACACTCCTATGGTCACTTGATCTTTGACAAAGGAGCTAAAACCATCCAGTGGAAAAAAGATAGCCTTTTCAACAAATGGTGCTGGCTCAGCTGGAGGTCAACATGCAGAAGAATGCAAATTGACCCATCCTTATCTCCTTGCACTAAGCTCAATTCTAAGTGGATCAAAGATCTCCACATAAAACCAGACACACTGAAACTAATAGAAGGGAAACTAGGGAAGAACCTTGAACATATGGGCACAGGGGAGAATTTCCTGAACAGAACTCCAATAGCTTATGCTCTAAGATCAAGAATAGACAAATGGGACCTCATTAAATTACAAAGTTTTTGCAAGGCAAAAGACACCGTCAAAAAGACAAAGGGGCAACCAACTAACTGGGAAATGATCTTTACCAACCTTACATCTGACAGAGGGCTAATATCCAAGATATACAAAGAACTCAAGAAGTTAAACTCCAGAGAGGCAAGTAACCCTATTAAAAAATGGGGTACAGAGCTACACAAAGAGTTCTCACCTGAAGAATATCTAATGGCTGAGAAGCACCTAAAGAGATGTTCATCATCCTTAGTCATTAGGGAAATGCAAATCAAAACAACCCTGAGATTCCATCTCACACCAGTCAGGATGGCTAAGATCAAAAACACAGGAGACAGCAGTTGTTGGCGAGGATGTGGAGAAAGAGGAACACTCCTCCACTGCTGGTGGAATTGCACGCTGGTACCACCACTCTGGAAAGCAGTCTGGCGGTTCCTCAGAAAACTGGGCATGACACTCCCGGAGGATCCGGCTATACCACTCCTGGGCATATACCCAGAGGCTTTACCTGCATGCAATAAGGACACATGCTCCACTATGTTCATAGCAGCCTTATTTATAATAGCCAGAAGCTGGAAAGAACCCAGATGTTCCTCAACGGAGGAATGGATTCAGAAGATGTGGTATATCTACACAATGGAATACTACTCTGCAATTAAAAACAATGAATTCACGAAATTCCTAGGCAAATGGTCAGATCTTGAAAATATCATCCTTAGTGAGGTAACCCAATCACAAAAGAACACACATGGTATGCAGTCACTGATAAGGGGATATTGACCCAGAATCTCGGAATACCCTAGACACAATCCGCATATCAATAGATTTCTAAGAAGATGGAAGGAGAGACCCCTGGTTCTGGAAAGACTGGATGTAGGGGAACGCCAGGACAGAGAAACGAGAGGGGGTTCAATGGAGAAAAGAGGGAGGGAAGGGGGCTTATGGGACTTTCGGGGAGGGAGGAAACGGGAAAGGGGAAATGATTTGGAATGTAAATTAAAAAAATAAAATAAAATAAATAATAATAAAAAAAAGAAGACAAAAAAAAGAAAAACAAAACAAAACAAAACAAAAGAACATAAAGTACAATGTTTTTTTATAAAACATGACATATATTAAGTATTCAATAGTGTTCAATGATCAGTTCCATCACTAAAGCTCCTTGATTAATTCCCTTCATTTTCCCCATAAAGTTCTCTACACTTTTCTGCATATATCTGAATTCAGTAAACCTATTTACTATTGTTAGCAACACTCATGAGATTAGTTACAAACACATGTGGGACCGTGAAAGGCAGTCAGTGGCCTGGTTGAGCAAGGCTTACTCCAGAGACCCAGTAGAATATTCTACAAGGGACAGAACCAGTGAGCCATGCTCCCACATACCTAGGCTCCTGACACCAAGTCCATACTCCTGACTCAACTCCATAATCCTGTGGCCATCAGTCACATAGGGCCAGGCCCCCAATGTTCTGGCTAGACTCCACCCCAACACTCATCTGGCAACAGCCAGATAACCCAGCCCACTATAAAAGGGGATACCAGGCTCCTTCTCTCTCCCTTGTCCTTATGCTCTCTCTTGTCTCTTGTGCCCCTGTTCTCCCTCTCTCTCCATTCTTCTCCCCTCTTTCCACATGTCCATGGCCAGCTCTCACCCCTCTATCTTTTCTTTCCCTCTTGACTTCTCCATCTCTTTTTCTTTTCCTACTTCTCTATAATAAAACTTCAAAACCATGAGCAGCCTCTTCTCTAAACTCACCATGTTGGAGAAACGGAACAGGCCTCAGCGTCTCCAGCTGCCAGAACAGACCAAAGACTTCCTCGCCTAGCCAGGGTTCCTCTACAGGTACACGGGGCCTGTGCCAGAACGTCCCCACTTTCTGGGCAAAGATTGTCCCCCTTTCCAGCTGGGCAACCTCTCTCCCTAGGTACACGGGTACCCACCATCCCTATACGGGAACGTGGGCCCCGTCCATTTTCCCTACACATGAACACAAGGAGAAACAGAGATGAAGTTGATGTTGCTGGATCTACTATGATCATATCTGTATGTTGTGTTATTGTAACTCCATGATAATCAGTAACATTCCAAATGATTTTATTAAGCAACTCTTCCTGCTTCTCATAAGCATCTTAAAGAAAAACACTAGCATTCCAAACTAAAATAAATATTCTTTACCTCCTTTTTTTTTTTTAAGAATCTCTCAAAATTATTTAAAGAAACTAAAATTCCTCTTGGGTTGTTATGGCATTCTTACTGTACTAAAATAATGCTTTTAAATATCTCTGATATCATTTTTCTATCTGTAAATATAGCACCTAATTGAATTTGAATTGTGTCTCTGATATAAGCATATTAAACAAATTTTATAAAATGCACTGATAAACCACATTCAACAAGAATATGGTTTAAATTGTTCATAAAAGATATATTTATATGTATCTGAAAATATTTGACTATGTTAATATAGTGTGATACTCTTCTGTAGGATATTTTGAAAGATATCTAAAAATTTTCATGATTGATTTCACTTAAACAAATGCTTTTTGTATACCTTCTTCTGATGTATTTATACAAGTTATACTTTCTTATAAGCTATTTCACTAATTCAACGCTTTTATTTTCTTTCATTTCTATGTCATGGGTCATATTCTAAAGATTTTAATTTTCCTTTTGAAACAGCTTTATTTTTAGCTTAAAGACACTTTATCAAAATTTCTTAGCATTCTAGGAAAATATTGAATGAGACTCTAAGTTGATTTTTTTTCATTTAATTGTTACCCATAAAACCTGATCATTAGCATTGTCACTTCTAAATTTGCTTTTGGAAAGTTCCTGACTTTCTGAGTTTTTAAAGGCATTTTCCACAAACTGAAACCTCTACATGGCAATGTTATTAGGGAAAAGAACCTATTGATTAGCAGGGAAAATCACTTAGTGGATTAGTCTTATTCACTGGGGTAGATCATTCATGACTTAATCGTTTCCTAAAGTACCACTTTTAATACTATTGAATTTGGGATTATGTCCGAACATTAACTATGGAGGGATGGAAATATTTGAACCATAGAAACATATAAGTAATAAAATGATGCATAAAATATGCATAAAGTGTCAACTAAAATTATTTTTTATATTGTTGTTCCATGTGGAATATGTCTAAATATTAACATTATAAGTTTGAGTGTGGTATCTTTCCAGATACAAAAGAGTGTAATTCTTGTATAAAGATTAAAAAATATGCACTGTCGCCAGTTGCCTCCAGAGTTTCCACATACAATCAGTGAGTGGAGCCTACTGGAGCAGAGCCATCTCGCGCATAGCCCAGAGCCTGAATGGAGCAGCACCTTCCTGAACTGGCCCATTCCAGCGATGGAGCGTCCACAGCCTGATAGCATGTCCCAGGATTTATCTGAAG
This sequence comes from Tokudaia tokunoshimensis, assembly GCA_036184795.1. Lineage (NCBI taxonomy): Eukaryota > Metazoa > Chordata > Mammalia > Rodentia > Muridae > Tokudaia > Tokudaia tokunoshimensis. The sequence goes on along the minus strand of BTHU01000016.1, from coordinate 112,939,284 downwards.
CCTTGAAGGAGACCACCAAGGAGGTGCACATCCATGCAGAGAATGCTGAGTTCATAAAGAACTTTCAGAAGGGTCAGGTGTCCAGGGAAGACTTTAAGCTGGTGATGGCTTCCTTGTACCACATCTATGCGGCCCTGGAAGAGGAAATAGAGCACAACAAGCAGAACCCAGTCTATGCCCCACTCGACTTCCCCGAGGAGCTGCACCGAAGGGCTACCCTGGCGCAGGACATAGCCTTCTAGTATGGGCCCCGCTGGCAGGAAACCATCCCTTACACGCCAGACACACAACACTACGTAAAGCATCTCCACGAGGTGGGGTGCACTCGGCCTGAGCTGCTGGTGGCCCACCCATATACCTGCTACCTTGGTGACCTCTCAAGGGGTCAGGTCCTGAAGAAGATTGCACAGAAGGCCATGGCCTTGCCCAGCTCTGCGGAGGGCCTAGCCTTTTTCACCTTCTCAAACATCGCCAGCCCCACCAAGTTCAAACAGATCTATCTATCGTGCTCTCATGAACACTCTGGAGATGACACCCGAGGTCAAGCACAGGGTGACAGAAGAGGCTAAGGCTGCTTTCCTGGTCAACACCAGTTTTTTTGAGGAGCTGCAGGTGCTGTTGACAGAGGAACACAAAGACCAGAGTCCCTCACAGCCGGAGTCTCTTTGCCAGACCTATTAGTCTGGTGCAAGATACTACCCCTGCAGAGACACCCTGAGGGAAACCCCAGGTCAGCACTAGCTCATTCCAGACACCACTCCTCCTATGGGTCCTCACTCTCAGCTTCCTGTTGGCAACAGTGGCAGTGGGAATTTATGCCATGTAAATGCAATGCTGGTCCCCAGGGGCTGTGAACTCTGTCCAATGTGGCTTTTTCCCTGTAGGGGAGAATCTTGCCTGGCTCTCTTCTTGGGCCTCTAAGAAAGCTTTTGGGGTTCCTAGCTCTCTCCCTGTGTCTCCTTTCTCTCTCTGGAATGGAAGGAGATGCCTGACAGTTCCCTCACCAAAAGCACATCCAGCCAGTGGCCTAGACTTTGAAACCAGCAGCCCAAATCCTGCAACAGAGCCCAAAAACTGCAGCGTGTAGAGGCAGCTGTTTTGAGTCCAGTGCCCATATCTGTTGGCATCCATGTTGACTGACTAAGACTGCTTTCCCCCAGTGTCATGGCCACTTTGATATCAGTGTGCAGACATTTCTGTCTTGTTTTTATTTTTTCCCCAGTTCTACCAGAGTAATGATATTTTGTTGTTTTGTTTTGTTTTACCTAACAAAGTGGGGCTGTCTTTTGAGGGGTGGATGGGAAAGAGGTATTTAATAGTTGTAACCGTAGTCTCTAACTTCTGTGAGAAAAAATAAATGGCATTATCTAACAGTTAAAGAAAAGATTAAAAATATTTGAACATAATCTGCTGCCTCCATGATGCAAAGGGAGTCTTATTACCATTGGTCAAGATCATCTTCTGTATCTTGATGCTGGTAATGTTATCTTAGTCCAGGCTGTAAGCAACATTCTGACCACTGACTGAACAGTATACATACTCTACATGATTTATTCTATGTATATCATTCTACAATAAAGTTTGATGAACAAAGGTTTAGCTCTAATCATCCTGACTTCCTCCTTCAGCCAATCACCATCCAAAAAGAAATTTCTCAGCACCCCATATTCTTTATAAGATGCTTGGTTTTCCCTGTCCTTAACATCTATATTTTCCTTTTACCTCCCGAGTTTCTCTGGGACTTTATTTTGTAGGTGTCAAATAGTTTGTGTTTATTTATCATCATAGAAACAGCTAGAAGTTCTCTTAAGCAAGTCTTATAAATATTTTTATTGGCCTTCATTGTGCCAAATTGCTCTGCAAAATGTCTCATTCACAGTCAGGGCACCATTAATACTATGGATTCGATGTACCTTTGCTACCTTTCAATTATGGCTCAACACACATTTATTTGTATGCCTAATACGTAGTATTTCATTTCTGTTTTAATCTGTATTCATTTTAATACTAGATGATGATGAGGTATGTTATGTGTCTATTGCTTGTGGTTTCTTTTCAATCATTGGCTGCTCATGTTCATGTTTGTATATGTATTCATTAGCAGTTTGATGTTATCCTTACAATTATAATGAAACATTTCATAACTTTTACACATTATGTTTCTTCCTTCTGATACTCAGGGATGAAACGGAAACATTTTGAAATGTTATGAATACACATGTAAGATTATATAAACCAGAACTTCTCTCTGTCAAGAATCAAGGAGTGATAACCATAATATGAAATCACATAATCCTTGGCATCTCTAGTACACAAACATATGAGGATTTACCTATCTATACTCTTTCATATATATATATAGTATGCAAATATTATGAGGACTTGCCTAATCCTAAGCTATTTTAGTTTCCATTGTTGTTAACAGTGATTTGTTATAAAAGGAATTTAAAACATCATTTTCTACTTTTTATGCCACCTAACTACTTAAAGCATTTCTAATACTGGGGCTAGATGCCCTGAGGAACAAAAAATTCTCTGTGATCAAGTTTCAGTCTACTATTTATACATGCTCCTGAGAACTCATAATACCCCTCATTTCAACAGAAGAAAGATAGTTGATTTCACTTGTAAGTACATTCTGCCTTTAAACTGCTTAAGAAAAATATAAGTAGATTTTCTTATTGCTGTACAAGGAAATCTAAAGAGAAAGATTTCAAATGAAACTCACAGGCCCAATGTTTCCTAATAAGATATGATGCTAAAGTGCCTTTAAAAACACAGACAACAGTGAATACATAAAGAAGTATCTTGCTTTACATTTTAATATTTAGCATATGCTGTGTTACTTTTACCAAGCCATTTCTTTAGATCACAGAGGCAGAATTGTATAATAATATATTCTTATTAGTTTACAGTGGCTCCAAGTAAAATATTATAAACAAACCCTGCTAGTGTTGTATAACACTGTTGGGATACTGTAGCACACAATATCAACTCTGTAAAGAAGCCTGGAACAGTGGGTAATAGGAAAGAACTTTATCATTAATAATCACAGCAGATTTAAAAGACTTTAGCAGAGCTTTAATAGGTTTTAGCACTTGCCAGTACCCAAGGAAGAAGTGCTTTTTTTTTTCCAGGTTCTAGCCTGGTAAGTTTGCCTGACTTTCTTTTCCAGAGACTGTTCTCAACCTACCAGGTCTAGCTTAGATCCCACATTCAGTGCACAGACCTGATCTCCACACATATAATTGCATGATAAGCAACCTCTAGGTTTTTACCATGAACTTTCCTGGCTATCCCAATGTGCAGGCCTCTCCCACATCATCCCCAACCTCTTCAGAAAGCCAGGTATACTCCACTCTCCAGGACTGGACCATGGTGCATATCTTACACAGACCTGTCACTTCTGCTTACCTAAGCCATTTCCAATCTTCAGGCCCAACCACACATCTTTTCTTTTACCCTAACATGCATGCTCTGCTCCTACAGACACAAAGCTGACTAAAGAAGTCCATGTGTTCCATTTCATCCCTCCAAATCAATGTGAAAAATCAAGCTAGTGTCTCCTCTCCAAAACCTAGTACACATGTAGAAATGTTGGCCAATCAGAATTTCCTAGATACATTCTGAACACAGAATTTTTAAAAAAAGAAAATCATCAAAGAATTCAAATAATTTAAAGACGACACAAAGAAACAGCTCTATAAAAATTGAAAAAAACTTAAGGAGAATAAATATCTGAATGATATCCAAGAAAATACAGACACAAAGAAATGTCAAAGGCAATCCAGTACTTGAAATAAATAACTGAAATAAATAAAGAGGTAGAAACACTGAAGAAGATTCAAATTGAAATGAATGGAATTTAAAACCTAATAATTTAACTAGAAAACTCAAAGGAAATCCTTATAAGAATGGGTCAAGTGAAAACAGTGTCAGGATTTTGAAGACAAAGTAGAGGCTCTTGACCAAACATCATGATCACAGTACTAACAAATAACTGATAATAATAATCAACCATAGGGAAGGAACATGCAGGAATTAATTACCTCATTAAAAAACAAATCTCCAATAAAGGCCTATAGGAGTGGGAAGAATCCCAAGTCAATGACATAGAACAAATTTTCAACAAGATAACAGGAGAAAACATCAGCAAACTAAGGAAAGACATTCATGCAGATATAAAAGACACACAAAATATCATCTAGACAGACCAGAAAAGAAGTTGTACAACATATCATTGTTAAAACAGAGGACTTAGAGGATCCATATTGGACTTGACCTGAATGCCATCTCCTAGAAAACTAGCTTGCATAGAATCAGAAAGCACTACTTGAAATTACAACTGGAGAAAGTAAGAAAAAATTATTTGTCTATTTTAAATGTATATGGCTACTACATCTTAATTTCTGACCAGTCTTAAATGTATAGGTTTACTATATTCTGCATGTCTTTGCTATGGATTATAAGCTCATAAATTATTGGGCATGATTAAAATCTGTAACACCTACAACAAAAAGTTGGCTTAAAACAAGCAAGTCAAGCATTAAAGCCAATCTGTACAAAAGACAATACATGAGCCCACCAAAGAAACAGGTCGTCTCTAAAGATACTTTTAAGCTGGAATACACAATTACTGTCCTGTCTTAAAGTAAGATTTTAAAAGTTAGAATTTAAAACAGTGTTTATTGAGATATTAAAGTTGCACATCCATATATTTGTATAAAAATAACTTTTCTTGCTGGTAACCAAATGTTATAAAAGTAATCCACTTGATATTGATTTTATACTGTTAAAACTTGGCTTTGAGAGGTCTGGTGTTGTGGGTGTGGGGAGGTGGGGATATTATCCTGGAGACAGGTCAAGAAGGTATGGGAAGTGAATTAGTCAGAGGGTGGACTGGGAGGAGGATAAAATATGGAATGTAAAAAATGATTAAACAAAAATTAAAAACAAAAAGCCTTGGATAGGATCAGAGGTGAGGAGCCAGTCCCACAACAACCAAAGGAAGCTCCACTCCCAGGTGCTCTAACACTTCCAGGATCATAGGATAAGGGGTGAGGACACATCTGTCCCAACACCAGAGTAACTGGGACCAGCGGGATTCAAGGACACAGAAAAACAACCAAACCAGTAGCACAGGTTCCTTCTGGTCTGAGCGGGTGCACTGAACAAACCTCAGATGCAAAATCCTCGGCCAGTCCCACAACAACCAGAGGAAGTACCATTTTCAGGCCATGCCAGAATCACAGGATCACAAGATCACAGGTGCTTGGTCCCACCATGATCTCAGGGTCCCAGAGGGAGCATGTCTCACAGGAGCTCTGACATACCCAGGATCTCAGGATCACAGGATTCCAGAATCACAGGATCACAGAGACAGCTGCACTCTGAGGAGTTCTGACACAATCAGGATCATGGCAAGGAAAGGCTCTAGTCAGATATAGGGAGGGCAGGTAGCACTAGAGATAATTAGATGATGGGAAGCAAGCATAAATAAGAACATAAGGAACAGAAACCATGGTTACTTGGCATCATTAGAACCCAGTTCTTCCACCATAGCAAGACTGGATACACCATCACACCAGAAAAGCAAGATTTGGATCTAAAATCACTTCAAATGATGATGATATGGGACTTTAAGAAGGACATAAATAACTTCCTTGAAGAAATACAGAACATAGATAAACAGGAAGAAGCCCTTAAAGATAATATACAAAAATCCCCTAAAGAATTACAGAAAAAGCCAGGCGGTGGTGGCGCACGCCTTTAATCCCAGCACTTGGGAGGCAGAGGCAGGAGGATTTCTGAGTTCGAGGCCAGCCTGGTCTACAAAAGTGAGTTCCAGGACAGCCAGGGCTACACAGAGAAACCCTGTCTCGAAAAAAACCAAAAAAAAAAAAAAGAATTACAGAAAAACACAAACAGGTGAAGGAAATGGACAAAGCCATCCAAGATCTAAAAATGGAAATAGAAACAATAAAGAAAATCACAAAGGGAGACAACCCTGGAGGTAGAAAACCTAGGAAAGAGATCAGGAGTCATAGATGCAAGCATCACCAACAGAATATAAGAGATAGAAGAGAGAATCTCAGGTGCAGAAGATATCATTGAAAACATTGACACAACAGTCAAAGAAAATGAGAAAAGCAAAAAGTTCCCAGCCCAAAACATCAGGGAAATACAGGACACAATGAGAAGAGGAAACTAAGGATAAGAGATATAGAAGAGAGCGAAGTTTCTCTACTTAAGGGGCCAATAAATATCTTCAATAAAATTATAGAAGAAAACTTTCCTAACCTAAAGAAAGAGATGCCCATGAACACACAAGAAACCTACAAAACTCCTAATAGACTGGACCAGAAAAGAAATTCTGCCCATCACTTAATAATCAAAACACCAAATACACTAAACAAAGAAAGAATATTAAAAGCAGTAAGAGAAAAAGGTCAAGTAACATATAACAGCAGACCTATCAGAAATACATCAGATGTCTCACCAGAGACTATGAAAGCTAGAAGGTCCTGGGTAGATGTTGTATAGACCATAAGAGAACACAAATGCCAGCCCAGGCTACTATATCCAGCAAAACTCTCAATTACCATAGATGGAAAAACCAAGATATTCCATGACAAAACCAAATTTACACAATATCTTTCCACAAATCCAGTCCAACAAATGATAAAAGATAGAAAACACCAACACAAGGATGGAAACTACACATTAGAAAAAGCAAGAAAATAATCTTCTTTTAACAAACCAAAAAGAAGAGAGCCACCCAAACATAATTATACCTCTAACAACAAAAATAACAGGAAGCAACAATCACTTCTCCTTAATATCTCTTAATATCAATGGACTTAATTCCTCAATAAAAAGACATAGACTAACAGACTGGATGTATAACCAGGACCCACCATTTTAATGTATATGGGAAACACACTTCAATGATAAAGACAGACACTACCTCAGAGCAAAAGGTTGGAAAACAATTTTCCAAGCACATGGTCCCAAGAAACAAGCTGGAGTAGCTATTATAATATCGAATTTAAGTAACTTTCAACCAAAAATTATCAAAAAAGATAAAAAAGGATACTTCATATTGGTCAAAGGAAAAATCTACCAAGTTGAACTCTCAATTCTGAACATCTATGCTTCAAATACAAGGGTACAGGGTATGTACATTCATAAACAAAACTTTACTAAAGCTCAAAGCACACATCACACCCTACACAATAATAGTGGGAGACTTCAACACCTGACTCTCAACAATGGACAGATCATGGAAACAGAAACTAAACAGAAACACAGTGAAACTAACAGAAGTCATGAACCAAATGGATCCAACGGATATCTATAGAACATTTCATCCTAAAGAAAAAAAAATATATACCTTCTCATTTCCTCAAGGTACCTTCTCCATAATTGACCACATAATTGGTGACAAAACAGGTCTCAACCAATACAAGAAGATAGAAATAATCTGAAGCATCTTATCAGATCACTACATACTAATGCTGGTCTTCAATAGCAACCAAAATGACAGAAAGCCCACAAACACATGGAAGCTGGACAACACTCTACTCAGTGATAACTTGGTCAAGAAGAAATAAAGAAAGAAATTAAAGACTTTTTAGAATTTAATGAAAATGAAGACACATCATACCAAAATTTATGGGACACAATGAAAGCAGTGATAAGAGGAAAACTCCTATCACTTCTAAGTGCCTCCAAAAAGAAACTGGAGAGAGCTTATACTAGAAGCTTAACAACATACTTGAAAGCTCTAGAACAAAAAGAAACAAATACACCCAAGAGGAGTAGAAGGCAGGAAATAATCAAATTCAGGGCTGAAATCAACCAAATAGAAACAAAAAGAACTAGACAAAGAATCAACAAAACCAGGAGCTGGTTCTTGAGAAAATCAACAAGATAGATAAACCTTTAGCTTATTCTCAACAAAACTGGAAAATTTGAATGAAATGGACAATTTTCTAGACAGATAAAAGGTGCCCAAGTTAAAACAGGATCAGATAAACCATCTAAACAGCTCCATAACCCCTAACAAAATATAATTAGTGATTAAAAGTCTTCCAACAAAAAAAAAAGCCCAGGATGGGTTTAGTGGAGAGTTCAATCAGACTTTCAAAGAAGACATAATATCAATACTGTTCAAACTATTCCACAAAATAGAAACAGAAGGAACACTACCCAACTCATTCTAAGAAGCCACAGTTATGCTTATACCTAAGCTACACAATGACCAAAGAAACAGAACTTCAGACCAACTTCTCTTATGAACATTGATGCAAAAATACTCAACAAAATTCTTGCCAACTGAATCCAAGAACATATCAAAATGATCATTAACCACAATCAAGTAGGCTTCATCCCAGGGATACACAAACGGTTCAATATAAGGAAGTCCATCAACATAATCCACTACATAATCAAACTCAAAGAAAAAAAAAAACACAGAATCATTTCATTAGATGCTGAAAAAGCATTTGACAATATACAGCATCCTTTCATGTTAAAAGTCTTGGAAAGATCAGGAATTGAAGGCCCATACCTAAACATAGTAAAAGCAATATACAGCAAACCAGTAGTCAACAGCAAACTAAACTGAGAGAAACTTGAAGCAATCCCACTAAAACTAGGGACTTGAAAAGGCTGCCCACTCTCTCCTTATTTTTTCCAATATAGGATTTCAAGTTCTAGCTAGAGCAATTGGACAATAAAAGATGTCAAAGTGATATGAATTGGAAAGGAAGAAGTCAAAATATCACTATTTGCAGATGATATGAAACTATACTTAAGTGACACCAAAAATTCCACTAGAGAAATCCTAAACCTTATAAACAACTTCAGAAACGTGGCTGGATTCAAAATTAACTCAAACAAATCAGAAGCCTTCCTCTACTCAAAGGATAAACAAGCTGAGAAAGAAATTAGGGAAAACAACACCCTTCACAATAGTCACAAATATAGCATTACATACTTTGGTATGACTCTAACCAAGCAAGTGAACGCTCTGTATGACAAGAACTTCAAGCCTCTGAAGAAAGATAACAAAGATCTCAGAAGATGGAAAGATCTCCCATGCTCATGGATTAGCAGGATTAATAAGGTAAAAATTGGCCATCTGGCTAAAAGCAATCTACAGATTAAATGCAATCCCAATCAAAATTCCAACTTAATTCTTCATAGTGTTAGAAAGAAAAATTTGCAAATTTATCTGGAATAACAAAAATCCAGAATATTGAAAACTATTCTCAATAATAAAAGAACTTCTGGGGCAATTACCATCCCTAACATCAAGCTGTATTGCAGAGCAATAGTGATAAAAACTATATGGTATTGGTACAGAGACAGGCAGGAAGATCAATGGAATAGAATTGAAGACCCAGAAATGAACCCACACACCTATGGTCACTTGATATTTGACAAAGTAACCAAAACCATCCAGTAGGAAAAAAAGACAGCATTTTTTAACAATAGTGCTTGTTCAACTGGAGGTCAGCACTAAAAAAAAAATGCTTATCTCCTTGTACAAAGGCCAAGTACAAGTGAATCAAGAACCTCCACATAAAACCATATACACTGAAACTTATAGAGGAGAAAGTGAGGAAGAACCTCGAACACATGGACACAGGGGAAATTTCCAGAACAGAATACCAATGGCTTTTGCTCTAAGATCAAGAACAGACTAATGAGACCTCATAGAATTGCAAAGCTTCTGTAAAACAAAGGACACTGTCCATAGGACAAAACCATAACCAACAGGTTGAGAAAAGATCTTTACCAATCCTACATCCAATAGAGTGCTAATATCCAATATATACAAAGAAGTCAAGAAGTTAGACTCCAGAGAATCAAATAACCCTATTAAAAATGGAGTACAGGGCTACACAAAGAATTTTCAACTGAAGAATATCAAATGTCGGAGAATCACCTAAAGAAATTTTCAAAATCCTTAGTCATCAGGGAAAATCAAATCAAAGCAACCCTTGGATTCTACCTCATACCAGTCAGAATAGCTAAGACCAAAAACTCAGGTGATAGCAGATGCTTTGAGGAGAAAGAGGAATACTCCTCCATTGTTGGTGGGATTGCAAGCTGGTACAACTACCCTGGAAATCAGCCTGGTCGTTTCTCAAAAAATTGGACATAGTATTACCTGAGGAGCCAGCTATATCACTCCTGGGCATATACACTAAAGATTCTCCAACCTATAACAAGTACGTATGCTCCACTATGTTCATAGCAGCCTTATTCATAATAGCCAGAAGCTGGAAAGAACCCAGATGTCCTTCAGCAAAGGAATGAAAACAGAAAATGTGGTACATTTACACAATGGAGTACTACTCAGCTATTAAAAATGATGACTTCATGAAATTCTTAGGCAAATGAATGGACCTATAAAATATCATCCTGAGTGAGGTAACCCTATCACAAAAGAACACACATGGTATGCACTCACTGATAAGTGGATATTAGCCCAAAATCTGGGAATACCCAAGATACAATTCACAGTCCACATGAAGCTCAAGAAGAAGGAAGACCAAAGTGTGGGTTCTTCAGTCCTTCTTAGAAAGGGGAACAAAACATTCATGGGAGCAAATATGGACACAAAGTGTAGAGTAGAGACTGAAGGAAAGGCCATCCAGAGACTGTCCAACCTGGGGATTCATTCCCTATACAGTCATCAGAACCTGACACCATTGTTGATGCCAAGAAATGCTTGCTGAAAGGAGCCTGATATAGGTGTCTCCTGAGAGGCCCTGCCAGAGCCTTAGAAATACAGAGGTGGATGCTTGTAGCCAATAATTGGACTAAGCATGGGGTCCCCAGTGGGGGAGTTAGAGAAAGAACTGAAAGAGCTGAAGAGGTTTACAACCCCATAGGAAGAACAATATCAACCATCCAGTACCCTCGGAACTCGCAGGTACTAAGCCACCAACCAAGGAGTACACAAGACTCCAGTTGCACATGCTGTGGAGTATAGCCTTGTCAGGCATCAATGGGAGGAGAGGTTCTTGGTCCTATGAAGGCTGGATAGATGCCCCAGTGTAGGGGACTAGAGGGCAGAGTGGCAGTAGTGCATGGGTGGGTGGAGGAACTCACTCATCAAAGCAGGGGGAGAAGGAATGAGATAGAGGGTTTCCAGGAAGGGGGGAAACTGGGAAAGGGAACAACATTTGAAATGTAAATAAAGAAAATATTCAATTTTAACAAAAACTTGGCTTTATATTCTGAAAATTTTTAAAGGTTTACAACATTAGAAAGGTTAAAAATCACTGCCTTAAAGATATATTTAGCCTTGTTTTTGCTAATATTAAGATGTAATATAGCTTTAGATTTTATAAACTATAATATTTTTAGAAACATATAAGAATGTATTTTATTTTATAATGATGTACTGAATAATGGTCAGGAAAGTTTCTTGTCTCTATATGGATTACATTTATAAATTTAAAAGATTTATTTTGATACTAAAAGAGCTTCTATTCAAAATCATGATTTTTAAGGTTCAAATCCAACAAGGATAAAATTTAAAGTTTTAGTTGCATAAAGGTACTATAAAAAATACAAGTTGATAGGCAGTAACCTTATAAGTGATCAAATCTTTTAATATGTTTACAAATATACTTAAAGCCAGGTTAGAACTGATAGTTAATTATACAACTAACTTTATTTAGTCTCCTGTTTTAGGCTTATAAGGTACAGTTTTAAACAGCTAAAATTAGACAAAAAGTGTTCAACTCAGATATACTAGGTAATTACTGGCTCTCAAACCTTGCAGAGATCTGCTGAATATGGCATTTAATATGTTTAAATTTGCCACAGCAGACAGAGACTCCCAAATCCTGGGAGTGATCCCCCAAGGTTTTTAAGAAGAGATGGACACAATGACAGAGGATACCATCTGGGTGGTAGGCTAACCATAGAGCATAACTGTCCAATGCCTTGCCTTGCCGTGGCCTGGTCTGAACTGTAGACAAAAAAAGGACACTGGAGAATTGATTACTATATATTGCCAAGACAAGGTGAAGTCAGTCTCTCCCATGTTTCTCCTCCATAGGGAAAAAAAAATCTCTTCATCTTCTGGGCCTGATGGCCAAAGATTGCCTCTGCCATCAGGGCACACAAAAACATGGGATAACTGTCTAGGAAATGAAATATGGACTAATCTCTGTCATTTTAATTGATACATAGGCCATTGAACACTGAGAGTGGCAAGTAAAGTTCTGTCTCTAGGCTGTCCAAGGTTCTTTGTGAGGAGAGGAATACACACAAATCACATGAGCCCTGGAACAGTCAGGTGCATAGTGCTGTTGAAGAGAATACAATGGTTTGAATAAGGTGTCCTCCATAATTTGGGGCATTGGAATGCTTGATCCACAGTTGATTGAGCTGATTGAGTGGTTTTGGAGACCTGATCTTTTAGGAAGAAGTATGTCAGTGTTGTAGGCTTTGATGTTTCAAAGTCTCCCACCTTACCTAGTGCATTCCTCTTCCTGCTTGTTATTCAAGATGTAAGGCCTCAGCTTCTGCTCCTGACATCTGTTTCCTGCTGTTTCCATATCATTATCTAGAACTCTAGACCTCTGAAACTGTAAGCCCAAGTAAACTCTTAAAAGTTTTACATACACAGAAAAATACACACATATACCCACAAACATAAATACAAAAATGCATACTTACTATTATCATTTATATCATTTTGCATTGTACACTAAAAACATATTTGCAGGATGATGCTCAAAGAAATGTTTCAAAAAAAAAAAGACAGAAATAAACACAGAGTCAGATATACCTTCAGGGAAGTATGAAGTCCTGTGTTTGGGTTTTGTTTTGTTTCTCACTATTCTGGACATTTGAGATACAAAACATCAAGCATATGTAAATGGGAAGAGATTTCATGTTTCCTAGCTGTGGCCTTTTGAGGTACAGTCTTTTATCACCTTCTCTGGTTTCATTATTTTTATATTTTTATCTTTATTATTCATCTCTCATACATTACATTCCAACTGTATTTCCTCTCTCTCCACTCCTCCCAATCCTTCCTCTACATTCCTTTTCTCCCAGATCCATTCCTCTCCAATTTCCCTTCATGAAATAACAGAGCTCCCAATGATATCAACTAAACATAGCGTATTAAGTTATAATAAGACTAGGCACAAACCCTCATTATCAAGACTAGATATGGCAACCCAGTAGGAGGAAGGGATCCCAAGGACAGGCAAAGGTCAGAGACACCACTAGTCCCACTGTTGGGAATCCCACAAGAATACCAAGCTACCCACTCTAACCTATTTGCTGGGAACTAAGCTCAGACCCATGCAGGATTTTTGTTCGTTGCTTCAGTCTCTGTGAGCCCTATGAGCCTTGCTTAGTTGATTCTGTTGGCTGTGTTCACATGGTGTCTTCCATGGCTCCTACAACCCTTCATCTATGTCTCCTGTGGGGTACCCCTGGCTATGCCTAGTGTTTGGTTGTGGGTCTCTGCATCTCTTTCCATCAGTTCCTGGATGATGACTCTTTGATTATAATTAGGTTAGGTACAGATCTATAGCATAATATCATTAGGACTCATTTCATTGACTTAATTTTTTGTTTTTTTTTTCTCCCCCAGATGTGTTGAGATATTGCTGACCCAGAACTGATAGGAGTAACCAACTAATGATTGATCCAACCATACCCCACAACTGGAGAGAGAGCCCATGGCTGGCACTGACTGGAGAGCCCTGAAACCTTTTCTAGTTTCATGATTAAAATTGCCCCTGGGTTGAAACTGAATGAGTACTTTCAGGATTTTTGACAATCCTAGCACTTACACAGTATAACCTACTGCAGTGGATTAGTGAGTTACATTATGAGTTTTGTTCCATTGATAATTATGAATGTTTAATAGAAGTTGAGACATTTTCATTTATTTGACTTCCTCACAGGTGAGACTGTATGTACTACATTTTTTAAAGCTTAACTCTGTTCACCTTATAGGAAGATCACTAGTTGTATTTAACATAAAGTATGCATCATTACTTTATTACTAACTCTGAAATTACAGTTCCTGAGATAAACAAAAAAGAAAGTCATTGATCACTAATATGAATTACAAAAAGAGGTCACTAAATCGAATCTCTTATTATCAAGATGAAGTAATTGACAAGCAGCTCTCTCATTAATCTTAACACATCCCTGTTGTTGTAATGAAATATTCTCAGAAGCAGATTCTATATACATGTCTGGCATGTAGATGAACTAAGGACTGGAATTCAATGAGAATAAAGAGTTTTATGCAGAATTCATTGAGTTTCTCCTCTTTGCTTTCATCTTCCTATAAACACCCCCTTCTGTCCTATGGGGCTGAGCCTAGCTAAAATTTGCTCCTGATTTATACGCAAATATAACTTTAAATTCAAGTCATCCAATTTTGCCTGTTTGGACTAATGACATTAATCATCTCTTTAGAATATGTACCTCACATTGGAAATACTTTGAGAAATGGATTTTCAATATACTTATCATGGATACCTGCATCTGAGTTTTGGCCTGAATAAACAGTGGGATTTAGGCAAGGGTGTTTAGAAAAAACCTGTCATGGACTTATTTTGTATCCAAATTTAAACTGGCATACAATTATGATTTCTTCAGATGTTTACTACTTCTTACTCTTAGAGAGAATAGTTTGCATAGAAGGGACTCAGAAAATATTGGGTTGTCTAACCTTCTTGCTTTTTTATTCTTAAAGGCAATATTAACTCATATATAATAGTGGTCATCACCACTGGAAGAATAGGAAACTTTGAAGCCAAGTGTTGGGGACACCATTAATCCCAAAATTTGGAAAACTGAGGCAGGAAAATAAGGAATTTGTGTCATCTTCAGCCACATAAAGACTTCTAGGCCAGGTTAGGCTAACAAAAGAACCTGTCTCAAAACAATAATGTTCACAATGAAACAAGTAGTTCAAGTCTCCATAAGACTATAGTTAATGACCCTTGGACAATATTTTTTTAAATGTCTCTTTAAATAGTTTAAACTGATAAACATTTTCCCACTAGTATACAATAAGTTTTAAAGGGATGCTATTTTGTGCACATTCCCTGGGGAAACAAAAACATATATCTATACACCCAAGGTAAGGTTCTAATGGTAGACTGAATTCAATTTCACCAAGGTTCAAACTATTGGGCTTATGTACACAGCATGGGTAAGGACTTTACTTACAGGGATGTGGGTGACCCCAAAGTAGTCATAGTATCCAAAAGCCTTACCCTAGCAGAGACAAATATTACCTATAAAGCCATAGATGGCACCCCTCCAGTTAATCTTCCACTGTCTAAATATGTACTTTAGGACTCCTCAAGACCATGGGACTATGTGCAATTAGGTGGGATTGTACACATATAGAAGAGGTGATGGCAAAAATGGCTGAGAACTCAGAGGTGGTCTTGTGACCCTTCCCACCATTTTCTCTAGGAAGAAATGTCCATTTCCTCATAGGCCCCATTCTGAGAATCCCTTGTGAGTAGTCACAGATAATTCTAAAAAAAAAAAAATGGAAAGGGCTGTGTTGCTAAGAAGACAGCTTTTACAATAGGTACTAATATTAATACGCAGCAGAAATTTGCTCAGCATGTCTAACACCATTAGGTATGTAAAATTATTTAGAAGTACTTTAGTCTTGAGAATTGAATATAAGATAATATCATAACAAAGCAATAAATGTATATTCATTTAAGGAGAAAACATTCCCACCCAATATGTTTTCATATAATTTAATATGTGAATATTCATATCTTCATATGGAACATTTACTTGGCATCACCTTAAAACAGGCCCTCTGAAATCTCCAGAGTCCTATACACAATGGCACAGAAACTGATTTTATCTGAACTACATTTCTCACCGGTACTATAGTAGCTGATAATTTTCCATGAGAAAACTCTAGTGAAGTAGTTATTGTGATATGTTTAAGGAGCATAGAGTGGAAAGAGGCACAAAGAGCTCTTCCTCCAGGTTCTGCCTTGGCAGTATTGACTGAGTTGTGGCTGGTTCTGTGGATGTGACTCTTGAGATTGCTGAATCTAATAACTTGAGTCACTACTCTGATGACTGGATCCTAAGGTAGGGGATATTTCTAATACATCTAATTTTGACAGGTCATTTTCTAGGAGTCAAAATCCCCTGGAGATACTCTTAATTTGGAGACCACTGGGCACAGGTATTTGTATCATTTAAGACTGTGCCATGAGGATTCGCTATATTGCAGGCTTTAGTGAGAAGGAAATAAATGAGATATTCCCTGAGTATTATGTGAACAACATTTTATAGACTTCTCTTAATTGGATTAGAAAATAAAACTCACTTGCTCAACTTGAAAACAGGACAATTTGATTGAATTAAATTGGTCACGAAAATGATCAATAAAACTCATCCATTCAAATCAATCAGTACCAATAAATGGACTGGATCTAGTTAAGGGAAAGAACTGAAAAGCAATTAAAGCCATGGCTGTGTTTAACCTCTCTGCTGATTTACTCAAAGTTCCAATATCTGGTAACATAGATTGAGAAAGAGACAAACAGTAGAATAAAGTGTGTCTTCAAGGTAATGGTGCCTTACTCTGCTTCTAAAATTATTGAAAGAAAATTGCTGTTTCTCTAGTGGTCATGACAAATATGTGCAGGAAAAGAAATAAATAGAAAAATCTCAAACTATAATTAAACATGGGACATTTATTAATTTTTGCAGGAACTTTATAATTAGTCCCAAGAATAAGTATTAATTCCACTATGACAATGAAACTATTGAAGTGACCCTTAACAATGAATTAATCACTAAAAAAATCTAATACAGAGAAACACAAATGAGCATACATTGTGTCATTATCTAAATTCTGTAAGTTACACATGTGTTTCATGCTAACAGAATAAAAAGAAAAATACTTCTAGTATACATACTGGATATGGCTATCACTCCTACTCATGACTGGGTTTTCAGTGGTTTGTCAGAGATTTTTGATAATAAAGTTAACAAGCCTCAGCATATGAAATGGGTAAATTAAGGTAAGCAGTTCAGTTTACTTATCTTGAAATTAACTTCTATTACCTCATACTATTATATTTGAATTCCTGTACTGGGAAACATTTATCCCCCTTAAAACTGATCAGATTATTTATTTAAGTTGGCATTTGTCAATTGTCTGCTGTGTATATTCATTGTGAAAATCCTCACTGGGTTGAAAACTGGAATAATAGGGTATTGTGCTAGCAGCCTCCTGGCAGAGCTGAGAAGCTTAACTGATGTCCTTGCCAGGCCCACTCTGTTAAGTGGTAGAGGACCCTTTGCAGAGGCACCTACCAGCCCTGCCAGCCTTCCCTCCCATACACCTGCTTCCTTCCAGTTCCTCTTAGTTCATCCCTGCTACTAATCCTCCTAGGAAACAGGAGGTTTCTTTCCCAAGGATGCTTGGCTCCCGGGAACTCCACATTTTTTACAACAACCATAGAGGCCAATCCAGCTGCTGCTCAAACATCAGTGGCAACATTTGCCTGAGTTTGGGCAAAGTTCTAGCTCTGGGAGATGCTGAGCTCCCAGCAGTATGTACAGCTGTTTACTTATCATATTCTCAGTCCCTGAGATGATATTCAAACCTTCAAGAATCTGCCTTGGGACTGAAGAAAACAAGCATGAATCAAAGCTATGTCTTTCAAAGTCAGAAAAACAAAAATAAGATTTTTTTTATCAGGGAAGGAAAGACAACCAGGGAATGAAGATCAGAGATATGAGCCTGAAGCAAATTTCAAACAGCATTACCCTGTTCTCCTGCTACCCACAAGGAATTTTCTAGACATGGAGAAAAATCTCACATTTGTGGGCAAGCTATTATGTTACTGGTGGGCACTGCCCCTAGGATCTCATTTATGCTCTCCACTACATAGTTACTATCCCTCACCTTGGCTGTTGTGAGGTAACTTTACCAGAGAACACATCTGGACATTTATGAAGTCAAATAGAAAGTCTATACTGTTAGCCAGCAGCTGTGTGGGAAACTCACAAATCATGCAGCCTAGTCCTCATAGATTTTTTGTCATTTATATACAAAACCATATTCTGGTTGACAAACTTCAGTTAGCAAGAAGTAGAACTATAGAAGCCAAAAAGTAGGTTAGTACATTTGGAAATGTTTCTGGATGCTGGAACTATGGATGAGGTTTTTGTTTTCATCTTGGCAGGCATTGGAGCCTGTGTGTTGGTTTTAAGATCAAAACGTTGCCTATAATTTAGCATCATTGATGCTAAGGTCTGGGCACCTATTACCTTATAATACTTCAGGTTTAGGGAGTAATTTTGATATATTTGTTCTACTAAACCACAAATTTATCCCACTATATAATTAATAATAATAGGTCTTGCTTAATATATATATATATATATATATATATATATATGTATATACATATATATGTATGCATTGCCTGAGTGTAATAATTAAATAGCATTATGTATCCAAATGTATTGACATTTATTTACCACCTGTATCACATTGACTTGCAGTTGGAACCCTGAACTTGTATTTCTGTTAAATGTTCATTAAGTCATTATTTGAAGAAAGCTATCAGAAATACTGAACTAAATTTACTTTCTGACTATATTGTAGTTGATTAAAAAGGAGAAACACAATCTATAGTAGAAAATAATTTATGTGAATTTTAAAACGTTGATAAAACTGTAAAGAATCTATTTATGATCTATGTGCATTCTTACATAAACACATGTGTGAGCATGCATGCACACACACACACACACACACAAATGCACACAAACATTTTAGGTTTCAGAAAATAATTGGAAATAAAAAATGAGAAGTAACAAAGCATTCTCCTGACAGCAAGCTGACCCAAACAGACAGAAGGACATTCAATTCTAAGTATCTTAGCCACATACTGTGAACAGAATCACTAATCTTTGAATGTTATCAGAGACATGAAAAACTAACCAAAAGGGCATGATTTCAGGAATATTTGTTAATTTATTAATGACGTTCTGTACTCCTTTGTGTTGTAGTTTAGAGTGTGGAAGATCAAAATGATAACAATTAAATTTCTGTTATGATTTCCAATTTTTAACATTTCTACAAAAAATATTTAAGGAAAATGTCCATTCATAGCAGAGGGGGATGCTCTCAGCCAACCATTGAACTGAGCACTGGGTCTCCAATGGAGGAGCTAGAGAAAGGACCCAAGGAGCTAAAGGGGTTTGCAGCCCCATAGGAGGGACAACAATATGAACCAACCAGTATCCCCAGAGCTTCCAGGGACTTAATCACCAACTAAAGAGTACACATGGAGGGACCCATGGCTCTAGCCACATGTGCAGCAGAGGATGGCCTTGTTGGACATCAAAGAGAGGAGATGCCCTTGAACCTGTGAAGGCTTGATGCCCTAGTGTAAGGTAATGCCATGACAGGGAAGTGGGATGGGTGGGTTAGTAAGCAGGGGGAGGGGGGAGTGTTTGGGGGATTTCAGAGGGGAAACAAGGAAAGGGGATAACATTAAATAAGAAAAATATAAAAATAAATAAAAATAATAAAAAAGAGAAAGAAATCATTAAACTGACTCTCAAAATACATTTAGATTTGAAATTTAGAGATATCTCACTCAACTCTACAAAATGAGGTTGTAGTGCTAGTGTTTGGTTCATTTATTTCTAATTTAAGAGTACTATCCATATTTATAAATTTATCATTCTTGCTTCTAAATAAATAAAATGATTATAAAATCATTTTTTCTGTTGTATGTTTTTAACAAAAATCTGTAATTTTTTTAGTACCTATGTATAGTGGAATGTGAGTTTTCAGCTTCTCCTGTTAAAGAATGGAGTGTTTCTCCAAGTCCATGAAGATTAGTGTAGTCTTAAAAACTCTTTCACAAACAAAAAGCATTTAGTACAGGCATACAGGTTTTATGACTCAGTTTTCAGAGGCCTTGCTCTCTTCCTCAGAATCCTGCCACTACAGCATGTGTGGACTCCTTGGAAAATACAAGACCATATAAAATGGAAACAAGTCACCTCATTTTCATATATCGCAGATTGGCCAGATCTCTATTTTATAAGATTCAAAAGTGATTTTTTGGGCAAGACACAATCCATTGACACATGGATAAAATAAAGGCATTTTCTTATTGTTATTACTGTTGTTACTTACAGATTTAAAGGAGTGAAGGATGCACCTGAGACAGATTAATAGCAAGCTAGATAATGGAGGTTGTTGGTGTCAAATATCTGACTTTACCTAAATTTCATCGTTTTCCTGTATTGGCCAATTTGGATAATCTCACGGACTCTAATATATAGGCCTTGTCCTTAGCTCACCAGTTTCTTGTTGCTGGCATTGTGTAGTAGTCTCTGATATTATAAATTCTGATCTATAGAATCATAGGGTTAATGTCTTAAATTACTAAAATTTAAGGTAAGTGGTATAAAAGTAAAGCAAAATAATTATCTCAAAAGAGCAAAGGTTTCTACAATAGAAATATGCATGAAATTTAAGCTTATAAATATAAGCTTCTGATGGTCAAGAAAACATTCCAAATTTGTGTTTCCCAAAAAACAAAATGAAAAAAAATCAAACACTCTCAAGAGTATTACTCAGAAGGAGAGACCACAAATCAAATGCATCAATCATCAACATGAAATTTGTTGTTTAAACTTTGCAATCACAATTCCTTAGAATCTAGATTTATACTGACAATAATTTACTCAGGATATTTGTCTTTTTCTAAACACAGTGGTACACTCGCTCATATATTTCACCCAGAAACAATTTACAAAAGAATACTGAAAAGGGGTAATAACATCAAAGAATGAAACAAGATTTTGTATAGTGCATCACTAACTATCTATCAGAAATACATCCTATATACTGTCACCAAACCCAGACACTAATATGGATGCCAACAAGCGCTTGCTGACAGAAGCCTGATATAGCTGTCTCCTGAGAGGCTCTGCCAGTACCTGACAAATACAGAGGTTGGTGCTTCCAAACAACCATTGGACTGAGCACAAGGTCCCCAATGGAAGAGCTACAGAAAGGACCCAAGGAGCTGAAGGAACTTTCAGTCCCATAGGAGGAACAACAATATGAACCAACCAGTATCCCCAGAGCTCCCAGGGACTAAACTACCAAGCAAAGTGTACACATGGAGGGACCCATGGCTCCAGCTACATATGTAGTAGAGGTTGGCCTTGTTGGACATCAAAGGGAGGAGAGGCCCTTCGCCCTGAGAAGGTTCGATGCCCCAGTATAGGGAAATACCAGGACAGGGAAGTGGGAGTGGGTGGGTTGGTGAGCAGGGAGAGGGGGATAGGATAGCGTGCTTTCGGGGAAGGGGAAACCAGGAAAGGGGATAACATTTGAAATGTAAATAAAGAAAATATTTAATGAAAAAAAGAGAGAGAGAAAAATAAGTAAACAGTGGACTTTAAAAGAAGTATACCAAATACTTTATTAAAGAACACAACACATCTTTTCTTCATGATTGTTACACATATATGTGCATGTATGTATGCATAAGTGTATAAATATAACTTACTGAGACTGATTTTATTGTTTATCTGTAGATGGTTTTAGGGCTGACCTGGGGCTATTGTTTGAGAGTTGAGGGAATCATAACTGGAATTAGAAGAAGGATTTGTGAGGGACTGAAGGCAAGACAAGCAGAAATTAGGAAAATTATATTTTAATTTACATATATGATAATAATATATATGTTATATATGTACCACACACACATATATATACATATATATGTATGTATACATATACATATATACATATTCTAGGAAAACGCCATCCAGTAATAGCTGTATTATATCTGAGGGGACATCAGAACACTTGAATGGTACCAATGAACTGCTTTTGAAAGACCCACTTGGTACATTCTTTATACTACTGAGGAATAACAGATGTGGTGAAAAAATAGTAAATATGAACAAACTGATTCCAGATTGATACTGCATAAGTTGTGTGACATTTAGGCAACTAATTCCCTTTTTATCACTCAATTTAGGATATGTAAATAAAGCACCTGGATTGAGGGCACCCTAAATTTATTTCTTCTAAAGTAATTAGTTTGTTTTCTAGATACTACCCAGATTGTTTTTCTTATAATTGCTTATGTTAGCCTTTCACAGCATATTGGCAGTAAAATGCTTAATGTGTACAAAATATATGTATAGTTATTATTTCTGTATTGTATATCCAGTACATATGTATAGCAATAATTCAATATTGTGTATATGTTCATGTGTACATATTTCATAACACTCAGATAAATATGTCAAATTATATGTACAAATATATGTATTTTATCTCATAACTTTAAGATACGTATTTTCCACATTTATTTGTGAAATATGGATGTACAACAGCTATCATTATCACTGAGATGCAGGGTTATCATCTGTAAATGTCATTTTCTACACGCGTGTGAATTTGGTCACAGCTGTTCACATAACCAGCAATTTGATTGCATTATAGACATTGTTTTATTAAGCAAAGCCTTGAGGAGAGAAACTCATAAGCATTGCACAACTTCTCCATGATTTTCTCAAACAACCCCAGTGCTCTAAGGAACACAAAGAAGGAATTGTTAAGCAGCTCACTCTAAACAGCCAGGAAAGACAGTCTATTTTACTTCCCAAGGCCATTATTCATGACCTAAGATGAGAATTTTAATTCAAACAACTGAAGACTAAACACGCAGAAAAGATGCATTATCATGATTATTACTCTGTATGGACAATAGTAACTCCTTGATATTTCAGTCTACAAGAATTCTTTAGATTTATGGAAAGAAGGGTTTTGGCTTCTGGTTATTAGAATTGTTTCTTTTCAAAACTTATAAATATCAAGGAAGTTCTATACTAAAATAAGACAGTAAGGATGAATGACTTACAAGAATGGATGGCTTCCCATGGCTTATTCATGAAAACAGTAGTAAATAAAGTTTTTAAAAATATTTTCTTATTTGCATATTTTTTGTAAATGTCTTTTCATAGATGTCCTTGATTAAACTAGGAAAACTACCAGCACTGATAACTCTGACTTGTTAAGTTATTCAGACTCAGAATACCTGAGCTTAGAAAAATGTTAAATAACACATTTTGCATATATGTACAAATTTCTATATGTATTAGCAATATGTGACAGAACATTTCATGACCATATCAGTACATAAACATTTATAAAAAAAGATAATTCAAAGCAGTAGTAAATCATAATATTTCCTAGTTTGAAACATGATCTTATTTTGATGGTTTAGATAAGAAGTTTGCCAACAGTGGTAATTTGGAAGCTATGTACTATTTAATGGATTATCATGACATATATGACACGTACACTGAAACCTTTGGTTTGTGTGTGGGTTCTGGAAATACAATCCCAAGCCTTATGTTGTCATGGCAAGAACTTTACTGATTGAATCATGTCCTATCTACCCCAAAGCAAGCTATCTAAGGTACTTTAAATATAGACAAAGAGCTGCAAAATACACCTTCTACTTTTTGTTACTCAAAAGATGTCACTAAAGCTACAAAAAATGTATGGTGACAGGAATTGAAACTTATATCCTGAGGAATGGAAAATATAGCAATAGATTTACAAACATCTTTGATCTATCTCTTCTTCAATCACAAGAAATTTGTACATCCCCCTCAAATGTAAACAAAAAATTATCTTCTTCTAATATCTTTATAAAATTCCATTCAATGATATCATCAACTCCAAGCTCAAAACTGCATCACTAAAGAAAAGTATTTGCAAAGAAGATCTTTTGGTAAGGTTTTCAGAAACCCAATTATATGTCCCTTTGTAAGGTAATGGACATAAATACAGTTATATCCCACTGCATCCCGAGATATGATGAACATACAAAGATGATATATGGACAATAAGAAGGAATACTCTGGTTAAAAGAATGTTGCCAGGAAAATGCATAGGAGTCACTAACCCAGGCCATCTTGAAATCCAGCTGAGTACATGTTCCTAGATGGCAAACACGACTCAACCTTGGTCCCTGAAGCCTTTAATCCTCTCCATTGCTCTCTACTGATGTCTTCACACCCTGTACTTCTTTTTAATCATCTTTGCTTTCTCAGGAAATCTGCAAATGGACTTGAACCTGAATAATAGTCTCATATTGTTCTGTGAGAGATTTTAAAGGTTCTTTTCATCCAAAAATGATTCAAGCTTGTTTTAATTGTTGGTTCTTTCCCCAACATAATTCTCTCATGAAATACTTTGAGATTTTCTATAGCTCTTATTGTGTTACATTCTGTTAGAAAAGGTCATGCCTAGAGATATCTTTCAGTTAACTCCATCTCTTGCTAGTTTTGATACTTAAGAGTTTTATGGACAACACATTTAGTATTTTCAGTAGTTTCAAGTGCTAATAATTCATAAATAATATCTTTTCAGAAAATTTCTTCTCTATTATACAATGTCTAAGAATATCACATATAATGTTCTTTTAAACTCAAATAGGCTTAAAAGAATTTACATCTTTCTGAAACCTCACACATAGCCATTTAATTACAGCCTTGAGCTCTTCATTCTTATGACATTTTTTACAGATAGAAACCTAAGCTCTTTCTTAGATTCTTTTCCAGAACAGACTACAGAAAAAAAATTATTTGAGCTCATCTCTTTTGTACATCCTGCAAACTCTGCTTAAACTCAAAGTAATTTCTTTAGTGTATCTTTATCTTCATGTTTAACCACGGACAGCTACAGGAAACATTTGTCATCTATCTAAAACATGCTCTCTAGAAATCTCTTCGGCCAGATCCGTGATCCATTCTAAGATTCTATTTCATTGCAAGTGATAATCTGATCAAACTTTCTGCTATAAAGTAATACCTTTCAGGCAGTCAAACATTACAACATCTCTTCTTGTATCTTACACTAATATCATCTCTAGTTCTATTCACTGCTGAGTTACTCGTCAAGGGTATGCTTACGTGTATGTTATGACTGTAACCAAATTCTATTACTACATAATACCACTATCATATGTTTGTGCCCTATGTTCTTTGGGTTTAAAATCTAGAGATATCTGATGAAGCATAATACTATCATTGAAATCATCAATCTAAAAACAAACAAAACACCAATGACAAGCAAGTAGTTTGGGAGATATGATCATTGCCTCAAATATATTTCCTGTTGCTGTGAGAAAATATACCAACAAAATCAACTTAATGAAGAAAGAATATATTTTATTTCACAGTTCTAGGCTGGCTATATAGTGCATCGTTGTTCAGAAAACATAGCAAAAAGGACCTTGAGGCAGCTGGTCCACATGTGGATGCTGTGGTAACATTGCATCCACAGTCAAGAAGCAAAATGCAATGAAGTTTGTGACCAACTCCTTTTCTCCTTTTTAAATAGCCTAAAATCATAGCCCACATGGAAGAGTTTTTTCACCTTCATTAGCATGATGAAGATAATTCACAAAATTACTGTTCAGGGTCTGCTCTCCATGTCAAGATCTTATCAAATTGAGATAAACCTCTACATCTCTACCACTTGTCAATGTGACATTGCTTTAAATCATATACTCCAACTTCTTGTCACCAGAGTCTGATGTTTATATCATAAGTTAAATATTTAAATAATTTAAATTTAAAGACTCCATTGTTAAAATTTAACAAAATGTTAAAATTCCAATTGTCATCTCATATGAAACTCAAAGGAGTTTGTTAATGGTGAGCTCCTTTACAAAAATAAGTAAATAAATATAAAAGACCAAGTTACATATTTATAACATACAACATACAATGGTACGTTCTAAATTAAGGCAACAGGGCATAGCAAAAGTGAATAAACTAAAGAAAGACAAAAATCCAATAGGGAAATTAGAAAATTCTAAGTAATCATGTCCAGCATATGGGACTTATAATGCAATCCTCTGATTCCCAAATGTTGTTAGAAACCCTATCTTTCAAGTTTTGCCAGCTGCAAATCACATCTTTATTTTAGGCTTGCTAAACTCTATACCCACCGCTTCCCTAAATGGGCTGGCCATAATCCTGTCATATCAAGTATCCTAGGCATCATTTCAATTTAGGTTTTCCATTCATATTTTCCCACAATGGCCTCTCAAGGAGGATCCATTCTGAACATAAGTCTACACTGGTTCTAACTCCACTCCTAGTATCATTCTTAGTTACTTTTCTTGTTGGTAAGATTAAAATATTCTGATAAAATCAAGGTTACGTAGAATTTGTTTATTCTGTCTCATATTCAAAAGTCCAGTTCATCACAATGGAGGATTCAAAGTGGTGGCAGCACAGAATGTTAAGTGCTTATGGTCAATTCAATTTTCTTTTTATACAGCGAGGAGAGTTAATAAATAGACAAGTATTATAAAAATGTTTTCCAACATAATAAGCAACAAACTGCCTGCCATATGAAATAAGCTTCAATTGTGAGTGGTCCGTTCATGGATTTCCAGTTCTGTTTACTTAAATCACATATGCCCCAGGTTTCAGACATTGTAGGAAGATACAATGCTGTCATTAATATAGATTCTATCCCCTGTTAGTAGCAGCATCCAGTCTATAAAAGCACTGGAGATTTCACTTTGGCATGAGTCTTGGGATTGTATTACTTTTAGTCATTTGCTTGTAGTATTAATCAAAATTTAGCTGTCTATACATTAGTGTAGGACTGCAAGAAATGTGTACTCTACTATGTTTGTCAGAGTCAGAAAGTGATGGCTTCCACATCACTGGGGTCTAAATAACAAAAAGGAAATCTTGAATGAAGAAAACAATTATCACCCACCTGCAGTTTGTTTAGCGATTTGGACAGAACAGTCATCTAAATAAAAAAGATAGAGCAGATGATTTTAAATAATTTGAAACTTACTAAGAATTTAACAGCACTTAAAAAAATTCAAATCTTCCCCATTAACATGTAAAATGAAATATTACATTGTGTTTTGAGGTCATATATGAAAAAGTGTGAAGCTTCATGTTACTTCCTGAAGAAATAGCTCTATTCAAATTCATGAAAATAAAATTATCTACAATTTTATTGAGAAATAAGATATCATTAAATTATAGATATATAAATGAAGTAGAGATATAAATGAATGGTAAACTCCAGAAAGTTTGCTTAATCTTGAAAACTCCACTTCCAGCATGCAGATAAGATACAGTCTCAATCATATCCATTTGGTATACCTAATACTTTATAGAGAACACCAATATTCTCTAAGGCCAATCTATCTGTGATTTGACTTATCAGAAAATATACTCATTTCTTTTTACCAATGTGACTAGGAGAATGTACCTTCAAGATTTTATGAATCAAGAATAAAAGGAGTAAAATAATCCAATAAATTGACATACATGTTAAATGTAATACATGTTAACATGCATGTGGTCTACTTTGTGGTCAAAATGGTTGAAAGGTAATAGAGTTTTGTATTGATATATATGTATGATTACAACCTAGGCTCTTCACTAAGCAACTTAAATTAATCTTAAGATACTTTTTATTTTATTTTCTGTTTCAGAACTAAGTGAATATACCTAGACACAGCATGTGAGATGAAAGAAAAATATTAATTTTTGTTTTAATTTTTTTATATTTTGAAATTAAAATACTTTGCAGTAGCTATAATTTTGAACTTTTGTTTCTTTAAAAACACAGAAATATTATAAAATGTTTTAATTTTAATCCCAGTTGTGGGATATGGAGCTGCTTCAGATTGTTCACAGCAACTGACTATAATTTGCCTTATGCTCTAGCAGGGTCATGATTTTACCAGTGGCATATAGTTTCTGCAGTTGTGTTACATTTAGAATTCTGGGGACTTTTCACAGGGCATATAAATCCTAGGACCTCAAGGTTTATGATGGGTTGTTGGTAATAGTTAGTCATTGTTGAATACAGTTTGTACAATAGTTCTACATGAAGAAAAAATTAGAAGAAATTAGACATTCTGATAGTATAGATTAAACTTGCCCTAAGGAACTTGATTCCTCTAATCAGCAGGAAGCAGCCTAATGATGATAACCCTTTCCAACCCCTGATATTATTCAGGAATCTCTTTCCTTTCGTCTCTATCCTTTTTCATCTCTTATATAGTGTTAGGGGATGGAAAAGGTGGAAGAGGATGGAGAATAGTAGATGAAAGAACCCATCAAGTAGTCAAAGACCAGTAACACACATATTACATCATTTCCATCCTTTTTTTCTCTCTCTCCAACCCTTCCTATATGTTCTCTCTCTCTCTCTCTCTCTCTCTCTCTCTCTCTCTCTCTCTCTCTCTCTCTCTCTCTCTCTCTCTCTCGTATGGCTTCATTTTCTTTAATTTTTGAGTAGATAGATAGAAAATAGATAGATAGATGATAGATAAATATATAGATGGTAGACAAATAGATGATAGAGATGATAGATAATAGAGAGAGGTGATAGATGATAGATAGATAGATAGATAGATAGATAGATAGATAGATAGATAGATAGATGATAATAGAAGTAACTGACACAAAAAGAAAAATATTCATACAGTATCACTTAGTGAGTTAATGAGACACTAAGATTTGAAACTGTTTGTCCAACCTCAAGGCTTATGCTCAGTAAGAAAGAACTCATGCCTGCTACTGTAAACCTTTGCCAATTATTCAAGGTCAAAGATGTCATAACCTCTTACGGCATTCTAAGTACTTCCTTTTATACTAGAGAGAAGTGAAATTTCCAGGCCTCATCAAAGCTTTTTTTGTCCAGCAACAGAGACAAAGTTCTTAACAAGTCTAAATGCAGAGGATGAATTACCATAAAGTATCTAGCCCCAGCAGATACATATTTGACACAACATTTACGTCTAAATCTCAGGGAAAATTATGGAAAATGGAGCAGAAATATTTCAACCAGAGAACCAGGATGCTTTCTGAGAGATAGTATCTTCTAGATATGACAGGAATGTTGCATGTATGAAACCTCTAGAACATGGTCGCCTAAACAAGAGCTGCATAATGACAATAACTGTTGACCTGCTAAAGCAGATGGATAAATTTCACAAGGTCCCAACTCTAGATGAAGAACTACAGAGAGTCAATGGTTGCTATCAGAAAGATAATCAGATTTCAATGGGGACAAGATCCCTGTTAGGTGATCCAATAACAAATGGCCAGTTCTCAACACATGTACACATTAGAAATTGACTTGATAGGGATGTGTGTGTGTGTGTGTGTGTGTGTGTGTGTGTGTGTGTGTGTGTGTTTGTGTGAATAACAGCTATAGAAGAAAATGTCATCAATCTGAGAGGAAGGAGATGGAGGAGTTATGGAAGAAAGAGGAAGGGACAGAAAATATGCAAATACAGTGTATGTATAAAATTCTCAAGAATGTAAACATTTAAAAATTTTTATTTAATCATCCTACTTATAGATTCTGACAATACTGAAGCATTGACATGGGCTGAATTTTTTGTCAGTTCTATTTCCCTATTTTATATATATTCTAGAAACCCTCCTCTATTTGCCTGTGTAATTTTTCTGTTAATTTTAATATGCATAGTACTTTTTCAAAAGTAGATTAAATCCTTTTATTAGCAATTCAGTTTGCACTGAGGTCTGTGAATTACAATATATTTTCCATCATATTTTTCTATTCTAAAAAAGGAATAATTGTACTGGCACTCACCTCTTGGCCTGTACTCAGGCCAAAATATCCCTTTGTTCCTCAAAATGTTTCTGAAAAGGTAGTGCATAGCTCTTTGGTAGTTTCAAAATAAACTGTCAAATGGACTACTATGATTTAATGATATAATTTTATATAAGAGTTTAACATAACACCTTGGAAATATTTTACTATCAAAACTGGAAGATATTATTACTGACTTGAAACTTAAAAATAAAAACAATTGCTATTTCTTTAATTCAGCTTATCAAATTACTATGAATTTTGTAGTATAAAAATACTATAATTTGTATATTTTCTTCTAGTCTCAATTTTGGAACATGCTACCTATCAACTTTCTTGTTATTATAAAAAGACAGAACTGTACACATCCTGAAACTGATTTTTTTATCTGAATAGAAATTTTCCTCTTGGCTAAAGGCACACTCTGAATCTGGGCTTCTATCTAGATGACTGTTTATTCTTCTAGACTTCTGGAGATTTATAACTGACAAGGGCCTGGTAAATCACCAATATCATATATAGAACAGCCAAATTACTTTTAACAAACCATTACTTTTCCCTTGCTTGGTCCCTCCTGAACATTATCACCAGGTTCCTAAGTGTCAAAAAGTATCTGGAGAAGACTCAAGATGAGTCTCTGGGGACACTTTTGACCTCATTTTCCATTTCAGTAAAGATTTATCAGCTCCAAATTGAAAGGAATAGGAATTGCCTGGGAAGGAAAACATCATGTTTTCATTTCGAAGAAAAAGAAGCAGACATAACTCCATGAGAAAAACTCAACTAAATATTATAAAGCACAAAGGAAGAATTCCATATTCTTTGTTAGATTTCTTCTTCCAAATTCTTGTTAAGATAAAATGTGGAACAGAGACTGAGGGAAAGACCATACAAAGACTACCCCACCTAGGAATCCATCCCATATACAGTTACAAAACCTAGACACTATTGTGGATGCCAACAAAGGCTTGCTGATAGGAGCCTGCTATAGTTGTCACCTGGGTAGCTCTGCCAGTACATGACAAAAACTGAGGGGGAAACTCTCAGCCAACCATTCAATTGAGCATAGGGTCCCTAATGGAGGAGCTAGAGAAAGGACCCAAGGAGCTGAAGATGTTTGTAGCACCATAGGAGGAACAACAATATGAACCACCCAGTACCCCCAGAGCTCCCAGGGACTAAACCACAAACCAAAGAGTACACATGGAGGGACCCATGGCTCCAGATGCATATGCAGCAGAGGATGGCCTTATTGAACATCAAAGGGAGGAGAGGCCCTTGGGCCTGAGAAGGCTAGATGCCCCAGTATAGGAGAATGCCAGAGCAGGGAAGCAGGAGTGGGTGGATTGGTGAGCAGGGGGAGTAGGAATGGGTTAGGGGATTTTCGGGTGGGAGGGAGCAGTTACCAGGAAAGGGGCAACATTTGAATTGTAAATAAAGAATTTATCTAATAAACAAATGATCAATAGGGAAGGCCCAGTCCATTGTGGGTGGTGCCATCCCTGGGCTGGTGGTCCTGGGTTGTATAAGAAAGCAGGCTGAGCAAACCAGAGGAAGCAAGTCAGTAAGCAGCCCCCTCCATGGCCTCTGCATGAGCTCCTGACTTCAGGTTCCTGCTCTGTTTAAGTTCTTGTCCTAACTTCATTCAGTGATGAACCCCCCTCCTCCCCCCAAAAAAAGATTGAAAAGTCCTTTCCTTTTCTCTTGCAACTTAACTAATAATTATGCTGACTATATTAGCCATAAAAATTGAGTGGTTTTTTAATTTTACTCCTTTTTTATTATTTCATCATTAATATTTAGGTAATTTTAGAATTATACTAGACTGATATTTTAAGAATCAATTCAAATGATTATATGAATTTTGCTCTCTTCTCTTGTTCCTCAGACTCTTGAAAATAGGTACAAAATAAAAATAAAATGAAAAGAAACTTTCCTGGTCGAAGACAGTGACATGTGACCCATGTAACACAGAACATAGAAATATGTAAAGGAATTTCCAGAAGACCAATAACATATAAAGTCATCATTACAAACTTTCCAGAAGAAATATATTCTTTGTCTAGAAATAAAGGAGTTCTCATGACTCCTTTAAAACACAGAAGAAATTGAGTTGGGATGGTTTAGGGTAGAATTTATGAAAGAATTCACATGAAAAAGTCTGAGATATTCATATTCTCCCATGCCTTGGAAGAAGTTGGACAATTGTGACTCCTAACACAGTGTAAAGAATCTGATTTTTGGAGTGACTGAGCCAGTCAGCATTTGTATATTGGCAAATCATATTTTAGTTAAGAATAGATGTAAGAGATCAAAATGTAAAGCAGAAAAATTAGAAATATGGTTACCAGTTATCAAGGGGCAAGGCCATATTGTAGCTCCTTCAATGCCATCCAGTGGCTACCACAGCATAGACTGGAGTCAAAATTTCTTCTCAGGCTAGCAAAATCATTTTAGAAAAAAAGTGTTCTCTTGTAAACCTGACAAGAATGTATCTTCTACTTTTCCCTTAAATCCTCAATAAATAGAACAAAACCAAATCCAGTATGTTATTTTAATGTAGTAAATTAATTTAGTTGCAATACAGCCTGTTCTGAGAGTTGTAAGTTATGGTGTTTAAAACATTTTTCTATTCCAAAGCTGGAAATTAACAGCATTGGCATACATATCAACCTCTAATAGGGCCAAAATATTCTCTATTTACCAATATGTTTCTAAAACAATATTGAATGTGCTTCTTTGACAACCTGAGATTGATCCCCAGAACCCATTGTGGAAAGAGAATCAAGTCCTGAAAGTTTTCCTGAGATGAATTCTTGTCTTGAGTCACACTCTGACCCACATTCATACACATGAATCATATATATACACACACCAATAAAAATAACAATAATAATATAAATAAAAACATTAACTTCTTCTCGGCAAGAGATTATTTTCAGAGAATGACAGTGACTTATTCCAAAGTTGCATAGCCTACCCTGCAATTTACCTACAAGGTCCATTCTGTTGTACCCTTCCACTCTGATGTGTATCTCTAGTCATTACTTATTCTTGTCTAGCTTCTCCATTAGATATTTCTTCAGATAGATAGATAGATGATAGACAGATAGATAGATAGATAGATAGATAGATAGATAGATAGATAGATAGATAGATAGATAGATAGATAATAGATAGATTGATTGATAGATAGATATTCCTTGAGAATTTCACAACATGTCATGGTATTATTCCTTCCATGACAACTTCATTTAAAACTAAAACTTGTCAATTTTAGCTCTTTGTATTACTACCCTAAGTTATGACTTGCTCATTTGAACTTATAACCATTTAGCACTTTATGTATTATATGTGCTATATAGTTTATATTCTCTCTCTTATCAAATAAAAGCTCCATAAATAAAAGAAGTTTAATCCATGCTGTTTACTGATTTTTACTATGAAGCCATCCTACTTACAATAATTGTTTAAATTTATTAAAATAAAATTGACTGAAACACTCAAATAAGAGGAATATTCAATTTTAACAATAATAATTACCTTAATGTATTAAATATTCAGTAATAATCTAGTCCACAGGCTGAGACTTGTTTTACAATATTTTAGCATTTTATTTTCAACACAGTAAGGTAGGAACTGACTTATGTCCATTAAATAGGCCAGGCCAAGTCAACATCACCTGATGTATCTAGGGAAAACATTCAGAGAGATAGGTTACTTGACATAACCAAGAGAGTGTGGATCCTCTGTTTCTCCATCATGCCACACCAGAAAGTCTGATAGTTGTTTAACTTTGGAAAAACACACTCACCATCACTTCCCTAGAATATTTTCTTTCTCAAAATATGATGCAGACTTATGGGGAAGAAATATCCCTGGTGGAAGTCTAGCTTTGGCATACCAATACATTATTTTGAATCTTAAATAGTGTTCTAGAGACTCAGTTTTCCAATAGCTGAAGGATTTGAGAACTTTACTGGCATATTTTATGTGTCAACTTGACAAAAGCTGGAGTGATTACAGAGAAAGGAACCTCCCTTGAGGAAATGCCTCCATGAGATCCAACTGTAAGGCATTTTCTCAATTAGTGATCAAGGTGGGGAGGGCCCAGCCTCTTGTAGGTGGTGTCATCCCTGGGCTGGTAGTCCTGAGTTCTATAATAAAGGAAGCTGAACAAGCCAGAGGAAGCAACCCAGTAAGTAGCATTCCTCCATAGCCTCTGCATCAGCTCCTGCTTCCTGTCCTGCTTGAGTTCCAGTTCTAACTTCCTTTAGTGATGAATGGCAATGTGAAAGTACAATCTGAATAAATTCTTTCTTCCCCAACTTGCTTTCTGATCATGATGTTTGTGCAGGAATAGAAACCCTGACTAAGACAAGAGCACACAGGCCCTTGAAGGTTACAGTCATCCACAGATCTCCCCAAAAGAAGGGACAAAAAAAATATATCTGAACAAATAACCTAAGAAGCTGAGTTCCTGTGCTATTTCTACATCTGGGGAAAAAAACAGACAGACATCAATTTTGTGTGGTTTTATTATCATGTGGTCTTGTGAACACACAAAGTTGGGGTGTGGTTAAGTCACAACAGAGCTTCAAGACATTCTCAGAAAGTTATACAATTGAGACAAGCAATCCTTAGAAGTGGAATACTCCAGAACTAGTCC
This sequence comes from Tokudaia tokunoshimensis, assembly GCA_036184795.1. Lineage (NCBI taxonomy): Eukaryota > Metazoa > Chordata > Mammalia > Rodentia > Muridae > Tokudaia > Tokudaia tokunoshimensis. The sequence continues at coordinate 112,904,881 of BTHU01000016.1, read as the reverse complement.
ATATTTGCAAAGAATTTGCTTTTACAAAATTTATTTTCTAGGTCTTAAATCTTTAATCTAATCTGAGAAATAACAACAATCAAATTTGAAATTGAGAAATAAATGTCTCAGTAACAAAGTAGGAGGATCTTGCCAGCACCATGGCCTGGACCAAAGTCTCACTCACTCTTAATCAAAATGTGTCATATAATTTATTATCCTAACCATTTCTTCTGTGCATTCTCTATCCCTTAATGCAAGAGCACTTGGAATTCTCAAAACCTAGAAAAGCAATTACACAGGAAATGGAATTAATACTTTAAAAAGCTCTATCATTGTTGAACAACAAACTATAAGATCATTTGGGAACATTTTTATAATAACATGCTTTCAATAAGTCAAAATACACAACAATTTTAATGAGATTATAAATATATGGAAACATAAAGCAATATTACAAACACAGAAGTAGAGTACAAACAGTAACTTATTCCTTGTACAAGGTAGAGGTAGGATTATTATAACCTATTCTATTAAAGCAATTTGTCATTAGAAAGTGATTAGTAAGGAAATTGCTATTAAATAATCTCTTCAGTTATACAAACTAAATTATTTCAGTGTGATGTATTTGTGTAGTCAAGAATTGTAAGACTCTATGGGAATTGAACCATTAAGTTATATATCAAAATGACTGAATACTTACAGTGCAAAAGCAATAGGAGGCTTGTTTATTACCTTTGCTGCTGCTAAGTCATAGAACATCAAATTACACATGCATGCTACTAAATTTAGCAACCTTAAGCAAGTGACTTAATACTTTTCTCTTTGTTTCTTTCTCTATTCCACTTAGATGATGAATAAAAACTGTCTTTCCTGAACTTCAATCAAAATGAGATCAATGATGGAAAGAAGTTGACCACTGAAAAATAATGAAGAAAGGAGAGAATGAAGTAATAGGATTTCTCTTTGGGATACATAATAATTTTGGCTGTGGATAAATTTTGCAAGTATTTCTACAATCTGATTCTTCTGGAATTCACAACGTATATCAGACTAGTCTTGAACTCACAGAGATCCCTTGATTCTGCCTCCTGTGTGATGGAATTAAAGGGGTATACTATCATACCTGGATTGCATTGTTTTTGTTTTTAATTATCAGTCAACATATCTGAATGATAAATTTAAAATGTAAAATGAAGATGCATATATACCCTCATTTTTTATTTAAAAAAATACTACACTTGTATATAAAGGATCATTAGCATCACTGTTTCCAATGAGAATAAGGTGGGCTACTATGATGGATATTTCTTTTTGTCAACTTGACTAAATCTGGAATGAACTATGGCCCAGAAATAGAGGGCACACCTATAATCCGAATCTTGAGGCTGGAAGACACAAGCTTCTGACCTGGATCTTGGCATGGGATGACACATGATTTGGGTAAAGATTTCAAACCCAAAACTTTTGAGATATTAGATAATGATGACAATGAAACAGCCACCTATGAACATAAGTTTGCTTTCCTCATTCAGAAAATGTGCTTGCATATTTTCATTCATTTTCCTGGAAATATGCATCCTCTGGTAGGGGATGGAAAGGGGATCCTTTAGAAAGTACTAGAGACTTGGAGTGAGAGACTGCCAGGGCTCAACAGGAATGACCCTACCCAAAATGTCCAACAGCGAGGAGAGAGAACTCAAAGGGTCTAGCTCTAGCAGATAGGACAGGGCCTCAAGTGGAGAGACAGGTTTGCCAATGCACAGTCCAATTTCTAACCCAGAATTGTTCCTTTCTAAAAGAACAACAGGGACAAAAATGGAGAAGAGACTTAAGGAGAGGTGGACCACTGACCAGCCCTATATGGGATCCATCTCATGGGGAAGGGAGAGGTGGCACCAAGGCCTGACACTAGTATTGATGCTATGATGTACTTATAGACAAGAGCCTAGCAAGGCTGTCCTGAGAGGCCCTACCAGAAGTTGACTGAGACAGACACTGATATTCATATCCAACCATTGGACCAAAGTCAGGGACCCCTATGGCTAAATGAGAGGAAGGATTGAAAAGCTGAAGGGGAGGGTGACCACATAGGAAGACAAGCAGTCTTAACTAACCTGGACCCCTAGGAACTCCCAGAGACTGAACCCTGAACCAGGCAACATTCATAGGCTGGTCCAAGGCTGCTGGCACATATATAGCAGAGAATTGCCTGGACTGGCCTCAGTGGGAGAAGATGCACCTAATCTTAGAAAGACTTAAGGCCACAGGGAATGGGGATGCCTGGTGGTGGGGCAGCAGTGATCACCCTCTCAGAGGCAATGGGGATGAGGAATAGGATGAGGAACTGTGAGAAGGGACTGGGAGTAGGACAATGGCTAGAATGTAAATAAATAAAATAATTAAAAAATAAAAATAAAAATTTGCTTGGAACTAGAATGTGTCTTTAAATTAAGATTCTACATGTCCAAGAGTCCATCTTTTCCCACCTTCATGGATTATTATCATCATGGCCACTTCTAAAATTTGTCCCCAGAAGGGAGAGTTTCTAACAAATCAAAACAAATAAGTTGAGACTATGTGGATAGCACAGGGCCTTCATTATGGGACCCTCATTACACATTCAAGAGTGGCATCTCTATGGAAACTTGGTATGCCTGAACAAGTACATCTTAACTCATAAAGAAAAATGATGCCTTGCTTTATCATCTGTGTTCATACAACCCTTCCTGTTTTCAAACAACTTTAGGGAGTCTATTTGCACTCAACTCAAAGCTTATTGCTTAATTACTTAGTGATAAGTCATTCTGGACATGTAGATGTTAGAATGAGAACATACTGATAACCAGAAGTTGTAGTATGTTACAGGTCAGAATGTGCCTTTATAGTACTTTTGAATAGGTAACAAATTCCTTCTTATCTAAGTTTTATTTTGCATGTTAATACAAAAAGCATTTACAAAAATGGAGAAAAATTCTTCATAGGTTTCTTCCTTTATGAAGAAAATGGTAGATGTTTTCTTCATAAATGTTACACAAAACCAATTAGCTTTGTAATAATAAGTTCTTAAGTAATACTTCAAAATTCACATCTCACATTCATAAAGTATAAGAAACAAAAATTGTTTGACTGAAAACTTTGCTTCCAACAACATAAACAGAGTGAAAACTGAAGAAAAACAATGCAGCTGAACAGGCTGAGTTAAATGTAACCAAATAAATCCAGGGTTTTGAGAAGCCACTTCAATGAGAAATAAAAATAACTAAAACTGAGAAGAAATTCAAAAGACTAAGACTGACATAAAGAAAATTAATGGAAAAAAATCAAAATTTCCCCAGCTAATACAAAAACTTATGAGTTGTCCAGGGAAGAGTGTATCCAATTAGTAATTCCCTGATAGTCACTAAAGATAGGTAAGAAAATGACAAATATCAAGGGTTGGTTGAGGAAAGTAAAAGAAGCAATAACAGCAAAATCATTTTTTTCTAAGAACAAGAAAGCGAAACAACAGGATAGAGCTAATGTTCAATATTCTAAGCTGTCACATTCCAGAAATAGAAGGAGAACATATCTAAACAAATACCTTGAATTTCCTCAAATTACCTAAAATAAAGTCTGTCCTCCAACACAAATACATCTGGATCTTTTTCAGTAATTTATTAAACTCATGCTAATATTTATGTAGTAAATGGGGTGCTAGACAGAAAATAATTCATCTAAAAGAAAGAACAATATTTAGAAACAATCACCAGCAGATTGCTTTTTATTCACTTCCTTTTTTATTATTAGATATGTTTTTTATTTATATTTCAAATGTTAGCCGCTTTCCTGGTTTCCCTTCTAGAAATCCCTATCCCATCTGCCCTCTCCCTGCTTCTATGAGGGTGCTCCCTCACCCATACACCGACTCCTGCCTGCCTGCACTGGCATTCCCCTACACTGGGGCATCAAGCCTTCACAGGACCAAGGGTCTCTCTCCTCCCATTGATGTACAACAAAGTCATCCTCTGCTACATATGCGGCTGGAGCTATGGGTCCCTCATGTGTACTCTTTGGTTGGTGATTTACCCCCTGGGAGTTCTGGGGGGTCTGGTTGGTTGATATTGTTGTGTTTCTTACGGGTTGCAAACCCCTTCAGCTCCTTCAGTCCTTTCTCTAACTGCTACATTGGGGAGCCCGTGCTCAGTCCAATGGTTGACTGAAAGCATCCACCTCTGTTTTTGCCAGGCTCTGGCAGAGCCTCTGAGGAGACAGCTATATCAGGCTCCTGTCAGCAAGCACTTCTTGGTACCCACAATAGTGTCTGGGTTTGGTGTCTGTATAGCGGATGGATCCCCAGATGGGACAGTCTCTGGATTGCCTTTCCTTCAGACTCTGCTTCATACTTTGTGTCTGTATTTCCTCCCGTGGGTATTTTGTTCCACCTTCTAAGAAGGAATGAAGCATCCACACTTTGGTCTTCCTTCTCTTGAGCTTCCTTTGGTCTGTGAATTGTATCTTGGGTGTTCTGAGTTTCTGGGCTAATATCCACTTATCAGTGAGTGCATACCATGTGTGTTCTTTTGTGACTGGGTTACCTCACTTAGGATGATATTTTCTAATTCCATCCATTTGCCTAAGAATTTCATGAATTCATTGTTTTTAATAGCTGAGTCATCCATTGGAAAAAAGATAGCATTTTCAACAAATGGTGCTGGTTCAACTGGCAGTCAGCATGTAGAAGAATGCAAATCAATCCATTCTTATCTCCTTGTACATTGCTCAAGTCCAAGTGGATCAAGGACCTCCACATAAAATCAGATACATTGAAACTAATAGAAGAGAAAGTGGGGAGGAACCTCAAACACATGGGCACAGGGGAAATTTTCCTAAACAGAATATCAATGGCTTATGCTCTAAGATCAACAATAGACAAATGGAGCCTCATAAAATTGCAAAGTTTCTGTAAGGCAAAGGACACTTTCAAAAGGACAAAGCGGCAGCCAACAAATTGGGAAAAGATCTTTGCCAACCCTACTTCCGACAGAGGGCTAATATCCAATATATACAAAGAACTCAAGAAGTTAGACTCCAGAGAGCCAAATAACCCTATAAAAAATGGGGTAGAGAGCTAAACAAAGAGTTCTCACCTGAAGACTATCTAATGGCTGAGAAGCACCTAAAGAGATGTTCAAAACTGTCACCCAGAATTGTTCCTGTCTAAAAGAACTACAGGGATGGAAATAGAAAGAGCCTGAGGAAAAGAAGTCCAGCAACAGGGAGGGTCCAAGGCCTGACACTATTACTAAGGCTACGGAGCGCTCACAAAAAGGAACCTAGCATAACCGAACTTTGAAGACCCAACAAGCAGCTGAAAGAGTCAGATGCAGATATTTGCACCCAACAAATGGACAGAAGCTTCAGACTCCTGTTTTTGAATTAGGGAAGGCTGAAAGAAGCTGAGGAGGAGGGTGACCCTGTAGGAGGACCAGCAATCTCAATTAATCTGAACCCCAGAGATCTCTCAAACACTGGACCACCAAACAGGCAGCATACACCAGCTGATAGGAGGGCCCCAAGACATATACAGCAAAGGACTGCTAAGCATGTGTTCAATCAGAGAAGATGCACCTAACACTCAAGAGACTGGAGGCCCCAGGGAGTTTAGAGATCAGGTGGGGTGGGGGTATGGGGACATCCACATACAGACAGAGGGGAGGGGAGGAGGTATGAGATGTGGAACAGTGGGAAGGTAGACCAGGGTTTGGGGCAGGAATAAAATCTAGAGTGTAAAAAAATTAATTAATTAATTAATTAATTAAATTTGAAAAAAAGAAATACTCAACATACTTAGTCATCAGGGAAATGCAAATCAAACCAATCCTAAGATTCTACCTCACACCATTCAGAATGGCTAAGATAAAAAACTCAGGTGACAGCAAATGCTGGCAAGGATGTGGAGAAAGATGAACACTCCTCCATTGCAAGTTGGTACAACCACTCTGGAAATCAGTCTGTTGGTTCCTCAGAAAATTGGACATAGTACTACCTGAAGACCCAGCTATACCACACCTGGGCATATACCCAAAAGGTGCTCCAACATATAACAAGGATATATGTTCCACTATGTTCATAGCAGCCTCATTTATAACAGCCAGAAGCTGGAAAGAACCTAGATGTCCTTCAACAGAGGAATAGATACAGAAAATGTGGTACATTTACACAGTGGAGTACTTCTCAGCTATTAAAAACAATGAATTAAGATGTCACTTCCTATTGCCCTGTTGTCATGATAATATAAAACTTTATAGGCATAAGATAAGGTACAGTGGTTAAGACTGCCTGCTACTCTTGCAGAAGATCATAGTTTGATTCCCTGAGCCATCATCAGGTGGCTCACAAATACATGCATCTCTAGTTCCAGGGGTCTGGCACCTTATTCTGGCCTCAACAGGTACCCACAAATAAATGCACAAGTACATACATATACTATAAAAACAAAACAACAACAATAACAATGCCCAACCTATTTCTTAAACCTAAAAAAAAAATCCCCAAATTTATGTGTCATCCAAAGGAGGGGGTAGACAAATACAGCAATACAACATCATAGCTGACAGAAAAATGTTAGCCTCTATGAAGCATATGACACCTAAATAGATAGGGAAATAAATAATGTTGACTATAAATTGCTGGGATGTGACCATTCCCCACAGAGAGAAATAACACTATGTCCTAATAAATCTTGCATGGAGAAATGAACCCAGATGGATTAAAGACCTCTTTTTCTTCTGTAAGGAAGGTATCTTTGGCCCAGGCTCAAAATAAAATACCCAAAACACCAATTCTGTATAGGAGTGATTTGTTCTAGTTTATTTTCTCTCATTGCAACAGAATACTGGACTCAAAGTATTTTGCACAAAGCGAAAACTTTGAATCAAGGGTCTTGAGTGTGGGCAGTGCAAAAGCCTAGTACTGGCACCTAGGGAGGTGTCTGGTACTAGAATAAAGCATAAATGATGAAAGGTACAGCAAACAGAGATGGAGTATTACAGAGATGTGCACATCTGGCTGAATTTATCCTTCTTGTCAGAATTCCACTCTGCCAGGGACAGATAAACCAACTCATACCCCAATCACCTCATTAATATTCACCATATAATGCTTTGGTAGTGGCAGTTAAATTTCAACATTTGAACATTGGAGAGACTATGACAAAAATTGAGGGTAAAACCTGTAACAATTAGACATTTCTACTCAAGGACTGTTAGGCCAAGGAAATTTAATAAATGAGCAAGAAATAACAAATTCATAATATGCAAAGTAACAGGACCTATTATTTATAATAGGGAATAAATTAATTCAGTTCAACCGGAATTATGAGAACTCAAATTAGAAAAACAGAAAATTGGCATCATGGTCAGCTCATAGAAGCAGAACACCTACAGGCTAACAAGCCTGGAGTTAATTATTCACACTTCTCTGTAATTACATAAAGGCGAATTAAAATTATAATAGAATCTTCTCCACTTCATTGAAAAAAAATTGACATTTTGAAATATTGTCAGTCCAAAGTTTTGTAGTTATGTGCATGCCATACAATTCAACTTTCCATCCCTAATGATTCATCCTCTGGATATTTCACATCAATCGAAGGAGAACAATGTGGCTACTGCTCAGAATAAGAAGTTGGTTTTCCATCTGAAGTTCAAGTTAAGAGGCAGCAATTTGACAAGATCAATAAATGGACCTTATTCCTCCATTGAACAGAGCATTAGAAACATAGAGGCACACAGTGACTACTTTAAGCAACCAGTTTTTAAGGTAAGAAAGGATCATTATTAGTTTTTAGTCCCATCCACAGGAGGGAGAAAATTAGCTGTGTCTTTGCAAGAGGGTGAGCACTCAGACTGTAGAGATGTTAAGTACACACTGTTTTCCTAGAAAATAAAATGCCTGCCGTTATATTTGCCATATCTATAGCAAATAACAAATGATTAAAAAATATTTTTAGTGGTATATAAAACGAAGTTGGTATTATACTTAACTATGGCTTATGGAATGCAGATCAGTAAATTTACTGGATACATATCATGGACCACTGGGTAAGGCTTAGAAAATACACATTAGACTCAAATGGACTTCTGAGCTAACGAATTGAAGCAATGATTATATTTCGATAGCAGAATCATATCCGTACATCAATGAAATAAAAAAATAGAATCAATTTGAAGTTCAATGACTCTTTTACAATGATATTAAAAATAACACAAAAGCAATGCATTACAATGGCTGACTAAGAAAACAAAAGACTGCACATCAGGGTTGGATACAAAACAGAATTATAATGTTGACATACTTCCACACAGTAATATATACATACACACACAGTTGCAATATTGACACAGGGCAACAGACAGACCTACAGGAAATAATGAAGATAGAGTGCTCTGAAATAAAGAGATGATGAACATATGATATGTGATCATAAAAATTGATTAACTGATCTGAAATGATACAGTTTATTAAAAAAGAATAATATTTTTTATTATTTACTTATTATGCTATGTCTAAATGCTATTAATGCTTAAGAGTCAGATTGTCCTCCTGCACAGTTAATAGCACTTTGCAATACCAATACTTCAAAATATCAGATCTTCTACATCCTTTCCAAACTGATGGTGCAGATTTTATCTCATTGCTTTAATTTGCCCTTATGTGATTACAGAGAAGTGTGAATATTTCATTCTAAGATAGTTAGCCTTGTGGGGGAAGATATCCTCTTGAATACTGGGGGAGGAGGAATGGAATGAGGAACTGTGGGATGGTGGACCAGGAGAGGGTAATGACTGGACTGTAAAAAAATAGAAGTAATAGTAATAAAAAAAATTAAGATAGCCTGTAGGTGTCCTGCTCCTGTGAACTGCCTTCTGATATCAATGGTGCATTTTCCTAATGTGAGGTCTCTCACTTCTTGTTGAATTCAAGTAATGCATTTTCTGTTATAAATACTAGGTCCTGCTTGCTTTGCGTATTATAAATTTTTGTTATTTCTATATAAAGATGTTTTTCATGTTCTTTGAAAAGAAATACCAAATTGCTACAAATTTTACACTTAATCATTGCTATGACTATATTTTATATATAATCTAATATTACTGTTCATGGAGGGTAGACTAAGAAGGGGGATAATATTTGAAATATAAACAAATAAAATGATTAATAATAATAATAATAATGAAATACAATGTATGTACTCCTAGGGAGCTCTGCTTTTCATAATAGCTGTTTTTTTAATATAGCGCTCAATCCCAGACTGTATGCATAATTAGACATTCATTACTAGACTACCAGAATCAAGAAGAATGGCATCTTTGTCATCCCAAACATCTTTCCATCCATCATACACACATACATATATACATATATATACATACATATATAAATGATTCCATCCATCCCTTCCTCCATTCCTCTCTCCCTTCCTCCATTCCTGTAATTGTACTCAGTTGAATATTTTTAAAAAGAGCTGTTCAATGGTGGGGGCGGAATCTGTGAGTTTAAGGTCAGCCAGTTCTATATAAAAAATTCAAGACCAACCAGGGATACACAGGGGCCATGAAAGAAGGACAGGGGCATACTGGGCATGATCAAGGGCAAGAGAAGAGGGAATCAGGTGAGTTTGATCAAGAAGTATTGTATATAACCACGAAATAGTCAAATAATAAAAGAGATTAATACCCTAGACACATTTCGCATATCAATAGATTTCTAAGAAGATGGAAGGAGAGACCCCTGGTCCTGGAAAGACTGGATGTAGGGGAACGCCAGGACAGAGAAACGAGAGGGGGTTGAATGGGGAAAAGAGGGAGGGAAGGGGGCTTATGGGACTTTCGGGGAGGGAAGGGGGCTTATGGGACTTTCGGGGAGGGAGGAAACGGGAAAGGGGAAATGATTTGGAATGTAAATAAAAAGAAACTTAGAAAATAAAATTTAAAAAAAAATCTTTTCAAATTTTATGTATTTTAATGAAGTTTCTTTATAGTTAGTGAATAGGTAGCCAGCCATACTGGAATATCATGATTTGGAATAACAATAATCATAGTAGTTTAATAATTATGAATTGAAATTATTTTCATAATTATTATTTGAAACAGGGCAATTTTCCTTTGGGAAAATGATTACTCTGCCAATCATTTAAGATTTCTCTAATTATTCTATGTCCTTTCTAATAACCCACAATAGAGAAACATTTCTTGATGCATCAACACTGGACATAAAAATAAAGCACATTTTCTCAGAATATTAAATAAAAGGTATTTCTATAAGGCTAGCAAGGTCATTTGGTTGGTAAAAAGTTTGGTGGGTACAGGTTGAACAACTTGGATTTATTTACCAGAACCCATGGGGAAGAGAACCAGCTCCCTAAAGTTATCCCCTGACTTTCAAACACAAATGCCTGTAATCTCTCAGACACACACACACACAAACACACACACACACACAGAGAGAGAAAGAGAGAGAGAGAAATATTTTTTAAAAAATCTTGTTGAAAGAGTATAGCAACACTGTCAAAACAAAGACTCAAGTTCATATTGGAAGGGTAGGCAATGTAGCCCTTGAGTTACATGTGAGCACTCCACAGAACTGCAGCACAGTATGGTTACATTATACCGCCATGACTTAAGATCAGTTGAAACTTACAGCAGTGAGTAAGCCACTGTTTTGCATATCCCACTCAAGTTTGCTCCTCCTCACACTTCTCATAATTTAATGTATTAGACGAGAGGTTATGTCAGTCACCACGATCAAGTAGGCTTCATCCCAGGGATGCAGGGTTGGTTCAATATAAGGAAATCCATCTTTTTTTTTAATAGTTGTGAATTCCTGGCAAATAACCTCTCCTCTATCATACAAAGTTTGTATTTTTTATTAGATATTTTCTTTATTTACATTTCAAATGTTATTCCCTTTCCTAGTTTCCCCTCCAAAAACTCCCTATCCCATCCTACTTCCCTCTGCTTCTATGAAGGTGTTCCCCAACCACCCACCCAGTCCCACTTCCCAGTCCTGGCATTCCCCTATACTGGGACATTGAACCTTCACAGGACCAAAGGCCTCACCTCCCATTGATGTTCTACAAGGCCATCCTCTGCTATATATGTGGCTGGAGCCATGGGTCCCTCCATGTGTACTCTGGTTTGTAATTTAATCCCTGGGAGCTCTGGGAGATCTGGTTAGTTGATATTGTTGTTCCTTCTATGGGGTTGTCCTATGCTTATATTGGATTTAATTTGTTCATTTTTAATTCCTTGAGGTACAGGAGTCATAGTTTATCTATGATCTATGTTCTTTTACAAGCATTTATTTATTTCTATAATGTTTATTTGAGCCCTGCTTTTTTGCTAAATGGCATCGGTCTTGAAATGTTCCTTTCCCATCTTTCAATGGTCAAAAGATATTTAAAAGGTGTTTCCATTTTAATTTTCCATTGACTCATTAGCTACTAAGGAATTTGTCATCTAATTCTATATATTTATGGGTTTTCAAAAATTCTTTTTGTTATTTATTTGTGGTTGTATACCATTATTTTTAAAAGAAACTTGAACTTTAATTATTTTTCTGAAAAAAATTAATTATTCTCTCATGTATTACATCCTAATCACAGTTTTCTTTCTCTCCATCCCCCCAGTTTTTCTGTTCCATCTCCCCTCTTCCCTTGATTAACTTCTAGCCCAGCCTCCTCTCAGGAAAGAGCAGGACTCCCAGGAGTATCAACCAAACATTGCATAACAAACCTCAATAAGACCCATACAATCACTGCATGAGGCAACCCAGTAGGAGAAAAAGAATCCCACAAGTAAGGCAAAAGAGTCACAGAAAGCCCTTGCTCCACTGTTAGGTTTCCACAAGAATACCAAGCTACTCAGAGATAACATAAGCAGAGAACCTAGGTCAGACTCCTACAGGAACCCTGATACCTGTAAGTCCCCATGAGTCTCAGTCAGTTGATCAGTTGACTCTCTGTGAGCAGGGAGCAAGATGGAAACCTAATGCAATGGAAACTCCATGGAATCTGTGAGAGTAACCCTAACAAAGACTCTTCATAATGATGAACATGGAGCCCTAATCAGTTATCTTTTGGAACCAGGCAAGGCCTCAAATGTAGACTTTGGGAAAGCAATCCAGCCATGAAACCTTCTACCTACAGTTTGTCCTGCTTTCAGAGTGTTATGGCACAATTCTAGCAGAATTGTAATCAAGGAGATCAGAGAGACTTCATCCAGCAACTAATGGGAGCAAATGCCCCATAACCAATCATTAGGCAGAGCTCAGAGACTCCTGTGAAGGAGAGGGGTGGAAAAAAAGGCCCCGAGGAACAAGATCCACAGAATTACTGAGTTTGGAATTTGCTAAAGCGAGGGGGGTTATATCCCTTTACAATTTTCCTGTTGCCTTTGAACTCACGTATTGCCTATCCCAGAGAATGGTCTGTGTATACTTAAGAAAAATTCATGAACACCTATTAGGTCCATTTCACCTTAACTGTTATCCAGGTTCAATGTTTCCTGCTAAAGTTTGTGTCTGAATAATTCCTATTACTGAGAGTGGGATATTTTAAGTCCTTTAGTATTGTTATGATATAGTGTATTTCACCTGTCAGGTTCTTTAATATTTATCTAATACATCTAGGTGCTTCAATGTTGGATGCATATATACTTATATCCTTTTGACAAGTTAATACCTTTGCATTATTCAGTGTGCTTTTACTACCTATATGGTTTGTGAGTTAAAAACTGTTTTGTCTGATACAGCAACTGAAAAAAAGATAGGTCAAAAACTCTGTAGCAAAATCAACTTTATAAATAATTTTTTGAAATGTGGCTAGGGAATGTTTGTATAAGTTTATCAGAATATTTCCTGATGATATACTAAACAGATTGCTGTGGTACATAAATAGCTTCTTATCATTAATGGGATTATAAACAAAATAAAGGAATTACACTAAATGACCAAGGAATACTTTCTAATGTTTTCATTAAGAAATTATTATGAGTCAATGTCACCTAATAATCTTAGTAGGCCATAGCTTCACAAGATATTAAAATGTTAGGAATAGTGTAGAATTTTCCCTCTGGTTATTGCTGTTATGTACAAAATAACGTGATGCCCAGTAGTGATCAGTTATCTATCTGAGATCTGTGTTTAAGCAATACTGTGATTTAAAATTAGAATCAGACCATTTCAAATACAGAATTCTATAAATATGAGATATCTGGAAGGCAACAGAAAAATTGTAAAGGGATATAACCCCCCTGGCTAATCGTCACTGTTATTTGACAAAAGATTCAAAGACATTTAAAATGGACCTCTCTGTACTACTATAGCTGTGATTCTGGTCAGGAAACAGATCAGCACAGTTTAAATAAGCCTGGAACTTGTGAAAGGAGGAGAAGAAAGAAAAGACCTATTAAGATGGAATACAGCACAGGGCAGCAGAGGAGAAGGAGAAGGAAGAGGAGGAGGAGAAGGAGGAAGAGGAGGAGGGAAGAGAATGAGGAGGAGGAGGGGGAAGAGGAAGAGGAGGAGGGAAGAGAATGAGGAGGAGGAGGAGGAGGAGGGGGAGGAGGAAGAGGAGGAGGAGGAAGAGGAGGAGGGGGCGGAGGAGGAGGGAGTGTTGGGTGCAGACAAACAGCTGCTTGAAAGCAGATCTTATTAGAATCTTCATAACATCCGTCTTAGCCATACTTTCTGATCTTTTCATTTCCTGTAAAAGTACACACATGATTCTGGAGAGGTAATTTTAGTTTGCTTTTGAAGTACAAAGAGTATGAAGTTATCAGACTTAAGAGAAGTTACCAAAAAAATGTATTTTTTTGTTAAGACAAGTTCATATCAAATAACAGGTTGTTTTGTAAGTGGCAAAATTGAATCATTTGTTATTATCTTGCTTCCTTTACATTCTCTCCTAATGACTCACTGTAACAAACAAATAGAGTAATCTATCATTCACCATAAATAATAAATATTTTAATCTTGGCCCACATGATATGCCATATCACAGTGTCCATATCTGATTCATCCTGTGAAATTATTTATAGAGAATTAGGTTTATAAAAGTCACAAATCACTGGGCATGGCCAGGGAAAAAATACTATTCTTTTGCTCCTTAGATTCTTCTTGCTACAATACAGTCCTAGAAACTATGCTTGGTTTTCTAATTTAGTATTTATTTTTATTTATGTCACTAAATATGTATATTTCTTTTCAATGTTTCCTGACTTAGGATGTCACTTGAATACCAGATGAAATATTATCACATGGGTTATATACGCAATCAAAAAGGACCCTGAGCATCACTTCAACTGATAAATCCATAGACATCTCTTTAACAATTTTCTTTCCACAGCAAATAATTTTAACCTCTTATTTTCTTTAAACTTGCTTGAAAGTTGAAAGCTAGATTTCTGGCTTTTTTTGTAGCCTGTGGCTCAAAGTGATTAATCAATTAAATCAGAATTCACACAAATGGGATAAATCTCCCAGGTGCTAATCATTAAAAACAAGCAGTATGATACACTAAATGAAATTAGTCTCCCATTCATTCCTCAAGTTGAATCCAGATTATTTTGCTTAGCCATGACAGGAGGACAACTAGTAGGTGAAGGAAAAAAGCACCCCAATCAGTAGAAACTGTAAGAATTGACATCATCCAGAAATTCTGGCTAACTAGAGCTAGGCTGAGAAGGACTGGCTGAAGAGCAGGCATGAGCCACACAAGAGGGAACCTTTAGTAGACCTCTAGGTAATTTGGAGATCTGTTAGAAAATAGATGATAGAAAGGTGATATAGACACAGAGAAATCAAACATAGTGGAGTTATAAAAATGGTAGTGATAGTCATACAGTGTGTGGCTTGATTACATATGAGGTGTTAGAAGCACAGAATAGCACCTTGTAACATGTGGATCTGGGCTACACAGAGAAATCCTGTCTTAAACAAACAAACAAACAAAAATACTGGGTTATAGAGAAAACATCATTCTGAGGAAGATGTTGCCATCAAGTTTGGAAATATTGAATATCCCATAAGACCTACAAGTATGATACCCAGATGTTTGACAAAACAACAATAAATTCAGATATAAAAAGAACCCAACTGATACTCCCAAGTGTGGTGCAGCTGCTCTCATACAGTGGACCTGTAGTGTTCTAACCCTTCTCTATTTCTTCACAGTTGAGTCACCAATATTTTTTCCCCAGCTTCCATTTCTGTCCTGCAGAGAGGGATAAGGGCGACCTTCAGATTTCTTCTTACGTTGTTCTCTAGTTATACAGTTAGTCACTGCAAACACCCATGCAGGTTTACCTCACATCTTCTTTGTGGTATAAGATTATGGTATTTTATAGTAAGGATGCTAATGCCATTCCCATGCTATAAATAAGTCAGGCTTCTGTCTGTAGCAAGAGACAATGATTTCTACCATAAATCTGTTCTCAGAATAAAGTAATTGTTGTTGGAAAAAAAGTGTTTAAAATGTGCAAGGAAGGCACATAAACCCCTATTCTAGCTCCATTATCTAGAAGAGCATTTAATTTGCCACTATCTATTCATATGATCTGGGCAGAATTTATAATAAGGGTATTAAAATTAAAAATGTCATGGGTTTTGCTGTAACATAACTTACTTATATTTGTCATCAGCCAAGACATTGGAGAAATACAAGCTGCTAAGCTATTTGAACGATTGTACTATATATACAGTTAAACTATTATTTATCTGAAATATGATTTTATATTTATTTAACCAGATAATCAATGAGTTTAAATTAGTTTTACCAAGGATTCAGAAGAAGATATTTGTGTTGTAATAGTAGCAATAATGAAACTGAAAAGCAAAAAGGAAAGGTGTTGTTATAGATCAAGATGCTTTATAGATTGAAATGAAGTACTAGAAATATATATTACAGCCATTTGAATAGCTACACAGGTACTATAAAAATACCCTTTTATGTGCAGTATCACATACAATAAAATTCAAAATTAAAATAAAGAAGGAAAACATTTCCCTTTCCTTAATAAACATCTCAGAAACAGATTACTGAAGAATTCATTAATCTAATAAGATATTTTGAGATTTGGTATATCAACATATATTTGTTAAAGAGCCACAGATGTTGGTTAACAAATGACCTTGTTGCCATGGTACTTGTGTCGCAGTCTGAGGATGAGGGCAACAAGCATCAGATCATTATTGACTCTGTCAGGGATGGTAAATGCTAACAAGAAAAATAGAAGTAGAGTAGAGATTCTGGGAGTAAATAGAGGGAGATTTACATAGCTATCTAAGGAGAGAAGTGAGCAGGGACATGGAGGAATGAATGGGGGAAAGACCGTTCTAGCAGCAGTGGGAGCTGCAAAGACACTGAAGCAAGAACATCATTGCATCTAATCTTACTGGATAAAGATGAGACTGGTAATGTTGAGAAGTGTGATGTAATCGTCATTGAATTTTACTATGCATATTTCTGTGGGGTGAATAGATGAGAGAATGGTCCGTGTGCATCTGCAAGCTAACTTTGTGGTCATTATTAGTCAATCTTTAGGGTCAAATTATTTTGGTCTTGATAGGAAACTGGATACAAGGAAAAACAACAAACCTCTAGATGTTTGTTAAAAACAGAGCCTGTGATTTTCTGACTGCGTTGACATTGTTATCTGAATGATCCCGAGGCAGTGGGGGGGCAGGGGGTTGGAGAAAGAAACTTTTTTAAATAAAGAGAAAAAGTCAACCTGAAAAAATGATTAGCATTAATTTCCTCTATTCCCAGCATTAAAACTCCAACTTTACTTTCTCATATCGCTTGCGTGCATGCATGTGTGTGCACATGCACACACACACACACACACACACACACACACACACACACACATGCACAAAACCCAGGAAATAAAAGAAAAGCAATAATTTAATAAAATATATAAATTGCTATATATGTATACTTTATTGCTATATATTTGCATATAATTTATAATTTTTATAAAATGCTATATAATTATGATAGAAATTTTCAACAATAAAAAGCATTTTATCATTCCCATCAAATGTCTAAGAATGAGTTCGAATCATTTCATAATAATTAATGAAAAACCTTTGTGGTTAAACAACAGAGTACTACTCAGCTATTAAAAACAATGACTTCATGAAATTCCTAGGCAAATGGATGGAACTAGAAGATATCATAATGAGTGAGGTAACCCAATCACAAAAGAAAACACATGGTATGCACTCACTGATACGTGGGATTAGCCCAAAAGCTCAGAATACCCAAGATACAATTCACAGACCACAAAGAGGAAGACCAAAATGTAGATCTTCAGTCCTTCTTAGAAGAGGGAACAAAATAGTCAAGGGAGGAAATATGGAGACAAAGTGTGGAGCAGAGACTGAAGGAAAGGCAATCCAGAGACTGTCCTACCTGGGTATCTATCCCACATATAGACACCAAACCCAGACCATATGGTGGATGCCAAGAAGTACTTGATGACAGGAGCCTAATATAGCTGTCTCCTCAGAGTCTCTACCAGAGTCTGACAAATATGCTGGCATCCAACCATTGGACTGAGCACAGAGTTCCCAATGGAGGAGGTGGGAGGAGAACTGAAGGAGTTGAGAGGGTTTGTAATCCATAGGAAGAACAACATCCAGATCAAGCAACCAGACACCCACCCTCCCCACCCCCCAGAGCTCCCAGGGACTAAACCATCAACCAAAGAGTACACATGGAGGGACCCATGGCTCCAGCCACTTATGAAGCAGAGGATGGATTGCCTGGCATTAATGGGAGGAGAGGCCTTTGGTCCTGTGAAGGCTCAATTCCCCAGTATAGGAGATTGCCAGGGTGGTAAGGTAGGTGTGGGTGGGTGGGATAGGGGAGGGAGAATGGGATAGGGGGTTTCCGGAGGGGAAACTGGGAAAAGGGATAACATTTGAAATGTAAATAAATAAAATATCCAATTAAAAAATCTAGAGCAATAACACAATAGATCAAAAAGTTAGATTTTTAAATTAATAATTCTAAAAGGTAAACCTTTAGCTATTCCAAGGAAAGGATGACAGAGGAGTCATATGAAAGAGGAGACACTATAGCTAGTAACAAATAAATATAAAGTATGCATATAAGTCTGAATGTAAATAGCTAGGAGTCAAACCTTGTTATTGTACCATCATGATAACAATCACCAATACAGAAGAATCATGAAATGGAAGATAATCTCAACAAACCAATAATGAAAAAGAACACTGATTTTATTACTAAATGCCTTCCTCTAAGGAAAGTCCTAGCATCTGACAGCATTACCACTTAATTCTATTACACATTGACAATACAAATGACATTTAAAAAAATTCTTTTAAAAAACAGCAAACTATTTTTGTGAGGCATTACATTGGTACAAAAGCTAGAGAGCAGGAAGAGACTATGGGCCAGTATCCTTGATGCAAAATCTCCTTCTGCAACTGAGTTCAATAACATATTCAAAGGATGATTACAATAATCTATTACGATTAACCTCAGAGAAGCAGGGATGATTGGGCATATGTAAACCAATAAATGTGATACATCTTATTATTCAAATGAAGAGCAAAACCAATACTTGATTGTTTCATTAAAGGCAAACAATTCCTTTTTCAATATTCAAAATCCCCCTGTGACAAAACACACACACACACACACACACACACACACACACACACACACACACACACACACACACACAAGAAAACCAAAAAACCTGGATAGAGAAGGACTGTACCTCAGTATAATGAAAAGCAAGTTCATAACCATCATTGCACTCAATGGTAACAATAACCAAAATCCTTTCATTTGAGAACTGGGCAGGATAAAATTGTGCATTCTCATCACTGCTATTGAACTGGTTCTTACCTGAACAATAAGACCAAAGATGAATATGATAGGCATCCAAATAGAAAAAATGTCATTGTTTACTAATGGCATGTTCTCCTGTGTAGAAAACTATAAATAGCTCACAAAGCCTATTAGGACAAAAAACAAATGCAGTGGATTTTCAGAGTACAAAGACAACACAAAAAATACAGGTTCATACATTGACACTGACATAGCAAAGAGAACAAGAGAATGTTCCTGCTTATGAAGGCTATATACAAACAGTACAATACTCAGGAATGAAATTAATATAAGAAGTAGAAAAGCTACAGGAGAGCAAAAATAAGTAAAGACAACCCACAGTAAGAAAAACTGTGCTGACACCCATATAACAGAATATGATCCAAAATAGAGAGGCCTGTGGATATGAGCAACTTGTTTCAGCTAAGGTAACAAGCATTTACTTCAAGGGATAAAGACTGTTCTCTTTTTTTTTTAATATTTATTTTTATTTTCTATATTCTTTATTTACATTGCAAATGATTTCCCCTTTCCCGGTTCTCCCCTCCCCGAAAGTCCCATAAGCCCTCTTCCCTCCCCCTGTTCCCCAGTCAACCCCCTCCCACTTCTCTGTCCTGGTATTCCCCTACTCTGTTACACCCAGTCTTTCCAGAACCAGGGGTCTCTCCTTCCTTCTTCTTGGGAATCAATTGATATGTGAATTGTGTCTTGGGTATTCTGAGCTTCTGGGTTAATATCCACTTATCAATGACTGCATGCCATGTGTGTTCTTTCATGATTGGATTACCTCACTTAGGATGATTATTTTCCAGTTCTGACCATTTGCCTAAGAATTTCATGAATTCATTGTTTTTAATTGCTGAGTAGTATTCCATTGTGTAAATATACCACATTTTTTGTATCCATTCCTCCGTTGAGGGGCATCTGGGTTCTTTCCAGCTTCTGGCTATTATAAATAAGGCTGCTAAGAACATAGTGCAGCATGTGTCCTTATTGCATGCCAGGGAGTCCTCTGGGTATATATATGCCCAGGAGTGGTATAACAGGGTCCTCCGGAAGTGTCATGCCCAGTTTTCTGAGGAACCGCCAGACTGCTTTCCAGAGTGGTTGTACCAGCTTGCAATCCCACCTGCAGTGGAGGAGTGTTCCTCTTTCTCCACATCCTGGCCAACACCTGCTATCTCCTGAGTTTTTGATCTCAGCCATTCTGACTGGTGTGAGGGTTCTTTGATTTGTTTTTCCTAATAACTAAGGATGTTGAACATTCTTTAGGTGTTTTTCAGCCATTTGATATTCTTCAGGTGAAAATTCTTTGTTTAGCTCTGTACCCAATTTTTAATAGGGTTATTTGACTCTCTGGAATCTAACTTCTTGAGTTCTTTGTATATATTGGATATTAGCCCTCTGTCGGATGTAGGGTTGGTAAAGATCTTTTCCCAATTTGTTGGCTGCCATTTTGTCGATTGACAGTGTCCTTTGCCTTACAGAAACTTTGTAATTTTATGAGGTCCCTTTTGTCAATTCTAGATCTTAGAGCATATTGGTACAGTGACAGGCATGTAGATCAATGGAATAGAATTGAAGGCCCAGAAATGAACCCACACTCCTATGGTCACTTGATCTTTGCCAAAGTAGCTAAAACCATCCAGTGGAAAAAAGATAGCCTTTTCAACAAATGGTGCTGGTTTAACTGGAGGTCAGCAAGCAGAAGAATGCAATTCTTCTCTACTTGTACTAAGCTCAACTCCAAGTGGATCAAGGACCTCCACATAAAGCCAGACACACTAAAACTAATAGAAAAGAAACTGGGGAAGGGGAAGAAAAGAAACTGTGCACATGGGCACAGGGGAAAATTTCCTGATAAAGACTGTTCTAATTTTGTAGCAATTACAAACTAGAGACAAAGGAGAAGGGGGATAAGAAGGGGGATGTCTGAAGGGAAGACTGGGAAGGGTGACAACATTTGAAATGTAAATAAATAAAATAACTAATAAATAATTAAAAAAACTATCATGTACCACCATCCCCCTCCACATGAACAGGCATATATGACACACACAGAAAATAAAACAAGCATGACTTGGGTAAATGAACATATTCATTGTCTAGCCTAGTTGGTTTCATGTCTGAATACTCAGTTCACAGCTTCTCAAACACTTCAGGGTTGTGTGGTTCTCAGTTTATATTTGAACAAACCTTATCTTATTTATTAAAAGTAAACTATTATCTGACGTATTTCTAAGAACTGAGTGGATTTGTCTGCAAATTGTCTGTATTTCATCTTCTTAATAGCTTGATTTCCAGCTCTTGTGACATTGTTGTATCTGTTGTTATTAAACAAAATTAAATAATTATAGATAGCTCACTATTTGAACTAAGTTAGTCTTAAGTAAAACAGCAGTACTATTCCATCTTAACAACATATCCAAGTGCCCTTTAGAGATAAACACTCTGCTTGTTTGGAGTGGCTTTTCTAGGTCCTTGATCCACAGACAAATTTTTTAAAAAAGGAACACACGTACCTTTATTAATTTGTATGTTTCTCGGGAAAACAGTAATTCTGAAAAAGCTGATGCAGATCCTTTGCTTGTTTTGCACTGACAGGAAGGAGTGCTTTTAGAGCAAGGACAAACAAAGGCAAAGGACCTTGAGTCTCTAGGAGCTGTAAACTGCAAATGCAAATCCATAGCATTGCACAAGGTGGATGAAGACTAGGAATCACTGTTGCACAGGTTTCCCTGATGCTGTCTCCTGACTGACTGAGCATACAAATGGTCTAAAGCCTACCTTTGGTAACAGTCCTTGCTGACAGAGTAGAGGGTCATTTAGGAATGTATACACTGCTCTTAGGTACTTGAAGGGGAAAAGAGGACATTTCCTCTGCTTCTTGTCATATGCTCCAGCTCAAAAGAATCCTTATGGCAAATGGCAAATTTGTGAATAGCATATTGTGCTGTCCTCCAATGCTTAAGCAAATGATTACCCTCAAATCATTTCCATGACAGTAGCCGCAAAGCATGTGCCTGTGTCCTTTGTCTTCTGCCAAGATGACTTTTATGTAAAGCTTACTAAGAGATGTATTATTTGTCTCTTTCCTGTGTAGAACTAATTAGAATAATAGTTCTTGATCCTGCACTTACAATGCTGTTCTTCCCAGAAAGGTTATATCACAAGACAGACCTAACCACCAATTCTATTCATCACATCCTGGGGGTGAGTCATGCAATGTGTATGGGAAAATTCTGGAACTAGCCACACTATTTCACAGGCTTTGTTCCCACGATGCCTTGCAACACTTTTGACTAAAATATAAAGTTCAGCAAAACATCCTTGCAAATATATTTTTCTACAAAGGCCAAACAGTTTTTGTTATAGCTTTTATATCTTAAAAAAAATCTGTATTTGAAAATAAAGATGGATAGTGAAGAAGAAAAAGGGGTGATTTTCCAACGCTGATATAAAGAAGCAAAAGAGACACTAGAATATGCATATGCTTCTCCTCAGCACATGATAAGAATTACTCCGCTGAAGGATGGCTAGTTTTAGGTTGCTTGGTTGCTTTTGTTTTGTTTTAGTCTGCATATTTATGCTTTCATTCCCTTTCTTGTTCTTGCTAGCTTCTCTGTTCTCTTAAACCTTTAACTTCTGTTCTTCAACATGGTAAAAACTTATCAAGTACAAAAAATACTGAGACACTATTTCAGCCAAGGAGACAAGAGGACAAAATAAAATATAAGGCAATATTCATAAGGAGAGAGAAAGAGAGAGAGAGAGAGAGAGAGAGAGAGAGAGAGAGAGAGAGGAAGGAGAAGAAGAGGAGGGGGAAGAAGAAGAGGAGGAAGAGAGGGAAGAGGAGGAGGAGGAGGAAGAGGAGGAGGAGGAGGAGGAGGAGGAGAAGGAGGAGGAGGAAGAGGTTAGGACATCCAGGTCAGCATTGCAATACAGTGGGCCAGTCTCTATGTAGGAGGCCTAGACTTGATGCAAATTAAAAGCAAACCAAGAAAAAAGAGACCTCTGAATAAACCAGTGACTTCAGCTATACAACAGTGATTCATCAATAATACTGATTCAACAAATGCATCAAATGCTGCCATCTTACTCATGTGTGCTAATCAGCTTTACATCCATGTGACAAAACACCTGAGAACAACATCTAAGGAAGGAAAGATGTAGTTTGACTCATGGCTTCAGACCCATGGTCATCTGGCCCCACAGCTTCTCATACCTGGTGATGATGCAGAACATCCCAGCAGGCGAATTTATGAGAAAACAAAACTGCTCGCCTTAAAACATAGGAGGGAGGGATTGTCAGAGAGCTGGAGTTGTGTATAAAGTGCTGTACCCTTCTAAACATAGCTTCAATTAAATTCTTCCTACCAACTCCCTCCCTTAATTAATTGTAAAGCTATGAATTAAACTGTGGACTAATCAATCCATTGATGAGATTAGGACTTTTATGATCAGCTCCCCACGTTGCTGCCATGTGGACCAAGTATCCAATATATGCATTCCTAGTGTTGGCCTATATCCAACCCATAGCATAGTATGAGATATTAAGAACATCAGAAATAATCCGTTGGATACATGAAAACTATTGCAATCTTCCTAGATTACCGATAAATCTAAACATTCTAAAACTAAAAGACTATTTCATTGTCATTGCCTTTTGTCTAAAAGGGCCTACCAAACAGTCACTGAACATTGGTTCTTAATCTGTATGTGAATGTTGGTTCAACTATCTTATATATGCTCATGAAAATGTATGTAATTCCTATAGTTCCCTTAACTGCATTTTCACTTTTACTTATTTCTATGTCTATGTTAAGACTTTACAAAGACAAAATGAGGTCTCAGTGGATGGCTTAGTATCTCATCACCCCTCTTTCAGAACAATAATTTTCACTTGTTTATCTTTTGTTATAATAAATGTTTGTGCTTTTTCTATCACTACAGTTTAGGAAGCATGGGACTTGGAAATCATTCTTGACATGAAAGCACAATGATATGAGTTTGTGTTCCCAGGTGCCAAATAAAAACCTAGGAGTGGTGGTACATATTTGAAACACCAATAATTGAGGTAGAGGTACACAGATGACTGGAGTTCACTTGCTAAACTCTAAACTGTTAGGAGGGACAAGGAAAGCCCTGCATTTTTGTGCCTGTTGGTATCATGAATTTTAAAGGTTTTGTGACAGTTTTGTACCATATGATTCATAAATCTATGGACCTTTAAATACTGGCTATGCTAAAAAGTAAGTATATATATATATATATATATATATATGACATATATATGGTATATATATGTATAAATAGCATATGTTTCTTTTATATATGTATATATATATAATTCTTATATATATCTATGAATGTGTTGGGTTATATAAACATATAAACTACAATCACACGCATATATACACATATTTATTCATGTATCTTTATAATAAAGAAACTAAAAAAACATAAAATCTATGCCAATTTAATCCCCTTTTATCTTTAAAAACTGTATTCATTTTTATAATATCCCCTAGAAATGAGATTCCTCTTACTTATTTCAATTAGAAAAGATAAAACATGATGATCACCTGCTTCCTGAAAAGCAGTAACTGAGTCAGACCAGGACAACTGTCTCTGTCCTAAGAAATGCATGGTGAGCAGTCTCCATTAAATAGATTTTGAAACAAGCATAATAGAGGAAATTTATAGCAGCTAAAATTAATGAGAGAGGATTAGGCTGTGAGTGAACGCTGCTGTGAGTACGTTCTAGACTAATTTTTAATTCCTTAGAAGTATGATATACTAACCCACTGCTGTATCATTAATCACTTACAGTTCACACAGTGAAAAGAGAATTTCCTCTCATCTCTGGCCAACATTCCCCCAAATATCAAGTGAACTGAAAATTAGACATAGAGTATATTAAATGTTTAAATTAATAAGAACTTCTATCCCTACAAACCTCCTTATTTCAGTCTTCCCATCTATCTTAAAAGATACAAGATAGTACCATAAAAACCAACATAACTGTCCACTAAGACACTGATATATGTCTCCTTTATAGAAAAGTTCAGATGAAATTCTGAAAGATGAAAATGTACTGCATCTTAAACTCTCAAAGAAGTTAAGATTTATAACATATAAACATTACATTTTAATCATATTCATCCCAACTACTCATCTTAACTCTCTCCTTATCTGTCTATACTGCCTAACACCCATTCTAGTTCTCTTTTTTAATAATCTAATAACTATTTGTGATGTCTATCTATTCCTGGATGTGGAGTCATGCACTCAAGTATAGCCAATCTACTGGAGCCACACACTTAGAGAAAACTTGATTTCCCTCTGCTAGGAGCCATAAAATTTTCACAGTTCCTCAGGATACAAATTCTTTTCTATTCCATGCTATAGTGTTGAATGACGTTATCTTTTGGAGGCAACAATAAATGCTGTTAGTGAGTGAGTGAGTTCCTGACAGGTCCAGAAGACATTGCTAGGAGATAGTGTTTTCTATATATGACAGACAAGCTGCATCAATCAACTCTCAACAACAAAGTTGCCTAAGTAAGACTGGCATGATAATTACACCAACTGATACAGCAACATCGATAGGGGAAATTCCACTGAGTCCCATCTCTAGGTGGTCAGTGACCACTGACTGAAGGACTAAAGGGACAAGCTTCCATACAGGTTGTGCAATTCCCAGCAGAGAGCTCATGACAAATGTACAGATAACCAAAATTAAGTGGACTCAGAAGTGTATGTCTTTGTGTGTATATGTGTGTGAGTCTGTGTGTGTTAATTAAAGAAGAGATCATGAATTTGGGAGGAAGGGTATCAGAGGATAGGACAGTGTTATGTTGATGCAGTTTTCATATGTAAAGTCTCAAAATGATTAAAGAAAGAAATATGAGGCTTCTAAGCAAGTCTCTGAAAGAAACATCCTAGGTGGTTGTGTTCAATGCTAAGGTGAATTCTGATGGAACTCTTTCAGGGTATTTCAGGTGAAATTAAAGGAAAAATCAAAGGTCAGAACATCCTATGTCATGAAGAAATGATTACAATGTCATTGTTCAGAGATCTAACAACTCACTGATTTTTCCATGAAACAGTCTAGCAAACCTGACACAACAGAATGAGAAACCATTAAAACAACATTACATGTGCTAATTTAGCAACATTAAACTGTAGTTACAGTGCACATCATTTCCTAAATGCAGATGCCTCATACTTGATTCAGGGTGTTGAGAGGGCATTTATCTGTATTTTGCATGCTGCATACTAACCTACTGTATCTTCACTTTAAATCTTACATATTGAGCAAGTCTAAGTCTTTTCTTTTCTTTTTTTTAATTTATTTTCTAAGTTTTTTTATTTACATTCCAAATGATTTTCCCTTTCCCGTTTCCTCCCTCCCCGAAAGTTCCATAAGCCCTCTTCCCTCCCTCTTTCCCTACTCAACTCCCTCTCACTTCTCTGTCCTAGCATTCCCCTACATCCAGTCTTTCCAGGACCAGGGGTCTAAGTCTTAATATGGAGGGATAAACCTTAGCAATAAGTGTCCAAAGCTAAAACTGTAAAAAAATAAAAAAAAAGTTCCATAAGCCCTCTTCCCTCCTTCCTCTTTCCCTACTCAACTCCCTCTCACTTCTCTGTCCTAGCATTCCCCTACATCCAGTCTTTCCAGGACCAGGGGTCTAAGTCTTAATATGGAGGGATAAACCTTAGCAATAAGTGTCCAAAGCTAAAACTGTAAAAAAATAAAACACCAAATGTGTCAAGCATTTCAGCAACTATGAAATCTCTTCAGTGTTTAGGTGTTAGGATGTAGCACAGGGAAAACAAGCAGACAGCCATAACACAGCAAGACTCAGCCTACAGTTATTATACCGGCATCATCAGTAGCCATGAAGGCAGAATTTGAGACTATTTTTTTCCATACACCTTAAAACATCATTACAGAAGAGTGACTGTACCATTCAAAACATAAGGATTCAATTCCAACTATTTCATTAGACATTTTGATATTCCATGACATCTGAAATGAGATGAGTTTCTTCTTCCAATAAAAGGTAAGATATTGGCATGTAAACATGCAACCAAGTACCCATGGAATATGCCATCTATACAGTGAACATTAAGTGCCTACTTTTGAAACATTCTCATTAAGAAATGATGAGAACTCTTAGAAATATCAACATTTACCTTAATACTATAATAAACACTGATAATGAACAGAATGAAAGAGCTTGGATCACAAAATGCATAGTCAAGTACAAAGATCTCATAGTAGCTTCCTTGGGTCATTGAGAAGTGGTAACACAACTTTCTTTTTTCTTTCTTTCTTTCTTTCTTTCTTTCTTTCTTTCTTTCTTTCTTCCTTTCCTTCTTTCTTTCTTTCTTTCTTTCCTTCTTTCTTCCTTTTATTTTTTTTTTAAATTGAATGCATTCCATCTTCTTGCTTTTGCTGTTTGCTAGGGACCCTGCCTTCAGCTTTGGGACAAAATGTAAATTCAAAATAAGGAATTTATTCTAACATATTTTCAAACACATTTTGACAAAGCTGTGATTTTTATTACAGCATAAAGATCCAAGAAAATAAGACTTGAGGCTTTGAACTTTCAGCATTACTTGTTTCCAAAAATGATGATTATTTATATTCAAAAGGTTCTCAACATAATCAGATAATCTTCAAATGGATAACAGAAGTCAAAGTTATGAGGATTTATTGTCTGGAACTTGAAAACAGGAAAACATTTAAAAGCCTAAACATTACCTTAGGGTCAGGGTTTGTACTTTTAACTAACTCTATAATGGTGAGGCTTATTTACATTTCCTTTGGAATAGAGGTTAAATTAAAGATAGTTGTCTAGTGAATATGTAAATAATTTCAGTACTGTGGAAAGAAGATCCCACATTATAGTTCATTATAACCCATTTTATATCAAACTCAACCATCTTCTTTTAACATTCTTTTGAAAATCTGCCTTCAGAGTTTAGGTTTTCAAATGTTCTTCTGGTAGATTACCCATCCAACTAGCTTGTAAGTTGGTATCATAACTTCAGAGAAACCTCTGACACATATTCATGCTCTATTCATGTAAAAAGGCAGTCTGTGTTGTATGTGTATGGAGGGGAGAGTAAAAGAATATTTCAGGATATTAGAGAAAAATAAGTGATCCAAACTGGATGTGGTCACATCAACGACAGAAACTTTGAGATAGGATTCTGCAGCATTTCTTGTAGAATTGGGTTGCAGTAAAAATGTTCTTTGTGGTGAGTTCCAAATTTTAAAAGGTAAAATATGAGAACAAGAACAGAAACAAGGAAAACAGTAAGAGCTACCACCTTCTTTTTAAATGGCTGTCTGTCTGTGGGGCTGCACACACCTCATCTTCTGCCCAGCCGCAAGGATGCTACTTCAGGGAGCACATAAGTGAGCAGGACATTGTTCTCCACAGGACACAACAGGATGACCTCTGCTCTCCAGTACACCAGCTGGGTTCATATGAGACACAGAGTGGCCCTGACATGGTAACTGTATTCTGAGTGACAAACATGAGAGGAAATGAGGTGAAATCTATGCACTGCTTACAAGTTGTTGTCTCTAACAATTCTGGAGCCATTGAGTACTTCATTAGAAAAATTAACTGTTTTTGGCAGGAGAAATTATTGAAATCAGGTTGTTAAGGTTTAAAGCAACCATCATGCTTATTTTGGATTATTCCTAGGGTTGAATCAATAATTCATATACCTGGTCAATAGAAGTCTTCCATGTTATTCTACATTGCTTCCCTTAATGGCTTATAAAGCTCATTGTCAACTGTTCTTTTCATGCACTAACACACACAGTTATTAAATTTTACCTTAGGCCACGGTCTATTAAGAATTTGCATGAACTATCACACTGGATACTCACAAAATTAATATTTAATAGTCTGTCACATTCTAATCCCTGCCTTACTTATGCCACAAAGGAGTAAAGAAGCAAAGAAACTTGCCTAAGATATTACAAATGTAACTATCAAGGGGTACTGTGGATTCTTAAGTCATTATATGCTCAGTATTTCAGATGTTATAGTGATGCTATCTCACTTGAAGAATATGGCTCCATAATATTAAGACTTAGGGCAAACACTCTTATGAGAAAACCAGAGCAAGAAAAAAAAGAGATTATCCAAATTATATTCTTGAGAATGTATTTTGGTGAAATTTGTTGATTCTGATCTTCAAAAGATAGTTTTACTCTAAGAGTATCACATTTTTATATGATACCAAAGCATACATATGAAACCAGAATATAGCTTGTAGGGAATGTTTAAGCACTGGTACCAAATGTATACAGTTTCTCAGTTATATTGGGCCACTTTTACTCTTCTCTTGTGGGATGATGCACACCTACAGCAACAGGTAGAAACAGTCTAGGCTTGGAATTTCATTCATCCAAATTAAAAACTTAGTTATTTTGTATTGAAACAAACAAATAAAGCATGGTATTTGACACTGATTTACAAAGTATTCAGTTTTTAAGGTTTACTTTGGGACTGTCAGTCAAATTTTTAGAAGACATATTCAAAGTCTTTAAAGTCATTTGGGGTATGTGTTCTACTTCTATCTTGAAATTTGCCCCCTTCATTCTACTTCAGAGTTTGTCAATTCAAATATGCATAATTATGTGTGACACTTTTAAAGTACTAATGTGGATTTGATTTCTGATTGTAGCTTTATTTTCTTAAAACTCCACCACAAAAACATAATTTAAAGGCTATTGCCAATTAGCTTCAGTACAGTCTTTCAGACCTCAAACTGGAGCTATTTCAACTTTAATAGTCTTGTTCTGAAAATACAATTTCCAAGCAACATTATTTAGTTACTGAAAAATGGCATGCACCATGGATGCCAGTAACACACATTTTCAATGAGTATTCTTCTTGTCCACAAGATGCCATTCACTTCTGGGCAAATAGGGCCAACTAAGGGCACTGGAGCCCTGGAATAGACTGTTCCTCCTTCTTATGTTGTCAGGAAAGAAAATATCCTCAGTGGATTCTCTCCTTGAGAATCTTATGATGTCAGGAACTTGCTTTCATTACCTCTAGAAATTTGCATACTGCTACCTGCTTGGTTCATATATCTCTAACCATTAATTTTCTTTTTAAGAGTTTGAGACAGGGAGGAGGATTGGTAATATTTGGAGAAATAGAAAACCATCTCTTCACATCAATGGAACTGATTTTTCTATACAAGAGATGAGAATATATAAAAAATAATTTCTAAAACATTTGTTAAATACTTGTTTTCTGTTTCATGGGTAGTTAAGTGTTTTGTGCTATCACTTTGATTACACATTTTTAAATGAGAATTTCAGAGCCACCATCACCCATGTAAACCCAATTTTAGTCAGGGAAAGAAGGCAGAAGCAAGAGAGATAGCAGCCCCAGGTAAGTTTCTATAGTTTCTCTGTGGCTGGTACAGACTGAAACTATCACACAGAATGCAAATGTCTCTGTAAGTACTAAGCCTCAAATAATGTCAATATCATTCAAGAAGACCAGCACTTGGGAGAAAGGTTTTATTATGGAAAATCTTTCTTTTCCACAAATTTAGCCCTACCCCTTCACGACTACCAAGGATTCGTTTTCCATTTGTCAACGGATTTGTTAAATATATTAATAGTCTCAATTTCTGAAGAACTACTGCTATCAATCAATTTTGGGAGAGAGAACATGCCTATCTTCAGTTGTATATGCACTGCTAAGCCCCCCAGCTCTAACCATAGCTTCAAATCCTCAGTCACACAGACAGTCTGATTTAACGCAGCATGCTATGAAACAAAACAAATAGGCATGAAAATGAGAGAGAGATTTTTGGAGAGAAGCAAACATAACAGTGGGAGGAAGATGGAATAAGATGGGAGTGATCAGTGGTCATGATGTGCATGTGTGAAGTGGCCTAAGAAAATATAATGAAGTAAATATTATTGTGAGTTAGAAATATGTATAGTAGTTAATTGATTAAAAAATTCTGGACAAAATTAGAGATTTAAATAAATCCAAAGAGAATGTTATTCACATATAAAGTTAAAATCATTTATGGAACCAAAAAGATCTGATGTACAGAGAGGATAGGCAGGGTTACTCCTTAGAGAGATGGGACAGCAACAAGACCCCTATCCTGAGTAACAGGAGACAGATAGGAAAGGCAAACCAGGTTGTTGGTTACAGCTGTCATACTGAATTCTACCTATTCAAGCATAGAATTACCACAACAATAAGCTAATCATGTGCCAATAGGACTCTTTACATGATCCCAAATATTTTTCAGTTTTCAACACTCTAAAAGATCTTAATAGACTCTTACACACTTAGATCTCTTCTTGCATGTCAGAACTTTGAAAGTTACATACTGATGTCCAGATCAAGCTTAAAGAGAAACTGGAGCTCTAGAGAACTGACAAAACTCAGAGTTAGTACAAATTGAAGGATTATAATTTATTCTCACTGCAAAATTATCACACACTACTATTTAGATCAGTTATTGAAAATTAACATATTTTCAATATAAGGTATCTTTTGAACATATATTCTATAACTTTTCTAAAAACCATATTTCTTACAAAGTTATCTGCTCTTTCCCTGAATTTCTGTTCCTATAGCTATATATATACTCACAAATTAAAGCCTAAAAATTTCTTTAAAATGCATGTTAATGCTACAAATCCATGAGAAATGAGATACAGTATTTTACATTTAGAGGCTTTCGTGAAATAATGGTAGTTTTGTGGTGAAACTTGTGTATATGTGAAGTTTGAGAACTGAAATTATAACTGAGAATTATAATTGGGACATGACAAGTTCTCGCTGACAGTCAAGGGTGAGGTAAAGCAGCAATGCAGACTATGAAGAAAATAACCACTAGTGACATGAGAATGGTCATGAGTGGCGCAAACTCAACTGCAGCTAGCTCCTACCTGTTGGATTATTTTTAGCAATGTATTAGGATCTATTGAGACTCACTCATGAAATAATTCAATTTTTATTTTGGGTTCATTTATCTTCCTCTGCCATATCTACAGGGCAGAAATAGAGATAAAATAAACATAACATGTATTTAATGGATAATTAATTGACTTACATGAACCAATTAATTTAAATTTGTCCATCTAAAATGAGGACAGGTAGATTCTACCAGATTCCCACTGTGTAACTTTAAATAACGTGCAAAGCAAAGAGTCACCTCTGAGAAGAGAAACGTCACCAGCCAGAGCTATAGCAAAAGAATTGTTCTTCTGTGTCTGTGGGTTCTACATTAGTGGATTCAAACAATTATAAAAATAATAAAAAAAAACAGTTGTATGCAAGGACATGTGAGCACATTTTTCCATGTTATTATTCCTAATACAATCCAATAAGATAACAATTTGCATAGTGTTTATACTATATGACCTAGATATGATTTAGAGTATAAATTACATGTACAGATTTCATGCAAGTACTCTGTACATAATAAATGCCATAGTATATAAGAAACTTAAGTATCCCTGTATTTAAATAATCACAAGTCCTATAACCATTCCTAACCTATAGTCAAATGTATATCCAGGGACATCAATGAAGCATTAAAACCTCTGCATCCTCAGTATGAAAGAATGCAGAAGAATAGCTATATACAAATACATACATTATTAGAAGGAGTTAGAACAGAAAATTTCTATACTATCAAGTTTCACATACACTAATTTGAACCATAAGATTGCTAGGAAAAGAGGTCCATTAAGACTAGTATAGAGAAAAAAATGGTTCATAATTTCATTTTTTAACTTTTTAGAAACCAGACATAAATAATAATAATATGGTTTATATGATTCTTTGTTTCTAAAGCTAAAATATGAAGTGAGGCTCTTTTGGTTTGCTATAACCCCTTCCAAAGTCAGTAAGAGAAATCTTAAAGGTCTCAGGAGTACCTCTCAGTCATGAACACTAATCCCTACACTTTGGATGGCATTAGCCTTCAGCTAAGCCTTTATTTCAGAAGGTATGAGTTCCTCACAGCCCCGGAGAACAGAGATGAATACGTACAGAGAAAACCCGCTGAGTCTGTTGCATGACTTGCTTCCCTCTAGTGTTTCCTCAATACCCACAAAGTTCTTCTCCTGGTATTTTTTTTCCTTCTGGGAAAAGAAAGAATGAAAGTTAAAGAGAAGTGGTGTGATGGGGAGAACCAGACATTTTCTGAGTTTCTTTGAACAATTGTTGAATGTTTGAACCTGCAAGACTCTCACTCATTATCTTTCTCATTTGGGGAACTCTAATAATCTAAAGGGCCTTGAGAATTCTCTTTCCTGTGATTAAACAGAGCACCCCATCTAGTAGAATCTAGCATTTTACAATCATATGGAGAATATTGGGCTTCCGTCATGCAGGAGTATAGGTAGAGTCAGGAGCTTAAACACAGAAGTGTTGGGAATTAATTCTTACAAAGAGAAAAGCAAGGAACGAAGAGTAGAGTTCCAGTTCTTACCACCACTATGACAACAGCTGGCAACCCAATCCTATGACAGGCTACAGTTTAGGGGTGGTCACTGGTAGGGGAGGATATAAATGAAGAGACTTTTGTACCTCTTAACTTAGAGAAATTCTAAGACTCACGTGGCTAGCTGTAATAGCTATAAGTCCCATTTACAGCCGTGTCCCAACCTCCACAGACACAGTAGGCAACAGAAAAAATGCAGCATATTTAGAAAGGTGCATAGTTTGTCATTGTCTCTAGTCCAAGATATAGATTCTTCAGCTCTACATCTCTGAGGATTGGTAGGATATAGGCATGAAATGAGTCTTGGATATGAGATCAGCAAGGCCAATCAGGAAATCTAGTATTGGTATCTACACCATAGACTAGAAGTATAGTTAAGTTTGTGAACAATGTTTGTGAGACTTGTAGATCTTGGGCACTCATATTGGCATTTTATATGCATTTGTTTGTATTTGTGAGAATGTGTACATGTGTATGTATGTACATGTATATGTATATGTGCATGTGTGTGTATATATGTCTGTGTGTATATGCATGCTTGCCAAGGCCAGAAGAGCACTCCTACTATCATACTCTATCACTGCTTGCCTTATTCCCTGGAGACAGAATCTCTCACTAAACATGAAGCTCGTTGTTTCTTTTAGACAGGCTGACAAGCAGGCTTCTAAGTTCTACCTGTCTCTCTTCTCACAAACCTGAGGTTAGCCACAGACACTCATGCAAAACTTACTAGGATCTGGAGATCTAAACTCATTGTCCACATGTTTATGCAGTGTGTTCTTATCCAGTAAGACATCCCCCATCCCATGATATGCATTTCAAAAAATAACATAATCATCATTGTAGTGGGTTGATCTGATGCTTCTTGTATTCTAATGCTACATACTGGTTTCTTGAGATTCGGTTGCCCCAGATGAGCAGATTCTCATGTATACAAAGTGATGCCATGTGACCTTCTCCCTAGTTTAACTGGTCAAATAAAAGGCTAGAGCTTGTTATTTGGCAATGGAGGGAAAAAGATGGAAACAGAGGTTAGAGTGAGGGGGTTGCAGGGAAAGGAAGAGGAGAGGAAGATGAAGGTGGAGGAAGCTGCCATGGGCCAAGACTACATGGCCAAGAGAAACTCCAAGTAACATGAGACTTTATATCTGGAGAATAAGTTAGTATATCTCTAGATCTATCCAATCTAGGATAATGGTTTATAATAAAATACCTGGATTTTTTTTGTCTTTTATATGAGTTTGTTAGGATTATAAAGTCCTTTCACACATCATTAGATTTGCGCACACACTAGACTCTGAGATGCATAGCACCCCCAAAAATAGGGAATGTTCAAGCATGGCTCAGGAAAATGGTAGAAAGACTCCAGCAAGAGCATGGTCAAATGGCAACAATAATTCAAGGATTCAAGCTTATCCAGGCACTGTTCAGCAACAATGGAATTCCTACAGTGTGAAAGCTTACGGGTTTGGAGATAGGAAAAGGATGCAGAAAAAAAGAATCTAAAAGGACATATTTGAGGATTATGCCAGAAGTAGCAGTCCAAGTATTTAATAGGAAGACTGGGTTCTCAGGAAGTCTGGAGTTCAAATGAAGGTTCTATTACTAAGCAGAGCATTAGGATGCTAATTAGAGGAAGTGTCCTTTATGCAAAGCTGTCTGTTTGAATATTTAAGCTTGAAAGGATTTTGAACTTGAGAGACTTGGAACTCAGAGTCTCCATGAACACCTGGAGCACATCTGTGTTGCTCATGACCTATTTGCAGCAACCCTTATTTGCACTGCCCATCAAAAAGTATCTCCAAACCTCCTGATGTA
This sequence comes from Tokudaia tokunoshimensis, assembly GCA_036184795.1. Classification (NCBI taxonomy): domain Eukaryota; kingdom Metazoa; phylum Chordata; class Mammalia; order Rodentia; family Muridae; genus Tokudaia; species Tokudaia tokunoshimensis. The sequence goes on along the minus strand of BTHU01000016.1, from coordinate 112,869,645 downwards.
TTTGGTTTTTTCACTTTACATCTGGATGGTGACACCCCCTTCCCTCCTTTACTTGCAGTGCCCCCTTACAAACCCCTCCCTCTTTACCCACTCTCTTTTTCCTCAGAGAAGGGGAAGCCTCCCTTAGGCACCACCATTCCCAGGTGATATCCAGTCATAGTAGGCCTAAGTATATCTTCTCCCACTGAGGCCCAACCAGGTAGTTCAGTTAAGGGAAGAGGATCCATTGACAGCCAACAAAGTCAGAGACACCTTTTGCTCCAATTGTTAGGGGACCCACATGAATACCAAGCTGTACATCTGCTACAAATGTGTAGGGGATCTTGATCCAGCCCCTGCATGCTCTTTGGTTGGTGGTTGAGTCTCAGTGAGTCCCCATGGGCCCAGCCTAGTTGACTCTGTTAGTCTTCTTGTACTGTCCTTGACACCTCAATCTCACCTCATTCTATCCCCCACTCTTCCATAAGCTGCAGAGAGCTCCTACAAAGAAACAAGAGGCAAGATGTGTAGAGAGAACTAGCTCTACCAGGAAGCTGTGCCATGTGCAGCTAACTGCTTACATAATTCTACAATTACCAATAGTGATGTTCCTATGAGAAATGAAGCATAAAATTATTAAGAGTACACTTTACCAGAGGCTGCTAGAAACTCGGAGAGTACAAAGACTCCTGTGGTTATAAATCCTGAATGCACAATAGAAAGACTAGCAGACTTGCTCAGCAGGTAAAAGTACTTACCACCAAAGCAGAAGACCTGGGACCCACGTGCTGGGAGAAGCAATCAACTTTCCTAAGATTTCGATTGCCACACATGAAATAAAATACATAAATACATACATACACACACATACATACATGCATACACACATATACATACATACAAACATACATACATATATACATGCATACAAACTTTAAGAAATATATTTTAATGACAGAATTATGACAGGTTCAGTGTAAGGTACAACTGAGATTATGTGTATCATAAGACCCTTGAACATGCTGAACATAGTACTGACCTCTAACAGAGTTTAACTTCAACAAGTAAGCATTTAATTTTATTTGAGCTGTTGATCATATTTTACAAAGTTCTTCATCTTTTTTTAATTATACTAACAAGCCATCTAAGATGTGTTTGCTGAGACTTGTAAGATTGAGAAGTAGTGCCTTGAGTTCTTCTTCTAAATTCATGGTAGATGGAGGGAATAGTAAAATTAACATATTAATATCCAAGGAAAACATTACATGTGGGTAAAAAGGTTCCCATTGATGCTCCTAAAACATAAGGAAGATAAATAATATATGGAAAGATCTTATAGTTGTGGAACTCATAATTTGAAAAAGATGTTGACCTATTTTATAAAGATAATTTAATTTTGTATTGCCTAAGGTTACAATTTGTTACTCAGAGTTGCTTCCTGGTTTTTAGAAAACAGTACAGATTTTTTTTTTAAAAAAAAGATGTCATAATGGTATTAATAAAACTTTCAAGATTATAAAGAGCTGAGATAGTTCTCAAGGTATTTCAAAACAATAAGAAAAATGTCATTTTATTTTTAATATGAATTTTACTATGAATGTGTAAATTGTACATTTCTAATGAATTTATCATAAGACAGGGTTCTAGGGAGATGGCTCAATGATTAAGTATACTGGTTGTTCTTCCTAAAAACCAGGGTTCAAATTCCAACACCTATATGGGAGCTCAGAGTCATCGACAATTCCATTTCTAAAGGATTCAACACCCTCAATTATCATCTGTGAGCACCAGGCACACACATGATATACAGACATACTCATGAGCAAAAATACTCCACACATAAAACAGATTATGATAGACAGACAGACAGACAGACATAGACACAGGGACACATAGACAAATAGATACATAGATAGATGACAGACAGAGATATAGTTTATATTAGATAAATTGTATGTAGATGACAGGTATGTATAGATAAGCAATTATTAGAGGTGAAGATCCAAACAAGGCAAAATAAGCTAAAACACACATGTTAATATGTCTTTTCTGGTAAAAGAGACATAAAGCTGTTTCCATTACAGGTAATATTCCTACCACAAAAAATAAGCAAACAGCTATATTTTTTAAAAAATATATGTTTTAGTTTTTAATTATACTGTAATTATATTATTCCTCCTTCCCTCTCCTCCCTCCAACCTATCCCATACAGCCCCTTGTTATCATTTAAATAAATAACATCTTTATTGTTGTTACATAGATTGTTTTTTTAAAAAATCATGTTTCAAAGCTACATGTAAAATTTCATAATAAACTTAAATTTTATGGAATGTCACCCTTGAAACCAATGTGTGCACATGCTCCAGTTCTCACAGGCCTTTGTTGAAGTAGTAAGCCAAGGCTAAAATAATATAGAGTAACTTAGGGAGCTTGCTATGCATACATCCAGCATTGTCTGGAAGGAAATACATTGGGAAGAAGACCCAATATTAGGTAGAAAGGCCTACAAAAATCTCCTTCTTCTTAGGTCCTTGGTTCTTCACTTTGAAATAAAAGTGACTGAGTAAGAAAAATGATATACCATTACGAAGGATAAAATATTCCCAAGGAATAAAATGCAAGAGACAACATGAAGAAGCAAAAAGAATACGCTATAAATTTAGAAACATCAACCATATACAAAGCAGAGATAAATTTCATGTGACTCAGAAGCAGACATGTGGCCTCTAAATCATGAGGGAACCTCTGGAGTTTCTGTGATGATCAAGTCCAAATCCCTGCTGAAGGATATTGATCCCACCTAAAAATATGTAAAGGCAGAGCTGAAATTAATATGAATAACTCTGCGAGACTGACAGAGCTTAACAACAGAGTCGACTTGCTTTACTGCACTGCTGGATTTGCAAGTAAGATCAGATTCCTCACAGAGGATAAGTTTAATTGATTCTCTATGATTCTTTCATTCCTTTTACAATTTCTATAATATGTTAGACATTTGCGAGACATAGAAAGATATAAGAAAGTAGCCTAGAGAGGAAAGAGTTAATAGGCTGGGGACAAAGATTGCACAGATTTTGTACTGACAGAAGGACTGTTCCTATAGTTAATTCATGGTGTAGAAAAGACAGGTAACACATGAGAATATGAGAAGAATTTTAGCAGAAAAAAATATATATATATAAGCAAAGGGGAATATCAAAAATAGTTAAATGATTTCATCACAAATAGGACATTACATAGCAAATAATCAGTGAACTTGAAGAAAGGTTAATAAATATTTTCTTAATGAATGACCAAGAGAAAAAGAATGTTTTTAAAAAACAGAGAATGCAAGATTTATGAACCAAAGTGAAGTATTTCAGCAAATCTAAAGTACAACTTTGGGTGAATGTCTTTGAGATTCTCTCTCTCTCTCTCTCTCTCTCTCTCTCTCTCTCTCTCACACACACACACACACACACACACACACACACACGCACGCATAAACATACAGTTACTGGCTTCTACAAGATGAGCACTTGTACAGTAGCACAACCTTCTGCCACCCTGTTCTTCTCCTCTATTATATGAAGCAATGCAAGGAGCCACTCAAGGAGTAAATCCTCCCAAACTGAAGCAAACTTAATCTTTCCTCCTTTGTTTCCATTAAGTGCTTGTCACTCTGAAAAAAAAAATCTGACTGATACCATGAGCACAGACTTTCAGGTTTCAAAATGAAAGGTGTTGTAGACACAAGTTATCACCACTTTAGATTGTGTTCAACACCACTGAACTCTGTGCTGACAACAGTTTACATGGAAAATTCCATGTATATTTCATCACAGTAAGAAAATGGAGGAAGATACATTTTAAAATTATTTAAATGTCTTCAAACAGCTCTGAAATGTACAGATCAATAATGACAACCTATAGGTTTTGGACGTATGTAGAAGTAAAATACATGATGAGAAAATACACAATGGAAATGATAAACAGAACTATACTGACATGAGCTTAACAACAGTATTTAAGACCAATAGAAGTGAACATGTATTAATATCCATGGAAACCATTCAGAAAGAACAGAAAAATAACAGCCAAACTCAGTACACTTAATAGAAAACTACAAAGAAGAGAAAAAAGGGAATCAACCTTAGAGACGTACATATTTATATTAAATGTTAGCAGACAAAATGCTTCAATTTAAAGGTAGAAAATTTATACTAAATATTAATAAATAGCACTCTTCATTGCTCTGCACTGTTAAAATATTTCTCAGTTAGAAACGTTTCTGTTATTTATACCCACATTTTAGTTAAGAAGGTCCAGACAAATCAGAAATTATCAGGCAGAAAAATGTATATCCTACAAATACTATGCATAAGAACTGATATGATTGACTTAAAATGTTATTCAACTATATCATCCCAGTAAATATACCCAGAAGAAGATAGATCTGAGTTACAACTGTTTGTTATAAAACTATTCCCAATAGCAAAGCATGAAATTATCCACTATCAAGGATGAGTAGAATTAAAGTATAGGATAGATAGATAGATAGATAGATAGATAGATAGATAGATAGATAGATAGATAGATAGATAGATAGATAGGTAGGTAGGTAGGTAGGTAGGTAGGTAGGTAGGTAGGTAGGTAGGTAGATAGATAGATAGATAGATAGATAGATAGATAGATAGATAGATAGATAGATAGATAGATAGATAGGTAGATATGAATCTTTATGGTTATATAAAACTGTATTGTAATTATGTCAGTTGTAGTGAAATGAATGGAGCAAGAGATCATATTAACTGAAAGTATCTAGAGTCACAAATGACTATTACATGTTTTTTCTTGAAATATTGATGTTGGCCCTACCTTTGAATGACTGAACCACCTCTCCAGCCCATATTTTCTCTAACATGCAAAACCAAGACAAAATCAGGGAGATGTGGAATCAGTAAGAGGCCTGTTATCAAAAACGTTGATAGAGAATAATTGATGAATTTTCCCAGCATCACTTGTGACATCCACCGATATGTACATATACATGGATATACAACTTCTCTCTCTCTCTCTCTCTCTCTCTCTCTCTCTCTCTCTCTCTCTCTCTCTCTCTCTCTCTCTCTCTCTCTCTTTCTCGCTCTCTCTCTCTCTCTCTCACACACACACACACACACACACACACACACCTACCATCAAGGAGTAACAGGGTATGAATATAAGAAAAGTATATAATGAAAATCTCAGAGAAATACATTAATTTGAACACTATTTTAAAATGAGTTATAAAACTACCCAGCATAAAAGAAAAAATACTGAACCTTTAAAGTAGCACTGGGAAAGAACAGAAATTGGTACTTATAAGTTAAGGTCAAAAGAAGCATGCCAGGTCACTCCAGAAATAAATAAGAATATTCACAGTAATGAGAGGAACAAGTCAGCAAAAAGATGTCTATAAACATAGTCTTAAAATACATAAAACAGAAAAATCTAAAACCACACATAGAGAGAAAAAGAGATTCTCACAATACACTCAATAATTACTAGATTAATTGAATGTTGACAAATGCAAAATTCATAGATAAAGTTTATCTACTAATATGACATAATTTTTATATAATTTCTGTCAAACCCAACAAGAGCTGCAATCCTTTTTGAATAAATTATCCAGCAAGTTAAATTAATGCAGATCTTAAGACAAGTCTCAATAATATGAATAAAAATTCTGCAACTTAAATGATTCAAATTGTTTTATTGCTTAAATATTTTTATTGCATTTACTTTAATAAAATTAAGTTTTGAACTTAATTATGTGTAAGCATGCAAAATAAATTATACTTAAGAGTTACATATATGTACAATACATAATATAATACATATAACTACATATTTAAATAAAATTCTAATGGCTTCTATCTCTGTACAAATGTTACGAGTGATTTTTTTATATATATTTTTTATTGAATATAATCTTCATTTACATTTCAAGTGGTAAAAACCTTTCCCTGTTTCCCCCCTCCCCAGAACCCCCCAACCCCTCCTCCCACTCCCTGTCTCCAAGTATATGCCCCTCCACCCGACCCACTCCCACCTCCCCCCCTCAATTTCCCCTTGTTGGGGCATCTATTTAGCTTACACCTGACCAAGGACCACTCCTCCCACTGATGCCTGACAAGGCATTTCTCTGCCACATTTTTGACTGGAACCATGTGTACCCTTTGGTTGCTGGTTTAGTCCCTGGGAGTCCTGGAGTATCTAGGTGGTCAACATCATTGTTCTTCCCATGGGGCTGTAAACTCATTCAGCTCCTCCGGAATACCCTCCAATTCCTCTATTGGGGACCCCACTCCCAGACCAATGGTTGGCTACTAACATCTGTCTCTGTATGTATAAGGCTCTAGCAGGGCCCCTCTGAAGACAACCATGGCATGCTCCTTTTGATATGCGCTTCTTGTCGTCCATAGTAGTGTTGGGGTTTGGTGACTGTTTATTAGGGTGAATCCCCAGGCAGAGCAGTCTCTGGGTGGCCTTTACTTCAGTCCCTGCTCGACAATTTGCCTCCATTATTGCTTCTGTAAGTGTATTGTTCCCTTTCTCAGAGGAACCCAAGCACCCCCACTTCAGTCCTCCACCTTCTTGAGCTTCCTGTGGTCTGTGAATTGTAACTTGTTTATTTTGAGCTTTTGGGCTAACATCCACTTATTAGTGAGTGCAAACCACTGCAAAAAGCTCATTTCTGTTGCATAATTTAATGAGAAGTTCACAAGTTAACTTATAAAATAAATTTTCAGAGACTTAAATCATAAAACTTCTCAGTGGACATTTACTCAAAAAGTATATTATAATATACAATGCATATATTTTCAAATACAGTATACTTAAAAAACTACAACTTTCTAGTCATAAAGTTATAGAAAATTCATTAAAAGTTCAACCTATTAATCTAGTTGTATGTGTGTGTGTGTATGTATGTGCATGTGTGTGTGTGTCTGTGAATGTATGTGCATCTACATGCATGTGCCTGCATATAATTTTGTTCCTACCTATTAAGTTTACTTGAAATAGCTTTATAATAATTGTCTGTTGACATCTGGAGGCATTCCTAGCCAATGGAAATATTAAAATGTAAGTAATAGAGATATGCATAAAATCACTTAGATCATAAAATATGAAATAAGTATCAATTTATAAACAAAAACAAGATCAAAATAAAATACAGTAACAAAATTAAGGAATTGCACATTCATACAATTTTCATTTTATGTACTAGCAAAATGTTTTTCATTAATAATAGAAATGTGCCAATAGAAAAAGCATTAGTCCGTCTGTATATCTACATAATTTAGACATTCCATAAAGTTATCTGCCTACCCAACTGAACATTGGTAAGCTATAGATATTTTCAACATTTCATAATTTAATAAGGAAGAAAACACGACTAACAGGTATTGAATTTATTGTTATATTAGTTCTACAGTGAATGTTTGTTTTATACAGAAAACACTGACATTTTTCTTACTAAACAAGTTAAAAGACTATCATGCCCAAACTTTGTTCAGCATTTATTTAAAAAGATGTTTTACCACAGTTTACAGTTTTTAAAATAAATAATCAATGTAAGTTTGAGATCCATTTAAGAAAATAAATCTCACAATCATGAAACAACAAGAAAATTGATAGTAACTGATTAATTGTACAATAAAGAAGTTTAAAATAAAATTTTGAGTGATTAAATCACAACAGGAAATAGTATAGTTGAGTTGTGCCTCCTTACTGCCATGGAGTTTTTGCTGTCAGAAATCGTTCTGTATATTAACTAATTAAATATGGTATGCTATTTAGCAATAATGTTAGAGTAGTCCCTAGAATGGATAATCAATGACTAGGTAAGTTTGGAGTGCCACTGGACCAATGGCAGGGAGGATATGTCCAGCCACCTCTTGATCTTGGTGGGAAGAGATACTTCTAATATAGTCTTCAACGGAAGGGTGAGAGAATAAAGCAACACTTTCCATGCTTACCAACTCCTGGGCATTGTGCTCAGAAGGCAGGAATGAAGATTCAGGCATAAAGAAAACATGTAAAGGACAAAGAGATGGTAATTGTCATTGTTGTCTCATGATTCTCTTTCTATCGTTTCACATTTAATATTCTGTTAAAAGGATGTAATGATTCTTTATAGTTTTTTTTTCTATTTTCCTTTAGTTCAATAAAATCCCTGAGTTTGTTTTGCTGATTGGTTTTAAATGTTATTCATGTCTGGATTAGTCATTAAGCCCTTGTATTACCTTCCTAATGTCTCAAAAACAAAACAAAACAAAACAAAACACCATAGACTATTTTACTACCTGCACTCTCTAGATTCACTGAACTCCATGTACTACTGCTGTGTTCTTCTGTTTTATCTCTAGGCTTTTTGTAGCGTTAGTTAATTTATCTTAGACAGCAAAAGTCACTCTTACCATTTCCTTTTCTGCAACTTCCAAAAGTTCTCATATTTATGCATTTAAAATCAGTGACATGTACACCAATATCTACATTTATCTAATACCTAAACCCCAACATATGCTAGATTGTTCTTTCTTATCACTGTTGGGCAGTGTAAATTCTTACTCATGTTTCAGTCATAATTTCATAACTTTAATGGGGTGACTTTTTTCCAGCCCTTAAGATACAGATTATATTTCATGTCTTCTGTGAGTTATACCTGACCACAGTAATCCAAAGTAATTGACACTAATTATCTTTCTGCTGACACAGGGCATCCATGGTCCCATATGTTCATAAGGTACTTATCTCAGTTCTTTAAATAGATAAAGAATGTCCCAATGGCAGATGTTTCTTTGTACATTCTGTTTAACAACTGAAGGTAAACCAATGGGTAACTATGTGATATTATCATTTTTTATTTCTTCTTCATTGGCTATCTTGAATACAAATCTCTTAATCTGTGCAGTAGCCAGAGGAATTGACTAAAGAAATGAGTGGAGACAAAAATCTTTCTTTTCAGTCTCAGAGAGGCAGCCATTACAACCCTGATGAAAATTTAAAGCAGAAAAGAAAGTGTACTCACCATTAACGGCCCCACACAATGAATTCAGGGTAAATGTGACTACTACTCTTCCTCAGGTTCATTTTTCATTTTAATAGCATTTATTAATTGTACAAAACTGTGGCTTTATGACACATCATCCATGTATTTAATATTCTTTATCATCTTTAACCCCTTACTAGTACATCCTGCTGACCTGCCCCTCATCCCCTTTCTCTGCTTGCAAGTCCTCCTCTGCTTTCATTTATTATCTCGATAGTTCTCGTTTAATTATCATAGTACATGTATACATATTTATAAATATAACTTACTGACTCCATTTACTGATGTTCACATATATTTGGCTTTAGGGCTGGCCATGTGGAACTAGATAACAAATTAGAGATCTCATTCCTGGGGAAGACTGATTCTTCCTCTCTCTGAAGTCATTAATTAATTCCAAAAGAAATAATGTGAAGAGGAGCTATGAAATCTTTACCTGGTGGGGATGATGTGAGTTCTTTGGGAAGTCAGAGGTATCCAGCTAGGTATGGTGGGAAATGCCTGTGCATCAGCCTTTGTTAGGCTGATGCAGGATTCAGAATTTGAGTTCAGCCTGTCTGTTTATATATATATATATATATATATATATATATATATATATATATATATATATATATATATATATTCTTTATTTACATTTCAAATGTTGTCCCCTTTCCTGGTGTCTCCCCCAAATCCCCTAACCCATCCCTCCTGCCCCTGCTCACCAATCCACCCACTTCCTCTTCGCTCTACTGGCATTCCCCTATCCTGAGGCATCAAGCCTTCTCAGGACCAAGGGCCTCTTCTCCCTTTGATGTCCAACAAAGCCATCCTCTGCATCATATGTATCTGGAGCCATGGATCCCTCTATGTGTACTCTTTGGTTGGTGGTTTAGTCCCTGGGAGCTCTGGGGGTACTGGGTGGTTCATATTGTTGTTCCTCCTATGGCGATGCAAACCCCTTCAACTCCTTGGGTTCTTTCTCTAGCTCCTCCATTGGGGACCCTGTGCTCAGTTCAGTGGTTGGCTGAGAGTGTCCTCTGTGTTTGTCATGCACTGGCAGAGCTTCACAGGTGACAACTATATCAGGCTCCCGTAAGCAAGCACTTGTTGGCATCCACAATAGTGTTTGTGTTTTGTAACTGTATATGGGATGGATTCCTAGGTGGGGCAGTCTCTGGATAGTCTTTCCCTTAGTCTCTGCTCCACACTTTGTATCTCCTCCTGTGGGTATTTTGTTCTCCCTTCTAAGAAGGACCAGAGTATCCTTACTTTGTTCTTCCTTCTTGAGCTTCATTTGGTCTGTGAATTGTATCTTGGGTATTCCAAGCTTCTGGACTAATATCTACTTATCAGTGACTGCATACTATCTGTGTTCTTAGCCAGATTAATGAGAAGACAATTAGTGATCTAAGGTCAAAGAGTCCTGCAAATCTAATCCTTTGGAACGTTTGGAAATTGACAACTGTGGAACATAAATGCTGAGGAAGGTATGGGAATCATATCTAATGTCATATACAGGAGGTTGCTGGGATGTAAGAAGTCAGAGATTCCATCCTTTGAACACTGTAACAGACAGACATTTGTACTGGCTTTCGTGTATAATATTAAATTTCAATAAAATTTACTGAGATTTGTTATGCCAAGTGTTTGACATAATATTTTCTTATTTGTACAGCTGAAATTTGACCACGAAAATAGTTTCTGTTGGAGGTACAATGCCTTTTCCCTTGCTGAATGATTGACAGTCATACAAAGAAACAATGATCAACTTTGAGTATTGTCTGTGCATAACTGTCCAATTTGACCCTGTGACTGTTTAAAGACATTGTACATTATCCTTCTTTCATAAAATATAACTATTTTTGTCTAACAACTATACAAAGCAGGTAAAGAAAGAAAATGTACTCCTCTGTTTAAGTCATCAAATTCTTAATACCACCTCAGATTCACAGAAGAGTGGCATGTGTTAGAGAAGAATGTAATAGAAAGAAAAAGAACAGAAGCACTAAAGGATAGGAATCTTCGGGTCCATTTCAGAAAAAGAAGCAGTTGGGTCTTGATGGCAAAAATCCTAGTGGAATCTATGGGTAAAATATGCTAACAAGCACTTTCAATATGTCCAAAAATATGGTCATCTCTAAACCGTATGCCTCAAAGTGCTTCAGGATATTTAACAATAAGATGTTACCATATGAAAGACATGCTGGTAAGTCACCAGTAATCATTCTGTTTTAAATGCTTCCTTTCATTTAAAATTTAAGAAATATAGCACAGTAAATGCTATCTCTCTGTTTTCAAAATTTGTCAGAGGTTTTTTTTGTTTTGTTTTGTTTTCATTTTTTGTTTCTTTTGGAATGACTTCATTATTTCATTTTCAGTGAAAGAAAAGATAGGGTGGGGGAGAGCTTGATACTATCTGATGATATGGGTTGCATATGTTGGCACTGTTCTGAAAATGATGGTAAAAATAATACCAGAACTGATAACAGTGAGACAGATGTTCCGTAGAAACAACATCATTCAGTCATTAATATCAAACTCTGGTATTCTCCACTGGGTGCTAACATTGTTTCTCAGAAGTAAGGAGACATATCCAGATGAGAAGTAAAAACAAGAACAAACAAATAACAACAGTACAAATAATTCAAATAGCAAATAATCTCCCTCTATATTTAGTTTTGAAATGTCTCAGATTTTACATTTGAATGGCTTCTTTTTGGAATACCACACCTCACAAGGCACAAAGAAGTCCCATTAAAGAGATGGAAGCATTTTGCAAGGCTGGCCCAGGTGCTCTTTTTGAGCCATTCTTTGAGAAAGGCCATCTACCTAGTGAACCAACATGGAGGACACTTTAAGTATTTTCTTACTCTGGTTCAGATACCATCAGTCTGGAAGAAAACAGAACTTTTAAACCAAGGGAAAGATAACTGCTAACTTCTTACCTTTCTTGCTCTGGTCAAAATAAGATGATAATGACACAAGAAATGCATAATAATTATAGCAGAGAAAGTGGCTGTGCTGTTATTAAATTTTAGTTATCAGTTTAGTTAATAGAAGATCTACAAACTCATTTTTTTTCACTTTCCCCATTTGAAAAAACTAAAACAAATTTGTATCCCCAAAACGCAACAGTGAATCTGTCATCAAACTTCCCGCAGTATGAGTGCTACTTAACAGATCCTGCAAAAGTCCCCATTTGTGGTTGAGCATTAGATTTGATGAGCCCCTTGGGTGACCAAGGTAATATTTTATGTTTAAGTATTTTAACACAGCATTATAAACTGACTTACTATAGATTAACACAAGCTAGTATGGGCTGGCTACATCATCTGGTAACACACAGAGTCAACAACAATGATACTGAAACCCTGCTTTCTACCTTCCATTACATTAGAAATCTAAAGTACTTTCTTACCTTAGAAGAATAACAAGGTAGAGTTAGAGAAAACAGGGCCATTTTCTTTGTTAAAACTAGTATTTTATTGTTTCATTCATTTTATTTAATGTATCCACATTGATACCAACTAGTGAGAGATTCTTTGAGCTGAGCCATGTCAGTGAAGATTGTCCAAGGCAAATGTAGATATGGATTTAAACAAGTACAATAGAGCAGATACAACATATGACAATTACTTTTTTTAAGTACAGTGGAAACAGGAGAAATAAACAACTAGATACTAAGGAAATGCAGGAAATGAACTTTCATTGTGTAAATAGCAATTAACTCACAGAATCAGAAAAGTTTGGACCAAGAAAAATACAATTAGTAGAGGAAAGAAGACTCTAGCATAGGACTACCATGATGTTGACCATCAAGGTTATTTACCTTACATTAATTGTTCTTAAGAAGGTGAGAGAACTGGAGTGTACATTGAACAGATAAGATACAGAAGTTCTGGTGGGGAGCGGGAAGTCAAGGTGAGATGGGATGTTGCTCAAGGAGAAGCTGGTTACTAACAAAAACAGAGGAGAGGTGGAAGGAAACCTTCCTACAGACAAAACAAGGCAAGAATCTCAATAGAATGATTTGGTACAGAAACTTCACTCTGACCTGATGCTTGGAGATTGACAAATCCCAAATCCTCTAAAATACTAAGAGATAGTTAGAGAAACTAAAACATCCAAGAGTAGACATGACCATAGGATTAAAGAAAACTGTACCTGCCGTGCATGTATCTCCTAAGCAGTCATAATTTCAGTGCTGCTTTTTCTGATGGGATCTAAATCCCTTTATCTACACTAGATATTTCGAGTGCTTTACAACTTTTGCTGAGGCTCTGTGATTCAATCACAAACATCCTAATTCTCAAGGATTTAGAGTCTTCACTATTGGTCTTCTGGAGATGGTTAACTGTACTTGCTTGACCTCCTGGGTCTCACGCCAACCAGACAGATGCTGGGGGCAAATTTCACTGCAGAGCTCCTAATGTAGCTCAAGCAAGGCAAGGAGAGTTCAATAAATATTGATTGATAGTAATAGAGACAGTATCACTTGTCTTAGATATGTTGTCACCATTCTCACAGGAAGCCACTGAGAGTCTGCGCTGTCAGGACAGTTTCCATGGCAGCAGAAATTAAACACCAGAAAATTTGAAGCCACACAAAAGTCATGGGGCAACAGCACACTAAACCTTGCATCATTCATGACTTTCTGTAATGTATCAGTATAAAGAACAGAGATTTCTCAATATGCCTGCACTGTGAATAGATTAATTGTATGAGGGCTAATACCATGCTTTTAATGCATTGCATTATTTCAAAGCTAAACCATAAATTCTCAGAATGAGACAGTGTGAAACACATAGGATCTTCTCATGCTGTAGCCGAAGTCCATACACACAAGGACTTTATTGGATTTCCTATAATATTGCAGAGGATATGTCTGGCCTCTCTCAGGACATTTTTTAAATCCCCACAGTCTATAGTGGGCAATGTAACTGGGCAGCATTTGGTATACTCAATAGTCCGCATCATGGGTGGTTGAAATATCCTCTGAAGGGAAGTTCTGTGCTGTCTAAGATCCCCTCACTATTATCCTAGATCTAGTTTTAACTAAAGAATTCTCTCTCTCTCTCTCCCTCTCTCTCTCTCTCTCTCTCTCTCTCTCTCTCTCTCTCTCTCTCTCTCTCTCTCTCTCTCTCTCTCGCTGTGTGTGTGTATGTGTGTGTGTGTGTGTGTGTGTGTGTGTGTGTTTGGATGTTTGTGTCTGTGTGTCACACACATATGTTGGGGTAACATTTTTGTGCCCTGCATAAAGGTTGTCTTTGTATTATTCAAATGTTGATTTCTGTACCAGGCAGAGAACTGGGTACTGTTCAGACTTTGACATTGTTATTCTTATAGATTATTACCTGCATCAGTATTTTGTAAACATACACCTCCAATACCCTTTGATTGGCTCAATAAAGAGCTAACAGCCAATAGCTGAGGCAGGAGAGAAAAGTTGGGACTTCTGGGCAGCAATAGGAACTGCGGAAAGAATCAGACCAGGGAATATTGGCCAGCATGACCAGGAGATGGAAGAAACAGGTGCAGGGACTCAGTGAAAGGCAATGGGCCACATGGCGTGATATGGGCTAGAATAGTCAGGTTAATTTAAGTTAGAAGAGCTAATTGAGAAGTAGCCTTGGTATAGTGCCTAAGCTTTTATAAGTAATAATAGGTCTCTGTGTCATTACTCTGAGCTTGAGGGTCCAGGACAGTCCAGCAACACACACACACACACACACACACACACACACACACACACACACACCCCTCTTCACACTTCTAACTATTTAGTTGTACAAATAATACTTGCTTCTGACAATAGCTGTGCAGAGAAACAGACATCGATGTAACCTATAAAATTCCTCAGATGTAAAATAAAACTGTATTTCAGAATACTGTTCTTCCTTTTTAATCATTCTATTTCTTAAAGCATAGCCTTAAAATAACAATAAAGAGAAAGAAAAAGCTGGAATTAGTAACCCACCAACTGCTTAGCAATTACTGTGCTGAATATGTTTCTTTTTTTTTAATTTTATTTTATTTTCTAAGTTTTTTTTTTACATTCAAAATCATTTCCCCTTTCCTGTTTCCTCCCTCCCCGAATATGTTTCTTATGTTGTCACATTTCATAGTGAAACTCAGCTGCGTTTTCATTCCTATTCACATTTCACATATGATAAACAAATGGCATATATGAACTTACCTAAAAATCTACTAAAAGTGATTATGCAAATATGGAGATTTGAACCCCTTTCTTGTCAACTGTATATGAACTACATATCACTAAGAATACCTGCCACTCACTGAGAGTTTAACAAGAGTCAAGCCTTTAGTATATCAATTGCATTTTATTTTTATGCAATGCCATGAATAGATATTATGTTTTATATTATAGAGACTAAAATGAAGCTTCAAGGAATAAATAACAACCAGCAATATATGACATAATGACTGTTGTCAAGACGAAAGCCATGTGTGAATTCTAAGTGCCCCCCAAGACATGCTTCTTCTGTACCACAATTCTCTATGTGTTTCCTTACACTGGGGTTTGTTAGATTATTGGCTTTGACCCTGTGGTCATAGACAAATTAAATATGACTAATTGATAAAGTTCCTTAAAACTCAACAGCCTCAGGGTTTCAGTGTCATGGTAATGCTTTGAAAGCCTGTCTGATAAAGACCATCATGAACAATTTTTTTTTTAAAGAATTAGGGGTTACAGACTATGACAATTAGCAAACGCTATTAAAAAATGCATAGAATTCTTCCCAAAGAAGGAATGCAGAGGACTCTTTAGGACTTGGGAGGGAGATATGTGGTAGGGAAGTGAGAAATTTAGAGAAAGATTAGTCAAAGTAAAGCCACTGCCTACAAAGTAGTCAGAATTATGGTTTTTTTGGGAAAATGCTATGTAACATAAATATGGAATACAACATCTAGAAATTCATTATCTACACTCTATAGTCAAGTTTCTCTATATAAAAGACTCAGATCACTCCAGAAAGTCTAGGTTTCCCATTCTTTGTGAAATGGCATAGAACAAGGAAGCTCCTGAAAGTCTATAGCTTTACATTTCTTGGTTTCCAGAGCAGACCTTTCATTTTTTCCAAGCTAGTTTATCAAGACTTACATAAGAAACACTCTTCTTCAGCTGGTATCTTTTGCCTACACATCCCTGGTTTAACACCATCCCCATGTCCTCAATCTTTGAAATTTTTGAGTAACAATGCAATTTGGGAGATATAATATACATATGAGAGATAGAGAGATCAAATGTGACTCCCACCAGGTGATGTTACCTGTTGAGGAAGGTGGGAATAATGTAAGAGTTTGGCTGAGATGGTCTGAATGGCAAGAGTAGACTGTGAGATATATTGAGAAGGAATAATTGAGAAGCTCCAATTTTGTCCATTTCAGAACTGGATGGCCAACTCCCAATGATCGTCTTATCAAAACGATATTATAGGCCTGTGGTTTAAAACCATTTTCACTTGTGGCTTTTTGGTGACTCATTGCCACACAAAATCCTAGATGACATCCTGGTCCTCTGTACTAAAATTAACAGGACTGAATACTGTCTTGCTATATTCTGTCTTCTACTACTACTGGATATGGTAAAATTGTGCTCTGGTTTTAGATAAGGGTTTAGAACTTATGTTATGTAACATTCAAGACTAGAGAGATTACTCAGCAGTTAAGAGCACTGGCTATTCTTTCTGAGGCCCAGGTTTGATTTCCAGTGCCCACATGGTGGTTCACAAAAGTCTGCAACTCCATTTCCAAGGGAGTCAATGCCCATCTCTGCCTTCCAAAATTGCCTACACACACACACACACACACACACACAAATTAATAAATAGATAAATATGTAACAGCCTTTATCCACACATTATACTAGTCAAGGACACATGAAGGCCCTTTCTTAAAAACACCATCATCAACAATAAGCAAGACACTGTCATTAAAGCAAGACTGAGAACAATTTTTGCCAGACTAATTCTGAATAAAGTTGAGACAATGAAGACTAGTGGTCAAGAAGATAGATACTTTGATTAATCAAATTCAAATCCTTTCTATATTACTTACTGTGTAAATTTGGCCAGCTGATTTCAGTTTTTCAGCTCATAGTTATAAAATGGGTACAATTACAAGACTTGTTCACTAATATTATCATAGGAAGCAAAATAGTAAACATCAATGCTAAGAGCTGAGGCTAGTAGCTACTAAGTGCTATTAACTAACCTAAATGAGCACCTAAATAATGAAAATTAGTAATTGAAATGTCTCAGTTCCAAAAGAGCTAAGCTTAAAGCTGTAAAAGAGAATTCCTTCTGTAACCAGGAGGACAAAGTTGATAGGAGGTCACTTTTGATGTCACTCCATCCACATAGTACTGCAGAGACTTTACATAGATCATTCTAGATGTGAAGACAGAACTTCCACTATTAAACCTTGGGATTTTCAACTGTCACTGCAATTGTCAGTGTAACAAAAGTCTCTATAACCAACTGGAAAAACTTGCCTGAAATAGCTCTGCAGACTCGTATGCTGCCTCTAGCTTATCAGTGATAGCTATAAATGATCATATGCAATTTTCCTGTGTATTTTATATCTCTCTAATTTGTCCATAAATACAAATGAGAAATATCTGAATATTTTTAAATATTTTTATAGTACTACAGGTAGAACCCGAGACTCTGCATAAGCTATGCAGATGCTCTGCCTCTGAGCTAGGAAAACCTTCAGCCTCTACTAGACATTTCTAATAGTCTTTGTGGATTCTGTTCAGTTCATTGAAGGAACATAAAACACTGCAAATTTCTGTAAAAATTCTACATAGCTTTATAGATGTGGAAAGATTTTAACATTTCTCTTAATAAGTATATTTTTGAATAAGCAAACAGGGACTCGAAGTTACATTTTCAGGAAGCCACACAGACTTATGGATCAGAGTCATGGCGAAGGCCATACCTTAGCCCTTATTTTCTTTCACTGTCAGGTTTTACTTTTCCTTTTGATGTTATCTCAGTCTTTATATGCCTTTTCTCCACTGTGAGTGGAAATATGCTGGCCGAATAGAATCTTTGTCACCAATCAGTGTACTCAAGCTCCATTTATAAATAGGACACTTGAAAGGTCCAGCTGAGAGAGCACAAAGGCTGAAGGAGGACTCACGCAGGAAGAGCATCTGGCTGCTCCCTGGATTCTAGGCTTGCAGTTTATAAACTTTCTCTCTCCGTGAGGCTTTTGCACCACACTGGGAAACTTCCAAATATAACCCCATTACAGAGCCATCTGAAGAAACTAAAGAACGTCCGTGCTGATCCACAGTATAAAATGGATGACGCTCAGGATTTGTCAAAACATTTCACCTTTTCAGCTGCTCAGCCCATAATGACAGGAGCTTAGACTTGGCTGACAAGCACGCAATGAGAATCGCTAGGAAAAGTGAAGAGGAATGCCTTTTGATTACTTAATATATACTTATATAACTTCCTACCATTAAGTGCCTTGGATATTCTAATTATTTTTTCTTTCCTGTTTTGCCAACTTAGCCTATAGAATTTGACCCTATACATTTATTAAGTTTTTCTCTACTTACGTGAAGCCCTGAAGGGCATCATGTATTTACTTTTCTTTTGAGAACAGTCTGCTATGTGTTGTATATCTCCATATCTAAAATTCATACTTGTTGAAACTGAATAGTCCCACAGCTTCTGCCCATCAATGATGAGAGTATTGAAAAGATGGGATATTCTGCTCCTTTGGTTTCATAGAGAATGTAGATTGTGATTAAATGAAGGAATTCTTTTTTTTTTAATCAACATTATAAGAATGACTTGAAAAGGCCTTTTCTCAACTTTGTTCTAGAAACTTCTCTGGGTGCAATTTATTCTGAAAAACTGTTCCCATCTATTCTAGGCAGAGTTCTGCAAACTTTTCTTTGGTAACTATAAAAGAAAAAAGAAAAGCCAAGTCCACAGAACTTCAATAGAAGCCATGTTATTAAATGAAACTGGAGAAAAAGTCACTGTCATCACCAATAAAACCACTGCCAAGGGGACCACTGGATGCCACTGCTTTGAAGAATGTTTGGCATGTGTGACACCAAATCACAACACTGTCAACAACTCCATAGATCCCTAGTCTCCAGGAAAGACAGCTTGAGGTTGTTCTCACTTTCCCATTACTTCCTCTAGACAATAAAACTGTAGTTAAGAGTTGGACTAAGTTCTGACAGGAAACTCTTCATCCCAAATGAAAGAACTCAAAAAGAATTATGGTTTAATATATCAATATGAACACATGTAACTAATACAGAAACTTATGTAGCTACATTAACAAATACACACATAGAGAGACATGTGGGTACACAGGATAGTAAAAACACAATACTCTCTCTTTCTCTTTCTGTGAGGACCTAGAAACAAGGGCAATCCAGTTACACTAAGTATATGGGTGTCAGATGCTTGTTATTTTGTCTTACAAAACTGATCTTTGAAATATTTTGTGAATATATGGCTTACAGCTGACAGGAAAATAGTGGTTTTTGTCTTTCGCCTCTCTGTACTAATTGTTTAGAATTGATCATTAACTTCTTCAAAGGAAAGAGAAAATATTGTTTCAAAAAAAAAGTTGGGATTTTGATGGGGATTGCATTGAATCTGTGTATTACTTTTGGTAAAATGCTCATTTTTACTATATTAATCCTGCCAATCCATGAGCATGGCAGATTTTTCCATCTTCTGAGGTCTTCTTCAATTTCTTTCTTCAGCCGGGCAGTGGTGGCGCACGCCTTTAATCCCAGCACTTGGGAGGCAGAGGCAGGTGGATTTCTGAGTTCGAGGCCAGCCTGGTCTACAGAATGAGTTCCAGGACAGCCAGGGCTACACAGAGAAACCCTGTCTCGAAAAAAAAAAAAACCAATTTCTTTCTTCAGAGACTTGAAGTTCTTGTCATACAAATCTTTCACTTGTTTGGTTAGAGTTACGCCAAGATACTTAATATGGTTTGTGGCTATTGTGAAGGGTATTATTTCTCTTACTTCTTTCTCAGCCTGCTTATCCTTTGAGTATAGGAAGGCTTCTGACTTGCTTGAGTTGATTTTATATCCAGAGACAGCAGTTGTTGGCGAGGATGTGGAGAAAGAGGAACACTCCTCCACTGCTGGTGGAATTGCAGGCTGGTACAACCACTCTGGAAAGCAGTCTGGCGGTTCCTCAGAAAACTGGGCATGACACTCCCGGAGGATCCGGCTATACCACTCCTGGGCATATACCCAGAGACTTTACCTGCATGCAATAAGGACACATGCTCCACTATGTTCATAGCAGCCTTATTTATAATAGCCAGAAGCTGGAAAGAACCCAGATGTCCCTCAACGGAGGAATGGATTCAGAAGATGTGGTATATCTACACAATGGAATACTACTCTGCAATTAAAAACAATGAATTCACGAAATTCCTAGGCAAATGGTCAGATCTTGAAAATATCATCCTTAGTGAGGTAACCCAATCACAAAAGAACACACATGGTATGCAGTCACTGATAAGGGGATATTGACCCAGAATCTCGGAATACCCTAGACACAATCCGCATATCAATAGATTTCTAAGAAGATGGAAGGAGAGACCCCTGGTCCTGGAAAGACTGGATGTAGGGGAATGCCAGGACAGAGTAACGAGAGGGGGTTGAATGGAGAAAAGAGGGAGGGAAGGGGGCTTATGGGACTTTCGGGGAGGGAGGAAACAGGAAAGGGGAAGTGATTTGGAATGTAAATTAAAAAAATAAAATAAAATAAATAATAAAAAAAAGGTATAAAGGTATTGGGTGTGATGGTTTCAATGGGACTGGCCTCTGTAGACTCATATATGTGACTGCTTGATCCCTAATTAGTGGAACTATTTTGGGAAGAATCAGGAGGAGTGGCATTGTTGAAGGAGAAGGAGGCATGGCCTAGTTGGAGTATATATATATATATATGTGTGTGTATGTGTGTGTGTGTTTGTCTGTCTGTGTGTGTGTGTGTGTGTGTATGGGTATGTGTATGTGTGTGCGTGCATGTGTGTGTGTGTGTGTGTTACTATCACAGGCTTTGAGAATTCAAGAACCAATACCAGGTTAGATCTCTCACCTCTTCCTCCAACTTTGAATCAGAATGTAGGCTCTACTCATACAATGACATGCCTGCTTGCCTGCCTGCTGCCACACTCCCCATCATTGTGGTCATGGATTCACCCTCCGAAACTATAAGCAAGCTCCAAATTAAATCCTTTCTTTCTATAAACTGCCTTGTGTTTCTTAAGAGCAATAGAAAAACACTAAAACATAAGGCTTCTTGGAAAAATGGCTTATTATAGGACTAGACGAGAAAAAATACATAGTATGAGTTACAGAACATGAAAAGTTCCAAATATATAAAGAAGTGCTTAAAAATAAACAATGATCAAGGTATGTGAGAAGGGTAAAGGAATGTACAAAAATGGCCTAAAATTCAAAATGATTCAGCAACAAAATAAAGATAAGCTGAATTATGACTCAAAATATAAAATTGGCATTCATGAATTCATACTTATATGAATAACTAATAGATGTAAATAAAATACTACCAATTGCTGAAGATGTCCAAGTAATTATATAAATACCTTTCCATTTAAAACATCTTTCCTCAGCTTAAGTGTGTGAACACAATTATTTCCTTCCTCAAATTTCAGAATTGGAGGTGGGAGAAAAGTACAAATAGAAATTCAGAGCACAAAATTATGGGAAATGCTACCAGTCAGATAGATGGTCACAGTAAGGGAATGTACCATTTACCCAGTGCTATGAAAATGGTGCTTGACCTCCTTTGTCTGTCATATGCAGGTGAATGTTTCTACTGGAATTATAAGAAAACTGTCAGATAAATTCCAGCACAGGAATACTCTGTAAAGTATTCCTGAACAATACTTATTAAAATTTTCAAGGTCATAACAAACCAGGCAAGTCTGACACAGCCAGTCAGATAAAGCCCAAGAAAACCAAAATAGCCATATACAGCATTTACAAGGTCTTCTTGCACAACAGAATGGCAAATTACATACAACTAAATCAGCAAAGTTTATGTTTATTTAATTATAATGCATTGGTATTGGTCCTTTATGCATTACATGTACCATGTTAGTGTAAAAAAAAAAGTAACTAATCAGATGTGGAATGGAACTCTGAGCACGACTTTGTAATTTCCCTCTAAATCTAAAAATATTCTAAAATATAAAATATATCCGGGGATTTGGATTTGAAGTACCTATGACATTATCAACAGTTTTCCTATTGACTGAGTAAAATAAATACAGAAAGCCATAACTAACTTTCAACTGTCAGAAACAATAAGCAATGATAAAGCCGTTGGTGTGGGGAACAGAGAAAGAACTATGACAAAACAATGAGCCCTAAGAGTTCCTGGGTACTGTAGAGGAACAGGTGGGGCTTTAACTAATCTAGCTGCCATGTTGGCTCAAAGCACAGACAGCACAAACAACAAAACCCTAAAATTTTTCAAGCAAAGAAAGATCAAAGATCATGCTCTAAATTTACTGCTTATTTTTCATTGTGGTTTGTCACCTGTCTCCTTTTTGAATTGTTTGAGTTGACAGTGTTGAGACCACAGTTAGTGCTGTGCTCAAGCTAGGCAATTTCTCCCATGGCTCTATAGCTCCTGCCTTAACCTCAATATGAACCATATTCCATTAATTTACACAAGAACCAGATTGCTTGAGAATTGGGAAGACCTTCAGTTCAACCCTGAATTTACTACTTATTAGCTATATTGCTCTTACAAAGTTACTCCATGACAATGAATCTCAGTTTCTTAATATGAAATTGAATGTAATTTTCCCTTTACAAAGTTAAGTGGATTAAAACAAACAACAAATGTAAGTCAAGTGCCTGTCATATAATATATTCTGTGAAATATTGGGTTTTCCCCTTTTTAATGTCAATTAAGTTTACAAATTATAAATATATTTACAAATATATTCTGTATACCACAGAAATAAAAGTCAGGAGGCCAAACTAAAGGAAATAGTAACCAATGTGAAATAGTTTTCAATAGATGACAAAGCTAGAATAATTTGAGTAATGTTTTATTATATTTACTTATTGTTTGTGTGTATACATATGCAAATATGCACACCAGTACACCTGTGTGGCAGTGAGGGAATACATTACAGAGGAGTTGGTTTTCTCCTTCCACCATGTGGATCCAATAGATAAAACTTCGGTCATCAAGCTTGGTGGCAAGTGCCTGAGTAACACGGAGCCTGAGAAATATTATCTAACACAATATTGGATCTTAACCCAAATTACAAACAAACACACACACACACACACATACACACACATATTCATTGGGATATTAATATAATTGAATAAGTAGAGTGAGAACAAGCATTACCAAAGCACAATTTCAAACATTATATATATATAAAACTGTTTTCTTAGACGTAGAATTACTTAGTGATTCACTTCTTAAGACTAAAGAATGGAATGGAAAAAGAATTTAACTGACTAGGGAAACCTGGTAGGCATGTTGTAACTAAGCAACCAAGTTAAATGTTTGTCATGTGAAGGTCATGTAATCATAGATATTAGAAACAGGAGTGCTTCTTCTCTATAGTGTACTCTTTGAAACCCATGCATAAACATGGAATATCATATAAAATTGTCAACCTAATCCAGTATGAGGGTTTTATACTGGTATTCTTCAAAATTAGCAATGCTTTGAAGAATGATCAGACCATCAAGAAGACACTAGGGGAAAAAAGCACACAGAGACTAAATGTCCAATGTGGTATGATGGATCAGATCTTCAAGCAGAACAAAGGGAAATTTGCAGAAACCTGAGAAGATGAAGACAAAGCCTGCAGCACCTAACGGTGGTAGAACAAAGTTACTATCTTTGTTTGGACAAATGCCATACCTACAATTATGTCAATTCCATCAAGAAGGACCAGTGCTGCAGAAACTATGTGAAAAGAACACAGAAACCTTGAATTGAAAATTTTCTGTAAACCAAAATTATTGCTAAGTAGGAGTGTTGTTGCATAAAAATTAACATTGATATGAGGGTTTAAAAACATGAGAAACTAAAACTAAATATTAAATGTTATAAGGTGAATTAAAATTATAAAGTACACAAAATTAGAAATTACAAGTATATGAGTATTAAAAGTACATAATGTACACAGAAAGAAAGAAGAAAACAGAGAGGGAGAGAGAGAGAATTAGAGAGGGAGAAAGGCAATAGTAACACCACCACCAGAAATATTTCATATTATTGTCTCAGATCAAGGATTCACTAAGTGAATAAAACTGTTGATAATCTTCCCCAAAGTCAAACCCATTATCAATTGACTTAATATTATTTAAAGAAATATTCAAAACTTCTAATGATTGTTTTATATCCTACAAAATAAACTGTGCATCAGCTATTGATACCATTAGACACTGAAGCACCTGTTATTGAAAAGGTGTATATATTTTATCATGTTTCCCTTTCTGAAACTCCTCCCAAATCCTACACACCCAATTATATTTTTCTCACTTTCTTTAAATAATAAATAAACTTTTAAGTAAAAAACACAGAAATTATTGTTTTCCTGTTTTGGGAGTAGAGTACCCCTAGTAGTTCTTATCCAGCTGCCCAAACACTCTATAAGAAGGTTGAAATCAAGGAAGGTGAACTTACAATGAATCAATATCTTTACCTGTCTTCCAAAATGAAACATTTAATGCTTCTAACTTTGGGCTGTTGCTACTTATGTTCTTGGATGGGCAAAGAGGAAGCTGAGCGAAGTTCCAGAAAACTTTTAAATGATGACATCTAGCTCCTTTCATTATCCACTTTCCTATAGACTGGGGTTTCTGGAAGGAATTTCTTATCAAATATCATATTTAGCAGGGATGATTCAGGAAGAGTAGGGCAGGTGATATAGAAAGGAAGAATGTAAGCTACTATAGTAACATTGAATATGTAAACCACCCTTGTGGTGCCTGGGCAGGATGTGAGGAAGAAGCTACAGAGAAAACACCTGTTGGAAATAGATTCTGGAGTTGTTTTCCTTGTTTTTATCTGCTCAATCTTTTAAAAAGATATAAAAAAGATATGCCTCCACAGATATTCTGAAAGACTAGGGACTGTATATATTATTTCTGGTTCAGTTCTCAACATAGGGAGTAGAATAGAGACCACTTAGAAAACGATACTCCTAAGATGCTTCATATACATCAGTTGTGTGGAGACACCTGACCATCAAAACAGCAGGAAAAATACACCACGGAATCTACTCTGCACACTGAAAATTAAAATGAAGCAGGATCATTTGAGTGCATTCCGAAACTAGACTCCCAGCTCAACACAGTAAGTTTTAATAAATTGTACACTTTAAGAGTCAAAGACATAGAAAGTCACAGATTTAAGATAAAAAAATATTAAGATTCATTAAAGAAACAAAACAGGAGTAATGTGCTCTTCTGTTTACTTTGACCCATTTTTTTTTAAAAAAAATGCTATTAGTGCTATTAGTGTCTGTATGTGAATATATATATATATACACACACATATATATGTAACACAGATAGATAGATAGATGATAGATAGATAGATAGATAGATAGATAGATAGATAGATAGATAGATAGATGATAGATAGATAGATGATAGATAGATAGATAGATAGATAGATAGATAGATAGATAGATAGATAGATGATAGATAGATAGATAGATAGATAGATAGATAGATAGATAGATAGATAGATAGATAGATAATGGTAACACAAAGCACATGTGGAGGTGAGAGGACTTCATTGATTCAGTTCTCCCCATCCACCTATACATGGATTCAAAGATCAAACTTAGGTGTCAGGCTGGTCTTTGCAGCACCTTATCTACTGTCTGTGCTATGGTCAGCCCACAAAGAACTGTGTTTAAACAATTTTGGATATTCTTTCCATGTATTGAGACTATCAACCACATGCTGACTTGGATTCATTATGCAACCAACCTGTATCTTCAGCATCCTTGTGAACAAGAAGAGGTCATGAAAACTAGAGAGGGGACAGACTGTGTAAGGAGAAAAGATTAAGGGATTAGATAGGAAGAGAGGGTAACAGAATCCACAGGACATAAAATCAGAAGTGGGGAGAAATGGGAAAGTGACAAGCAATAGGAAAGGTGGGAAACTGTGGGCCAGAGGAAGGAGGGATGACTTTACAAATTAATTTTATAGGAAGGTATCGTGATAGGCCTTGGAGTGGCCATGTCTACAGGGGGAAGTTCTTTTATAAAGAATGATGTAAAGTCATCAGGAGAGAAGGAATTCCTGATTGCCTGAGTTTATGGGTTCCAGCTATCTTGCAAGTAGGTAGAGTTCTTGTTACCATACTTGGCATCATAATCATAGTGATGAGCTAAGACATCAGCTGTAGCTGACACAGGAAAGGGTGAGGATGTAGGTCCATCAGCAGTCTCCATGTGAAATAGGGAACTGTGCGTAGCTTTGGGCTTCAGAGACTCATCAGCTTTTGCTTGTGACTACAAAACATAGGATTCATTCTTTTCACTCATTTGACCCATAACTCAACTTTTGAAAATTTTACTTCTTACGACACAATAAACCAAGTATAAAAGGGAGAATAGAGGAATGAAGGAAGGAAGGAAGGAAGGAAGGAAGGAAGGAAGGAAGGAAGGAAAGAAGGAAGGGACGGAGGGAGGGAGGGAGGGAGGGAGACAAATGTCTTAGTTGTTCTGTTGCTGTAAAGAGACACCATGACCAATATAACTTATAAAAGAAAATATTTAAGCTGAATTGGGGCTTACTTACAGTTTCAGACGTTTAGTGTATGATCATCATGGTGGGAAGCATGACAGCAGGCAGGCAGGCAGGCAGGCAGGCTGGCTGGCTGGTTGACTGGCTGGTTAGCAAGGCTCTTGCTGGAGCAGTAGCTGAGAGTTTTCATCTTATTCACAAACAACCATGCTGTAAAAAGAACATGAAACTGAACTTTGAAATCTCAAAGAGAGCTCCCATTGACAGACCTCCTCCAACAAAGCCAACCCTCTTAATCCTTCCCAAATAGTTCTACACACTGGAGACCTAGCATTCAAATGCATGAGCCTATGGGGGCCATTTTCATTTAAGTCACCACAGAGAGAGAAAGTGGAGGAAAGGGAGAAAAGAGTAAATAATTCCCACCAAGTCAATCAATCTCAAATTTAGTTTCTTTTATAATTAGAAATTACTTATTTATGTGTATAAATTTGACTAAGCCCAAGCTTATTAATGCTGTAGATTTAAATATGCTTCTGTATAACCACCTTGTCTCACACTTTCCAAAGAGAAAATAGATGTGTGGATTCTAAGCTTGTCAGGTATCTGAGTCTGCACAGTGTTATTACAACTGCCATGGACTCTGTTACAGCACCTGGCAGCAGTGGCTGAGTTACCTAAGCAGCACCTGCTCCTGAACAACACCACCAGGTTCTCCCACTGCTTCTGCCTTGATTTATTCTGCCAACTCAGTTGTTCACTTTCCAAGCTGAAAAGAGACATGAAAATGTGGTCTCTGACCACAGCTGAGGTCATCACTGTCAGCGGTATGCCTGTCCTCAAATAAGCTCAGAACTAAGATTCTTTGCCCAGAACAAAAATATTAGCTGTGAAAGCAAAGCTGTCCCAGAAGCCCACCAAATACACCAATGCATGTGGTAGTCTTGTGCTGATTTGTCACCCCCTGGTGAATCATTTGGCAGGGAATTGTCTCCGATGTTATAATTTAATTTTCATAACCACCCACAACACACAGGGTAAGAGAAAACACAGTCCTCTATCAAAAGTTAATATGTGCCAGAAGGTCTCATTAATTTCTTGCATTGAATCTTGCCAAATGGAGGGTCTTCCTCCTTTAACAGATAGGATACTATATTCAGAGACGTTAACAGTAAGGAAGGTCAGCCTAGCAGAGGACAAAGCTATGTGTCCAATCAGAATCTTATACATGCTAAACCGTATTTTCTACTGACCTAAAACTTAGAAATGTGCGATACAGATGCTAATATACTATTTTCACACCAAAGATGAAGAGAACACAAAGATTCTATAGGGCTATAAAAATGTATAGACTCTCAAAACATTAGAATTTGGGGCTCATTGGTCTCACCTTCCAGTCAGTGAGATCAGTTCTTCCAGGATAGTATAAATAAAGATTTCTGATCTCAGGACACATAGTTGGGACCCAGTGTCATGGAGATTCATCTGCTACAAAATATCCTATCCAGAGTCTGAAAATCTTTAAACATACATATGCTGTGTTTATATTTTGTGTGTATATGTTTGTATGTGGTATCATTTTGGTAGTGGTGGTGGTACTGATGGTCTGTGTGATGGTAGTAGTGGTGTATGTGTGTGTTTGCATGTGTGTGTTATGTTGTATGGAGTGATATGTGTGTGTTCGTGTGTGTGTGTGGTTTATATGTGTGCTATGTGGTGTGGTGTGATGTGTGTGTGTGTTTTATATGTTGTGGTGGGATGTGTGTGTTTTGTATGTGTGTGTGGTTAAGTGGTTTGGTATAATGTATATGTGTATGTGGTATGGGGTGTCTGTGTATGTGTGTGTGTGGTGTGGTATAGTGTGTGTGTGTTTGTTTGCTTGTGTGTGGTGTGGTATGGTGTGTGTGTGTATGTGTATATATGTGTGTGTGTGCACATGTGTGTGTGGTGTGGGGTATCTGTGTGTATGGTTGGCTGGCATCTGTGTGTTGTACACACACCTTTGTGTGATGCTATGTGCATCTACATATTTCAAAGGAGGAGTTGGTAGGTCTAGT
This sequence comes from Tokudaia tokunoshimensis, assembly GCA_036184795.1. Classification (NCBI taxonomy): domain Eukaryota; kingdom Metazoa; phylum Chordata; class Mammalia; order Rodentia; family Muridae; genus Tokudaia; species Tokudaia tokunoshimensis. The sequence continues at coordinate 112,840,745 of BTHU01000016.1, read as the reverse complement.
CTATCACTCTCTACCTTATTCCCATGAAGCAGTGAACCTAAAACAATGCTGACAGCCAGAAACCCCTAGTAATCCTCCTGGCTCTGTTACACAGTTCTTGGATTATAAGCACCTGTTTGACCATGCCTAGTTTTTGATACCGGTGCAGGAGATGCACACTGTGGTTCTCATGTTCACACAAGGCTCTTGCCCACTGAGAGACATGTTCCTCACTCCTTAGGTATATTTTTGAGCAAAACATTCTCCCCTTAAATGTGTGTCTTTAACATTCTCAAGTCTTACCAAATAAAAATATCACTTAACTGGCATAGAAATCTTCTCTAATGGCAAGAAAGAAAACATGAGTTTTCCAATCCTGCCTTTGGCTCTGACTGTGACTGTTTTCAAATGGCTCCCAAGAGACATGGCTTCTAGTCACATTTCTCTGGATCCCATTGTAAGCATAATGCAGCAGCTTTGGATTCACTAACATTAAGGGATCATAGCAACTTCACACAAATGGCTGTACATGTTATATTTATGTTTATATAGGCTAAAATTAAATTAGTCAATTTTCTATATTTCAATCATGCCTCATTTTTAAGTCTCGTATAAATGGCTAATTAGTTGGAGCAACACACTCTGGTAAATATTCTAGCTAATACATGGGAGTCAATGCTACCCTGTTACTCCCAGGACTGAGCATTTTGCAAAGCAATGTTATTCTTTAACATCATAATCACTGATGATTAAGATGAAAGTTTTAACAACTCTGTTTCTCAGACATTACTAGCTTTATCTAATGAATGTCAACAATAGCACCATAAACTAATTACTATTCCTTCTATTCAACAGTCAGTAAAGATAAAGGATCTCAAACTCACAAAACTGCTCCATTGTGGCAAAGAGATATAGTCCATGTATGTCTTGTTATAAAACCTTAGTGATCCATCTTACTGGACACTATTTCTATAACTTTTGCAAATTCACATATTTGTCATCTATAATTTTAATCATTACTAACAACCAAGGGGCATTAAAGCCAGTGTAAATGGAAGTGACAATCTCCCTTAAGGGAAAAACAAAGAAGCCAAAATCTTCACATGACAGAGAACTAAAGTAGCATTGAATCCATCCAAAATTCAACTATTTCATCCCATTTTGTTTTTCTACTTGCAATGAGAAAACACCAACTGTCTTGAACAAAAGAAATTCAGTGAAATCTGTACTTATTCCATTGCTTATAAAATAATTTCATAAATTATGTATTTATTAACTTTGGTTGTATGTATGAGAAAGGCCTCTATAGGTTCATATATTTGAGTGGTTGTTTCCCAGTTGGTAGACTGTTTAGGAAGGACTAGGGGCTGTGGCCTTGTTGGAGGAGGAGCTGTATCACCTAGGATGTGCTTTGAGGTTTCAAAAGCCCAAGCCAGGTTCAGTACCTTTCTGTTGTCATCTTGTGAATCAGATGTGAGCTCTCAGCTAAAACTCTAGCACCATATCTGCTAACCTTCCTTCCTGGCTAGCTGCCTCCCTGCCTGCCTGCCACCATGCTCCACAGGATGGTCATTGACCAACCCTCTGAAACTGTAATCAAACCCCCAATTAAATGGTTCCTTTTATAAGTTGCCTTAGCCATGCTGTTTTATCAGAACAATAGAGTAAGATATCCCTTGCTGAAATTTTGTCAGTTTTATTAATCCAATGATTTATATTTTCAGAATATTCCCATTCCTTCCTTCCTTCTTTCCTTCCTTCCTTCCTTTCTTCCTTCTTCCATCCCTCCCTCCCTCCTTTCCTTCCTCATTCCCTCTCTTCCTTCTACAGAAGGCACGTTAAATGACCATTCTATTTATACAGTATGTTTGATTAAACACATATAAATAAAATAAATGGTGTTTCACAGATTCATGCAGCAGAGTCATGAGAACAAGTTAAACACAGCAATATGACATGCATTGAATAAAAGTGTTTTCAAAGTGTGACACAAGAGAAGTGCATAATTTGGTGACAGGTCCACGAAGCTTCTATTTGAGCAAAGCTGTTGAATGAATGTCTGTTGCCAAAGGGGAAACATCAGGAAAATGACAACTCAGAGCCAAAAATCCAAACAAAATAAAGATGCAGAAATCAGGGGGCCAGTGAGATGGCTTGATGAGTAAACGTGCTTGCTGCCAAGTCTGATGACCAGAGTTTGATCTCAGTGACACACATACTGAGAAGGGTGAACTGATTGTCAAAAGTTGTCCCTGAACCCCCTCCCGCATGTTCCAAGGTATATGCACTCCAACCATCATATGCACACAATGTTAATAAATAAAAATTACTTAAAATTTAAATCTGAGCCATCATCTAAAGATGAGTCATAACAGTCAGTGATGTAAAGGATTTAATGATTGATGTTAAATATCTAATACTTTGGGTCCTAAAAAGCTAGTGAAGGGTTTTAACAAGATTCATCTTCTAGAAAAAGAATCAAAACAGACTAATACAAAACTAAAATAGATAGATAGATAGATAGATAGATAGATAGATAGATAGAGAGAGAGATAGAGAGAGAGATAGAGAGATAGAGACAGACAGACAGACAGAAAGAGAGAGGGAAAGACAGAGAGAGAGAGAGAGACAGAGACACAGAGAGATAGAAAGACAGAGAGAGAGAAAGAGGCAAAGAGAAGCACAAATTACGGATGATGGCCTATACTATTAATCCCAGCACTTCAGAGTGGAGGCAAGATTATCAATTCAAGATCATCCTTAGCCACCTGGTAAGTTTGAGTCCAACCTGAGTTACATGGGAGCCTACATAAATAAAGCAAAAACAAAGAACAAACAGAAAAAATGAGAGAAAGAAAAAGAGTTAAGACGATCAATTTAAAAAGTTTATTATATCAGTTAAGAAATGATGGGAATTAGATTTATCAAATTAGCTGCTAGAACCTCATGGTTGAGAGCATGCCCTTTAGGTAATTAGTAAACCTCATTTACTAGCCTCAGACTTGGGTTAACTATTCGGTGTTTTTCTGTTCCATTGTGCTTTGTGCTAATTTGAAAATAAAGAAGACAGTGATGACATGATAAGCCTTAAAGATCATCCTACTCAAGGCATCTCAGTAATTGAGAGTATACAATTATTAAGAATATTCTTTGAGACAAAAATGAGGGCAAACCAATTGACACATTAATTTTGAAAGGTTTTCATTATCACACAAAACTGTCTAGATTGCTGGATACATTTAGTTCTCAGGAGAGTGCATAGTAATATACCTGTTGCTCCCAAAGCCATCAAGTAAGAAAAGATAATTCAGTAAAAATGAAGAGGGGCACATGATTAAGTCTAGCCCTGACACAAGCACTGCCACTTAGAGGAAAGTATAAGAGGGGTAAGCAGCATAGCAGTCGTAAGAAATGAGACTAGAAAACAAAAGCAAAATATAGGTCAAAAGAGAGCAGAAGGGCATTGGGAATCTCCACAGGACTGTATGCGAAGAGACACCCAGTCAGTCCCTGGCAGACCATGCTGACAGAGTGGTTCAGGCAGAATATGTAGCTCATTAGATAAAGTGCTCAACTAATTGTTGGTGTAAAACATCAGTAAATTGTAAGAACTATAGCACATGGATTCAACGACTTTCTTAGAAAACATAGCTAGGGAAAGCATGGTGCTTCTGGAGTAGAAAGTTAAACCAGGAACTGGGAAGGAGACAGTGCAGGAGAGAGCAAATGTTTTGGGGAAGGGAGGATAGATGCAAGGATAGCACATAATTGGAGGGAGGAGGATTCAAGATACAAGTAGAGATGCCAGCTACACATGAAGAAAGGTCTGTATGCACTGGATAAAGAAGCAGTGATTTAAAGAAGAAGAATGTATCAACATAGTGAAATGAATGGACTCATAATGGAGAACACACGAGTTCTCCTTGAGGATAAAGGAGCAGGAGTCATTTTGGAGCCATATTCACAATTTTTAAGCATAAGATGCATTCTGTGTAGGAAAAAGAAAGTACAATAGCTGTCTATACTTCACCAGATTAACAATGGAAACATTTGTATACATATAAACCAAATGAGCACCTGTAAGGTTGCAAAGATTTTTCAGGTTACATGTGACACAGGAATATAACAATATGTACTTTGCATTTTAACCTTATCTCTGGAAGTATCTGACAATATGATTTACATATATTCATTTGATTTAAGGTCTTAAATAGACAATGCACAAGCTTTCATGCTCCAAAACCTAACTTTACAAAGAGAATCTAATGGAATATATTTCCCCAGGTCTTGGCACTCAGATATGCATGTAAACACCCTGTGAGAGATTGATGCCAGAGCATGGAAAAGAAAACAAAGCTCAGATTTCTTAACTGTTACTCGTGCATATAAATGATTGTTGAAATTTATTCTCTGGGAGATTTGTTCTGCCATCTGTGATGGCTTCTGGAATTTGGAGTTACACTCCTGTTCCCACGTTATGGTGGTTCCAGCAGGCTAGAGATAAGGCCATCTGTAAATTAATAATTGTCATTTTTCTGTGTTATTTCTGCTCAATATTTGCTGTCATATCAATTAGCTGATTCAGAGACTCTCACTTTATTAAATATAGACTTTTGCAGATAATTTTGCATATTACTCAATATTTTTGGCAGCACCTACAAAAACAAATGTTCTATTTCTAATAGTGTATTTGTTATAACTAATTTTTCTGGGCCAGCCACACTTTGCTCTGTTTAATTTCACTGAAGAGTTTAAATGTAATTGAAGGGTCACTTATTATGCTATTTCTAGATATTTTTTTTTACTTATTTTCCACAATAATACATTAACTATTTTTGTCACCAGGTGAAAGAGAATTTTTACCAACTCTACTTAAAAATATCCATTTATCTTGTCTTCCTTTCATCTTTTATGGAGCACGATTTGGTCTACAATTTTTCTGTACTCTTATCCATGAAGCTAATAAACTTGTTTATATTTGGAGAGACTGAGCTCATAAAACAAATCTCTACTGAACTTTTTGCACAGAATAGGTGCTAAATATATTCTGAAAAGGTGACTAAAATCCCATTATAAAACAATATGCAATTATCAAAGGATTAAATATTAATAACATGGTATACAGGGAAAAGAAAACTCTACTTAGAATAAAATTATACCCATAGTTTAATATGTGTGCTTGCATTTACTTCTCTTCTATATTATCCAGCTGTTAATTCAAAAACTCTTTTAAGGATTCATCAGAAATATTCAGAGCAACAGGAAACATAAACCTATTCCTCTGTTCCATACGCAGATGAGACAAGCCCTTTAAACCAAAGCTATCTTTATTTTCTTTGCACAGCTAAGAATTAAGGTTACTTTAACTTCACTGTCTTTTTCGACTGGATATGAATAATGGGAAGAACACTTGTCAATAAAAGATACTGCATCAGCCCTGGGCCTCGTGTGCCTACAGGCTTTCTGATGAGATTTGAGCATGTATGTTCTTGCTATGCAGCCTCACAGATTTCACAACAGACAAGGGTGGAGCTCTGGCATCAATTCATTCACACCTACCAGTGTCTTCTTGAATGGCTAAGAAAGAAAATGGATTAAAAGATCAGATTCCTCAGAAGATAGACATTTTTTTTAAATTATTGCATATTTTCTGTATTTACATTTCAAATGTTATTCCCTTTCTTGGTTTCCTCCAACCCCAAACCCCAACCCAGAACCCCCTATCCCATTCCCCCTCCCACTGCTTCTATGAAAGTTGTTCCTCCACCCACCTACCCACTCCTGCCTCCTCTACCATCCCCAGCATTCCCCTACTCTGGGACACTGAGTCTTCACAGGACCAAGGGCCTCTCCTCCCACTAATGCCCAATGAAGCCATCCTCTACTACGTATATAGCTGGAGCCATGGGTCCCTCCATGTGTACTCTTTGGTTGATGGTTTAGTCCCTGGGAGCTCTGGGGAGTCTGGTTGGTTGATATTGTTGTTCTTCCTATTGGGTTGCAAACCCATTCATCTCCTTCAGTCCTTTCTGTAACTCCTCCACTGGGGTTCACATTTGGGACCCCGTGTTCAGTCTAATGGTTGGCTGTGAGCATCTGCTTCTGTATTTGTCAGGCTCTGACATAGCCTTTCAGGAGATAGCTATATCAGGCTCCTGTCAGCAAGCACTTAATGGCATCTGAAATAGTGTCTGGATTTGGTGACTGTACATGCACCATTTTCAAGAGATACAATCACAAAGTCAGAAGGGAATATTGACAGTCATTGAAATAATAAGAGGTGAAGATATCAGGAAAGATGTAGAACATTTAAGCACTTAAACATCAATAAATTTCAAATGAATGAAATAATTCTCTAAAATGTCAGTGGTAGTTAAACTAGAAATAAATAAAAGAAGGGAAATTAAAAAACTTCAAATTACATATTAATTATGAAATGTATTCAAAATTACCAATAGATATTAGCAAGTTATCAAACTGAAATTTTTAAAATATCTTAATTGAAAGATAATTTAAAGTATAGGACAATATTTAAAAATATTTTTCAAATATCAATTTATGTAAGACATAACTACTGCTGCCTTCATGTAAGTGGCTGTGGAATTTAAGAGTGGAAAGAAACCAGAAAAGTATCCAAAAATCAATTTCAAGAAGATGGAATAGAATAGAAAAGAGTAATAAAATGTTGTCAAACTAAGGAAAAATTTAATGAAATGCAATGTAAGAAAATAGAAACCAAACATCAATAGCTATATTATTAACAAGCACTTTGTAAAATGTTCAAGAAAAAAAATGCAAAGGCATGAGTTAGAAATACGCAACACAAAAATAAAAACAACATCTCTAACATTGGAAATATAACTAAAATTTATGGGTGTGCTCATATGTGAATTTATGAAAAGATTATCAACACATTTTAAATGTAGAGAAATATGGAAAACTACATAGTAAAACACATTCTGGCTCTAGAGAAAAAACAGAAAAAAAATGATAATCCTTATATTTAGAAAACCTTTTACACAAAGAAAAGTCCAGGTATTGATGACTCTGCCTTGAATTCTCTCTAGTACTAAAAGACTAAATTACTAATTCTTCCATCTTCAAGGTCAGCTCTTTCTGCTGCCAGTTCACCCAGATATCACTGTTGCCCCTTTCTGTGTGAGTCTGCCACTGCTGCCATATTCATAGTTTACAGCTTCCTCCAACTTAAACATATAAAACAAGAGATTTGAAATTAGGACCCACATATGGAAGAGAATGACAGTGTTTATCTTCCTGGCCCAGGTGACATTACTCGGCATTATTGTTTCTAGATCCATCTACTTACCTGCAGATTTCATTAATTCATTTTTCTTTGTGGCAAAGTAATATCCCAGTGTGTGCCTGTTCCTCATTTTCCTTATTCATTCTTTATTAAGAAGGTGATGAATGAGGAAATGTAGTGGCAGAAAGTTAAACCCAACTGAAGTATGCATGAGAAAGATATAAGGAAACTTATAATCTCCCAATCAAGAAGAAAAATTGATTGGAGAGTCTAGTTAAATATTGGTAAGACAAAAGTGGAGGGAGTGAATCTTTGGACTAGGGAGATTGGGAAAAGGGAGGTAGGGTAGCACTGTCACAAACTAAAGTTATGTAAAGACTTGTGGAAATCTACTAGTTTGCAGGCTAATTTAAAAATACAATATTTTTAAAGGATTTTGAAACAGATGTATCCTGAATGGATGGTCAATGCTGCTAAAAGATGGCATAGGTCATTAAATAAATTCTCACTCCCTGTTCTCTCTCCCTCTCCCTCCATCTTCCCCATACCACAATCCTCCTATTACCTCCCCAAACCCTCTCCCACCCTGTTCCCTCACTCCATCCACGAAGATGTCTATTTTATTTCCTGTTATCAGTGAGATTCAAGCATCATCCCTTGTACCTTCCATATTACTTAGCTTCTTTGGGTCTGTGGACTAGCATGGTTATCCTGTATGTTATGACATACTACTTATATCTACTTATAAGTGAGTACATGCCACATTTTTATTTCTGAATCTGGGTTGGAGAGGGTTGGGTTGAGATGAGATGGAAACCGAGGAAAAGGGAAATTACCAGGAATCTATAAGGATGACCCTAGCTAAGACTCTAAGCAATAGGGGATATGGAACCTGAAATGGTCACCTCCTGTAACCAGGCAAGACTTCCAATGGAAGGATGGGGAACCAATCCATCCACAAAATTTTCTGCCATAATCTGTCCTGTCTACAAATGAGTAGGGATAAATATGGAGCAGAGACTGAGGGAACAGTTAACCAATGACTGGCCTAATTTGAGACCCATACCATGAGAGAGAGCCAACCCCTGACACTATTAATCATATTCTGTACTTTCAGACACTTGCATACAAAATACTTGCAGATAGGAGCCTATCATAACTGTCATCTGAAAACCTTCACCCAGCAACTGATGGAAACCGATGTAGAGACTCACAGCCAAACATTAGGCAAAGCTCAGAAAATCTTGTGGAAGAGGGGGAGAAAAGATTGAAGAAGCCAGAGTGGTCAAGGAGACCAAAAGAAAATCTACAGAATCAACTAACCTGGGCGCACAGGGGTTCCCAGAGACTGAATCACCAGAGAGCATGCATAGGACAGACCAAGCTGCCCTAAAAGTATATAAAAGACTTGCAGCTTGGTCTTCATGGTAGTCCAGAAACAGCAGGAGAAGGGGTTGTCTCTGACTTGGCTGCCTGCCTTTGGATCCCTTTCCTTTAACTGGGATACCTTGTCTACCCATAATAGGAGAAGATGCTCCTAGTCCTATTGCAACTAGATATGTCAAAGCTGGTTGGAAGAAATGGATAGGGAGAGTGGAGGGGAGAGAGTTGGACTGGGTGAAAAGGAGAGAGGGAAGCTAAGATCAGGATATAAAGTAAACGAATACTTTAATTAATAAAAGAATAAATAGAAAATAAAATAAAGTAAAATCTCAGTGCCAGACAAAGGATGTGCCCTATGAGCAAATGGTCCAAGAGTCCCCAGGGCTCTGCAAACAACATAGGCTATTGCCACTGCTCTTCCCTATCCTCTGTAAAGATAATAAGGCCTTATTGCTGAAGACACTACCCATTTTTGGATAGAAGATATAGAGAACTTAACCCCCAATGATCAGAAATGCTCTCCCAGCTGACTAGCTTATAGAGTGTGAGGTGTTAAACATGCACGCATACCTGAAAATAGCTCTCAGTTAGGTTCCCTAAGAATATATCTGATCACTGCAGAGACTCCATCTGTATTAGCTCTCTGCCTCTGCCTCTGCCTCTGCCTCTGCCTCTGCCCTAGAAAGCCCTTTTGAACTGTGGCCTCTTTGGCTTTTTTTTTTTTTTGGCCATTCTCTATCTTTGTAGAGAGAGTTTAATGTGTGATATGTGGTGTGGTGGGATCTGAGTGTTAATACTGTCAACTATAATTGAAATTAAACAACCTGTTTGCCAATGACCAGGCATCAAGGGAAATCAGGACTCCTTGGCAAAGGAGACCAAGAAGCTTGTAAATTTATGGCTATTCAAAAAATTTTCACAATGCAGAAGGGCAACAAAGAAGTATAAATATATTACTGAGGTGTATATAATAAAGACTGAAAATGACAATACACCAAGGCCAAATTAGTTTGAAGTTTTTGTTTCCTTGCCTGGAAAATTTATTTCTATAGCCATTAAATCAATGACACCAACAAAATAAAGAAAAAAATGTCATGACTATCTCAATATTTTTATCAAAACATATGACAAAACTGATTCTCTTGTTCTGATATTTTAAAATTATTCATAAACTAAGAATAAAAGAGTATACCCCCAATCTTATACCAATTATTATTTCCCAACCATGGAATCGATTATCAGAAGATTACACGTATTTCCCAATTACCATAAATGACTGATAGTAGTTCAATATTTTTCAAATTTATATATAAACTAATTAACCAACAACATATAAATAGAAAAGAAAATACTAACATTTAATTATTTACAATTGACACACAAAGTACAATGTATCTCTTGGTGGAAATTTACAGTCTGACTCAAAAGTACATATTTAATTCTGAGGTCTAATACAATTTTGAAAGATAAGTCAGCCTTAAAAATTCTTAAGTGGGATTGACCTGAGTCTCATGCACTGACAGCTCCTGTGTCTACTAGAGCTATTAGCAAAAGTATGTGATGCATTGCAACAGATTTACAGAGGTCTTCTGCAAATTATGGTTAAGAGTTTAAAATGAAATTAGTTGAATTTATTCTTCTTAGACTGTTTTAAGACAATATCTGTTGCTAGTATTTTCTGAGTTATATTTCATCATAAAATTTCATTAATATGGACCAAAATAATCCTACATAAAATACTAACCAACTGAATATAGTAAAGATAGAAATGAAAACACACTGTAGTCAGGTTAGATTGGATGTGGTTTGGTTTGGTTTTGCTTGAGATTGAAGAATCATTTCAATATTAATTTTCTTTGGCTTTAGAAAACTTTGTGTCTAAAACTTTTAAGGAGTAAAATCATTATTTTAAAAGGGAGATATAGCCTTACCCATAGTAGAAGACATCAATTGGTTTTCTAATACCAAACAGTCATCTCTGAAAACATATATACAAGTAACATTATACAGACTGAACAGACTGAGCCAGACTGAGCAGGTTATATTCAGAAATATATAAATATATAATATATATGCATGTATGTAAAAATATGTGTATTATACATATATATGTTTGTGTCTGTACATATACATATATGCATATAATAATGATGAAATATTAATTATGTATATATACATATACACAAATACATATATACATATTATATACATATATGTTTATATACACATATATAGTGTGTCTTACGTATATGTGCATGTATGTATAATCAATGAAATATTAATAATATAAATAATGATAATGAAATATTAATATATACACACATACATTCACATACATATATATGTACATATATATGTGTGTATGTCTTATACATATATGCATGTAATAATAATTAATGAAAAAGAAGACCATGACTCTAAAAGAGAGAAAGGAAGAATATATGGGAAGGTTTGAGGGGAGAAAGAAAGGAGAAATGATGCAATTATATTATAATCTCAAAAAAAAGAGAAAGAAATTGGTAAAAGGTAAATCATATTGATTGATGAATATTAAAATAACTATTTATGTCCCTTAAATTTTAATAGCTTTAGAATGTTTTCCTTGGTTACATTTATACAAAACCATGACTTACAGTTATGATAAAAATAGTTTTCACATGGATTTTATAGTATTGATTGAAAATCACTTTCTTGAGTTGTTCTGGTTCTTTTTAATTTATTTCAGCTTGAAAAATTGCAAATCTGCTAAGGAAATATAAATTATATGTTTCTAATTTATTTTATTTGTTTGTATCTGTGTGTGTATATAGGCAGGCCTCCTGGATCACTATGTAAACCAGGCTTGCCTCTACTGGGATTGATGAGAGTAAGAGGGATGAATATAATTAAAATATATAATTTGCATGCATGAAAATGTCACATTGACACTCATTACTCTCTATAATTAACATATTCCACTCAAATATTTTTAGACGACAATTAGGGCATAATAAGTAATCCGTGGGTTATAGATACCTCTAATGATTATCATATTTATGCATATATATATCAGACTCTGTCAAAGATAAACATTCAGTGATTTTTAAAAATATTTTTCTGATGGATAATTATTAAAATTGTGAGTTTTCATAGATATTTATATTAATTCATGATGGAATTATATTCATAAATATATGAGAACTGAGAACATTTTAGTAAATTTTTAACAAAACTGATACTTAAAGATTCCTAAAAACCAAAAATTTGGCACCCTCTTCATATTTATCCCTGAAAACCCTCAAGATTTTAGAGGTCTCCAGTTTTTAAACTAAAGTTTCCCCCAGAGAAACAAAGTATATCATCCAGTTCCTGAAAATCATAACTAGAGTGTCCTCTTGTCTTGGATTATTTTATAATGTCTAGAATTTTTGAAAAAAATGGAATGTGCTCATTAAAATAGCATGAGAAAGACTTTACTGAAACAGCTGTAAAGGACATAGACACACAGACACATGAACCACTACAATGGTATGTCCTAGCGTCTATCTTCAGATACACAATAAACACGTTAAAACTTAAAACTGAAGAGTAGTGTGGATATAGGTGCATGGAAAATTGTTTAAAGGAATAATATAGGAAAGGGGATTTGAGTAAACTGACCTAAAGGTCCTCAGCTGAAGACCAGCTAGGGTGGTCTGATATCACAGGAGGCTTGGAGGCTGGGAATCAGGAACCCCTTCTGGGTGAAGCTGGTTCTCAGACACTGAATTCCTGAAAGAGCCCCAGAAAAGCCCAAGGAATGTTAAGACTGCTTGACTAAGATTTGATCCAATAACAACAACAAAAATGTGGTAGCATTTGAAATGGGAAGGTGTATGTGTATGAAGAGATTTGGGCATTGTAAGGTTAGGATGAGCTGACTCTAAAGGCTTTCTGTCCCCCGTGATAACCTCTGTACTTATCTTCCTTTGAAACAAAATTTAATTCTTAAGAATGTGTTTTACAAGGGACAGTGGCCGAAACAACAGAAAAACAAACAATGAGTTTCATTATAAACATGTATCCAATTCCACTCAGCCTCAACCTTTATTTTTTCTTCTTTTTTTTTCTTACAGGACCCAAAAGTCTACTGACAAGTTTGTTAACAAGGAATCTTCGCAAATAGTAATTCTGTGGTTGGTATAGAAAACTGACAACCCAGGGCTCCCAGGGACTAAGCCATCAATCAATGGGTACACATTGTTCCAGTCAAAACATTGGCAGAGGAATGCCTTGTCGGGCATCAGTGGGAGGAGAGGTCCTTGGTCCTGTGAAGGCTCAATAGAGGCCCCAGTGTGGGGAAATCGAGTGGGGGTCATGGGCGTGGGTTGGGTGGAGGAGCATATTCTTGGAGGTAGGGAGTGGAAGGATGGGTTGGGGGTTTTCGGGGAGGGGGGAAACCGGGAAAGGGTATAACATTTGAAATGTAAATGAAGAATATATTCAATTTAAAAAAAAAGGAAAAAGAAAAAAAAGTTAAAAAAAAAAGAAGAAGAAGAAGATAACTAACAATGTTCTCTGTTTGAGACCTTTCCCTATGTTACATCTCTGGCATGGTGGAGGGTTACATTTGTGCCTCCGATTGTTTATTGATTACCTGGGGGTGGTGAATTCTTATTTGTCTTACGTTCTGCCCCCCCCCTTCCTGAAAATTGCTTGAAGAGTTTTGTTTGAAGCCAGGATCACTGCAGAGCAATATCTCCTCAGGCCTTGTGGGGTCTCTGTGTCTGTTTAGTCTTCACTACCTTCTCTCTGAGTATTTTTCTCTCTGAGGATGGTATTTTATACCCACAGCCATCACTAACTGTTGTAACCAACCCTCTGATTTTAAGTGTTGTGTTTTCAACAGCTATGTTGAAGTCACAAATAATGACTATATCTTTCAAAAATGCCATGTGTCTTTTTAGGAGAGTGCATCATACCATGTTGTCATGAAATTCGTGGGCAAATGGATGGAACTAGAAAATATCATCCTGAATGAGGTAACCCAGTAAGAAAAGAACACACACGGTATTTACTCACTGATAATTGGGTATTAGGCAAAAAATCTTGGAATACCAATGATACAACTCATAGATCATATGAAGCTTAAGTCCAAAGTGTGGATGCTTCAGTCCTACTTAGAAGGGGGAACAAAATAATCACAGGAGGTAGAGGGAGGGAGGGATTTGGGAAGGAGAGAGGAGGGGGAGGGGAAAGGGAAGCAGGATCAGGTGTGGGAGGAGACAGGAGATTTACAGAGGGTCAGGAATGTGAATGGAGGTGTGTAGCAGTGAGGGATGGGGAAATGGGGCTAGCTACTGGTAAGTCCCAGATATCAAGAAAGCAAGAGGCTCCCAGGACCCAACAGGGATGAGATTAGTTGAAAAAATCAAAGGGGAGAGAGAACCTGTAGAGTCCATATTCAAAGGTTAAGCACAGCACCCAGTTGAGGGATGGGGTCACCCACCCATCTCAAAAATATTAAGCCAGGTTTGTTCCTGTCTAAAGGAAATATGGGGACAAAGAATGGAGCATAGGAATGAAGAAAGGGACATCCAGACACTGCCCCACCTGGAGATCCCATATGCAAACATCAAACCCAGACACTATTGCTAATGCCAAGAAGTGCTTGTTGACAGGAACCTGGTATTGCTGTCTCCTATCTTTGAAACATTGGAAGTTGGTGTGACATTTCCCCTTATACTATGGTCACAAAACAGTGACAAACATTGCAAAAAAAAATAAGAGGTATGAAAATTACTCTTAAAATCCTCCCTCTTTCCTTCCCCTTTTCCTTTTCTTTTTTCTTCATTTTTAGTATAATATATTCTTAATAATTCAGACTATTTTTTATATAACTCAGTTATTTCCTTTTGAAGAATGAGAGAAGAGATAAATATTTTCATCCTAAGTAGTGACTTCAGGGGCTTCTCCTATGTACTGTATCAATTTGGCAATCCTTTAAAAGATTCATCTGGAAAAAAACATTTCTATCCATAGGGCACATTGCTCTGTGAAATGCACATAACTAAAGGACTAGTGAAATTGCAGTAAAATACTATGAAATAAGTTTCCTTTAGGATCAATTCTGCTTTTCTGCTAAGTTACATTCTGTCGTGACTTTAGGACAAAATCTACTCTGTATTCAAACTACCTGCCAATGCAAAATGGGATTTTATTGAATTTGATAGTAATTTATTTCTCCCAGAAAACAGCCATTAAAAAAATTCGGTAAGAACTATTAATCATTTTATTACCAACAATAAATGTCTCTTGATTCTAGATGCAATGACTTTAGATATATAAAAGGTAATTGAATTTTACAATTATGTCCGTTTGGGTACAGGAATAGTAAATCTCAATGTATAAGTCAGAACAAAAACCATTTTCATCTATTTTAGAATGTAAATGTTTTTATTAAAATATTCATTAAATGTTTTCACAATCACTGTAACTTGCTCCTTGGAGTGAAATGTTAATGCTAAAGAATTGTGAGCATTGCTGATTACTAAATATAAAAACTAACCTTATAAAATTTCCTTAAAGAGTTTGTGACATTCAGTGGGGCGGTCATTCTCCAATGAGATTAGCTGTTTGTATTATGAATATAATTCAAAACATATATAGTTCAGGCTTCTAAATAAGAAATAACTGCTATACTAAATTTGTTTGCATGTATTCAGTTCCATCTCTCTCACAACTGTCTTTAGCAAGGAAAACCCATGAGGCATTCTTTCCAGGGCAAAACTAAACCTGTCCAAAGACTACGTATGTGATGGATGCTACTTACACTGGTTCAGGCATTAAACCAACCAGTGTTGCCAACAGTGCTCTGAGGGTGATATCCCCAAGTCCCAATGGAGAGAAGAAGTTATTTTTCTTCTTGCCCACAAAGTATTATTTCCATTAATATGCATTGGGAACATGATTACTGTGCGTTACATATTATCAAATGTTTCGCAGGAAAATTCCATAGGAAAAAAATGAAAGAAATTCATGTGGAATACCCTTAGTTCACATAGCCATTGGCTTACAAAGAATGTCCTGCAGTCTCAAGTTCATTAGCTGAAAGTTGTTGTTCATCAGATAAAAAGACATTATTTGTTGTTTTTCCTGGATAAATATGTGTATTGAGGATACAAAGAAAATGATGGGTTATTCAGTACTTAGTATACATTACAGCACCAAGCTACAGTAATATCTAGCTTTTTTTTCTATGAGTAGCCTTGGTGGAGAAAAATGGTTTCACTTATAAATGTTCTTGATTAAACATTTAAAAAGATATTAAATTGTATATGTCAGAATATATGTGGTTTAATATCCTATAAAATGAAATGGGACATATACAAAGTACTTCAGAATTATATCCAAGTATAATAACTATCTCAAAGAAAATTTATGTATTCTGTTGTTTAAAATGTGCACTGAATTTGACTTTTATTTATAGAAATATTTTTACGTTTGACTTGTGAAAATAAGTTAGGGGTAATAGAGATTTCTCAATAATAGAATACACATCCTGCATGACCACAAGTACCTACAAAGGAAGGGTAAGAGGGAAGGAAAGGAGAAAGGGCAGGTAAATAAAAATTGGAATAAATTTGGTTATCAGAGATGAACATTTGGCAATAATTTTCTCAAAAATTCAGTGAATCTTTCACTATAATATTGATGTTATTTTTTACATCAAAAAGTTTTAGGAAGAGGTTCAAGATTTGGCTGAACAGTTGAGAGTATAGGCTTGTAGAGGACCCAAATTCAGTTCCCAGTTTCTATGGTGAGAAGCAGACAACCATGTATGGCTCCAGCTCCAGGGTACCCAACACTTCTGTGTTCCACAAACTACAATTGCATGCACAGAATCTCCATACAGACAATTAATTAAAAATAAATAGTTATATTATTTATAATGAATAATTTATAGGTAAGCCAGCACAGGTGCCAAGAATTGCTCTAAAGTCCAATGAGTTCAGAAACTGGCCTCCATCCCAGGTCAACCTATGCTGCCAGTAATCATGCTGAGATTCCTGTCCAGAAGTCAGCCTCTGCTCAGGTTTTATATTCCTCTGTAGCTGGCTACCCCTTATCTACATAATACCTAAGATCAATATATGAGGTCACCTGGTACATCACTATTTGTGCTTATTCATTTCTTTTTTTTCTTTTCCTTTCTCTATATGCCTTTATTTTTGTTCTCCCTTCCCAAGAACATAGACTGTTCTCAAGTGCATGATCTCTGTGATTCAATCTCCAAGAAATGAAACTAATCTACATTATCTGAAGGCATAGTTTAACCTGTCTCCTTTCAGTTTACTCTCAGTCAAAATTCCCACAGTTACCATTTTTTAATTCTTTGCTTTCCCTCTAATATTGTTCTTGCTATGTATATCCTTCTCCTCTAGTACTTACTTATAATTTTATTTTTTAAAAAGCTGTCTTCAGACCCTCCAGAAGAGGGCATTGAATCCCATTAAAGATGGTTGTGAGCCACCACTTGGGTGCTGGGAATTGAACTCAGGACCTCTGAAAGAACAGTCAGTGCTTTTAACCACTGAGCCATCTCTCCAGCCCCACTTATAACTTTACTATAAATAAGTAATCCTGTGATTTTTTGATTCTTTCATTTAATATTTTGTTTACTCATACTCACTCTCCTAATTAGCTTCAACTTGATACAGCCTAGAGTCATCTAGAAGAGAGTCTCAGTAGTCAGGATTCTTCAGGTCATATTGGCTGTGGGCATGACAGTTGGGGATTGTTTTGATTGGTAATTGAGGGTCTAGCCCATTGCAAGGAACACCATTCTGTGAGCAGATGGTTCTGTGTTGTATAAGAAAGCTAGCTAGCATAAGAGTTCAGATAAGCCAGCACATAGTCTTGATTTCTACTTTAAGTACTTGAGCTTCTCCTGCCCTGACTCCTCTTGATGAATTCTGACTTGAAAATATAGGCCAAATAAATAATCCTTTCTTCTCCTCAGTTACTTGTGGCCCGAGTGTTTTACAGAGCAAAAGAGATTAAACTAGAGACCCCATGATGACTATTAGATTGATATACATTAAACTATATGTTTCTGTTATTCCCTAGAAAAATAAATCAACAATAAACACCACTGTGGTGGTTAACGTACTGCTGAATCATGATTGCTGTTACATAGAACTCTAAATTCATATGGAAGCTCTGGGGATAGGGCATAGTCCCCTGAATACCAGTCTAGAAGAGGAAAATGTCACACAGTACAAATGTCCCCACTGAAAGAACAAAGCTCACTGATTAAAAATAAAATTAAGAAAAAAAATATAAAGAAAACAACCAAACAAAAACTAAACTATTCTAACCCTAGATGTAAAGATCCCAACAATTAATTGATGATAGATAGATGATAGGTAGATAGATAGATAGATAGATAGATAGATAGATAGATAGATAAATGATATAACATACTCCTTCAAAAATTTTGAATCCAATAAGCCCAATGAGAGTGACTTGCAAGGAAATTAAAAACTCTAAACTCTAAAACTCTAGCAAGGAAATTTAATGGAAAATTATATCTTTAAAGAAGTAGATTAAAACACAAACTCTTGAATGAATTCCAAAAAGAAGACTAATAGCTGAATGAAAAGAGGAAGTCTGTTCATGATGTTCATGAAAGTAGAACTGAGTAGAAAGAATAAAATTGCCAATAAATGAAATAAAAAGTTCAGTAGAATGCCTCACCAATAGAGTAGCTCATGTGGTGGAAAGAATGTCAGTGCTTGAAGACAAGTTAGAGGAACTGGATTACTTTGAGAAAAATCAATGGTACTTGTTTTAAGCATAAATAGGATGTATACAAGATTTTGGGGACAACCTGAAAGACAAGGACTATAAGTAGGAGGGAGAAATGTTTATATTGACAAATATTTTCAATGAAATCATAGGAGGATTTCTCCAACATCTAGGGAAGGAAGTGCCCAACCAAATACAGAAGGCACACAAAACACCAAATAGACATGACCCACATTGTATGCTAATTAAAACACTGAATATATAGGAAAAACTGAAGTATACTGAAAGCCACAAGAAAGAATTTCTACAGAGGTGGGCCTATCAGAATAATAGCTGGTATTTCAATGGAAACCTTAAAAGCTAAAAGAACCTACTTGAAAAGATATATTATGGATTCCTAAAAGCCATTACTGCTAATCCAGGCCAAAATACCCTGCAAAACTATCTATTGTATTTGAATGAAAAAGAAAATATTTCCATAGAAATATTAGGATAAAGAAATTTATAACAAAAGCCAGTTTTACAAAGGACACCAGAATCTTTCAGGCAGAATAGAAAGGTAAATAATGCTAACAGGATTGTCAAGAAAAAGCATACTAAGAAACATAAAGATTACAAAACTGACAGGAATCAATAGGCACCTTTGAAGGAGAATACTAAACATTATGTCACAGACTAGAAGACTAGAAGGCTTCTATGACAGCCTCTTTCCCCCAGCCCATTCCCCCCAAAATATTCTACACAGAAAACACAGAAGAGATTGCCTTAAAATTTGTAAGAGGGATCCTGAATCATAAGTATTTTACAGTTGATGGTTTCTGGAGGGGTAGCCTCAAGAAATAATGCAGTTTTCTTTAAGGGGCTAGCCACTGAGAGTTTTACCAAATTCCAGTGAATGAATGTATAGGAAATACTGTTTTATTGAGTTTCAGTGAGACAGCTCTACTTTATTGTTTGAGAGGTAGGATATATAAGGTCTCTTAGGGTTATTGGTGGAAAGGTATGATTGGTTATAACACAGTATCTAATTATCATAGAGGTGGGAAAAGTTGATTGGTCATAGCATAGTATCTAATTATCATATGGGCAGGCGAAAGAGTGAGACTTGTATGCTAAATCATGTAGCACT
The DNA here is from genome assembly GCA_036184795.1 of Tokudaia tokunoshimensis. Taxonomy (NCBI): domain Eukaryota; kingdom Metazoa; phylum Chordata; class Mammalia; order Rodentia; family Muridae; genus Tokudaia; species Tokudaia tokunoshimensis. The sequence continues at coordinate 112,821,222 of BTHU01000016.1, read as the reverse complement.
TGCAGGAAGCTTTATACAGAGTTATTTTCCAAGTAAGGTCAGGTATCTGTGCTCAAGGTCACGCTCCAAACAAGGTCTGGCAGAGAAAAGGAAGCCTCACTGAGAAAGGGAGTCCTCCATTGTGCCCTGAGATCAGAAAGCTATCCAGACATGGTGGACTGCAACAGCAAGGTTCTCCAGCAATGCAGAGAGACTCACAAATCAGTGTGGAGACAACTGCCTGTGGACTGCTTGGTCCTAAACTGGGTATCTGTATTACTCCTGCCAAGGCTCAGGCAATGCTGCAGAATAAAGATTGAAAAGCCTGCAAGCACAGAGGTTGGAGAGGAGTGCTGTGAAGCAGTGTCTTCTGGACATAACACAGCCACTCAGGAGTTACCTAGAATTATAGAACAATACAGAACACCTACCTAAGACTTGGACAATCAGCTCATGTTCATGACTACAACCGTTAACATTAATTAAACTCAGTGAGCTCAGTGAGCTAAAAAAGTAAAACAAACAAAAAACAAAACAACAACAACAACAAAAAACAAAGTAGGAGGAGTCTGTTGGGAAGAGAGGAAGCTCTTCAATGGGAAAGAGAGAAAGGATGGAAGAGGAAATACATACAGTAAAACTGACCGAATTTTAAAATAAACATACATAAATTGATTATATATTTTTAAAATTAAAATATACATAAGTTTTATTTTTAAGGAAAAATTAGAATTTTAGAAGATTTACACATGAAAAAAAGCATGCACATATATATATTCCTTTCCACCATTATTCTTATATAGGACTGAGGTGAGGTTTGATTGGCTTTTGGAAACCCTGTACAAAGATGACTCAACCATACATAAAAATGGCATCAGTTGCTTTTTAGGGCAATCATTGTCCCACAGGTTTGTTTTTTTTTTTTTTAAGACAAAGCCTCACTATGTAATAACCCTTGCTGATCTGTAACTCTTTATAAAATCCAAAACATTCTCAAACTCACAGATCTTTCTGCATCAGCTTCCTAAGTGCTTGAATTGTAGGTAAAGGCTACCATGTCAACAAATGATCCAGGTCATTTTTAAATAATCCTCGTTAAAGAAAATGTATCTAAAATTAAATAAAACACATAAGTCACAAAGATACAGCTTGAAGATTTGTGTGACAGACACTTAGCTCCTTTGTGTTTATACAATAGAGATTCAATAAATGATCACCTTAGAGGTCCTCCCACGTCCTACCATGTCCATTTGCCTAAAAGTGACTTTTTCCTGTCACATAGTAATATTTTTCCTAAAATGGTTTCATATGCTTAGAATCATATGATGCAGTTTATGTAGGGCTCCCCTACCTGCTTGTAACATGTGAGTCCTAACAGCGCTGTATGGAATAACTTTGGTCAGAGTTTCCCTCACTGTGAATTCCACAATATAACTACTTTGTGATGTTTATTATGTTTTATTTTGTTTTTTTCAGTACAGGAATTGAACTCAGGGTCTCAGACATGCTCATAACTCACTGTACATTTCCTACCACAGATGAATGGGTGAGTGTTTCTTTTTTTTGAGAAAGACATAATGCTGATACAAAACTCTCATGTATACAGATTAAAAACACTTCTTTTTCCACAAAACTCTAAGAAAGTTAATGATTCACAGTTACACACACATTGTGACTGAATAGTCTATGCCAACTGACAATCGTATACTTGAATAAGCAATGCAATATTTCCTTTTTAAAATAAACTAACATGCATTTTCCATTTCTGCTGATTTTATGAGTGACGTTAATATTGATTTATTTGAGACATTTTTATAGATGGTTTCTTTGAATTCATTGTCCCATTAGATTGAATTTTAACAGCTTAAAGTTATCTTTGGGCCTTTGTCTAGAGAGTATTTTATGCCCATTTAAGAATGGGTTTGGTGGTATTCTTTTTCTTTCTGTTTTATGGAACAGTGTAGGATCACTAATGTGAGCACAACTTTGTCTGTACAATATAGCCATGAATCCATGTGTTCCTGAATTGTTCTTCTGAGGAGGTTTTCCATATCCAATACTAACAGTTATTATTTATGTAAGTGGCTTATATCTTCTTAATTTGATTTTGATAGGTTTTTATATGATGTGGCTTTATCTATTTCTTCTCAGTATTCCATTTTTATTGTAAAATTTCAGAGTAATCCCTGATGATTCTATGTATTTCCTTGGGATCTGTAGCAGTCTCCCTCTTTTCATCATTTACTTATTTGAATGTTCTCTTGTTTTTTTTTGGGGGGGGGTTATTTGACTATGAGTTTGTCAGACTTGTTCCTCTTTTTTTCGAATAATAAATTCTGATCAATTCTATCCATTCATTTAGTCTTCATTTCATTTCTTCCTTGACCTTCATTATCTATTACAATCTATTACGTTTTGTGCTTTTCTTAATTTCCTGATGGGTACTAATAGTTTATTTATTTGATGGATTTCTGAATTTTTAATGCTCTTTCTGGCTTGCTCAGGTTGATTCTTATATACAAAGTACCACCTGCCCATGGACTTGTGAGAAGAATGTGCATTCAGTTTCTGTTGGACACAATATTCTATAGTTATCTGATGTTTATTTGTTCTAAGGTGATTGTCCTCAATGTTCCTAATGCTATAAACCTTTAATACAGTTCTTCGAGTTGTGGTGATTTCCAACCATAATTATTTTCACTGCTACTTTGTAAATGCAATTTTGTTACTATTATAAATCATAATATAAGTCATAATATAAATATTTGTGTTTTCTAATGGTCTTAGGTGACCCCTATGAAAGGGTTGTTCAACTCCCAAAAGCTGTTGCAACACATGGGTTGAGAAAAACTGTTCTAAGATATAGTTTAACTCCAAAGACTTTTAAACTGATTTTTGTTTAAGGATCCTATCCAGAGGTCACAATGGGGTACAGACTTCAATGCTATTATATGTATGTATGTGTGTAAAAATACATGTACATATATACAAACACATATATGTATGTATATACACACATATTTATAGATATATACATATACATATGTGTTTTTGTAAATAAGGCATGTTTCTCAGAAACAACAGAAGGTTGTTTCTAGATTTTTAATTCTCTCAGATAATCTGTCTCTTCCGATAGTATAACAGAGGTAGTCTCTAATCTGCCATCTTTCCTAGAAGTCCTTTGTTAATAGCCACATTTTAAGGATCATCTTCCTCTCTATGGATATGTCTAGGAATTTAAGTCATCTCCATGGGGGTCTTTTATCTCCAGTGCATCAAACATAGACCTTAAGACAGACAGGATAAAGTAAGAAAATGCTGTAGTTAGTTTCTTGAATATAGTTTTGAGGAACTGAAATGGGGCAAAGCATTGGAGGGGATGTATTTGTATGAAAATGATGGCTATGTGCAGAATAATTAAATCATGAGAGGTGAAAACATGAGCAAACTAAGAATCTTGACATTTGAATCTCCCCATCAAGCTAGATAAAGGAGTTAATGAGGAGAGAGTAATTCCTTAGATGCATTATCGAGTCTTTAATAGGCCACAGCTGTAATTTATCTCTGCTATGAAAATCATGCCAAGCAACAAAGCACAGACTGGGGATGAGGGAAGGGAGGGAAAGGGGGCCAGAACTGAAGATCCTTCCTTTTATATTTGCAGGGGTGAGTCCTCTGTGACTCAAGCAGGAGGAAGTGAAAGATGATTAACTTTCAGTACATACGATTCATTTTTAGACTGCTTTATTTATCCTGTGAGTTAGACATTTTTAGATTATGGCAATTGACATGATGCTAAAAGATAGAAACGAAAATGTAAATACAGAACTGTCACTTGAGTGTTCATTCTTGACAGAGACACTGAAGAGACAGGACAGACATTGCTAAGCAGAGGCATGCGGGTGGGATTTACAGTGTCCACTGTTGCATGAAAACATAAAATTGTTTTTCAACAATATTTTCCATATAATTATTTTTTTCATCTGACTGAAATTCTATTTTGGTTAGTGTAACTTAAGGCTATCTCATGAAGCTAAAGGGTTAAAGAGTTTTCAAGGCACCTGATTCAAGATCTGAGATTTTCAATGAAGTCTCACCATCTGGCAAAAACACCAGGGAATACCTGAGCCTGGAAACTTGTCTGAAACTTTCTGGAGTGCTTGATGGATATGTTGAGTTCCCTACTTATTAATATTTGTGATAACATCTGAAGACCTGGTTATTTATGGTAGGTGCCTCCAGAAATGTCATTTACCTCCCTAGTACTGGTATGAACATCCTCATAGAGGATATAAACAAATATATTTCTATATCACAGGATGAAAGTACATTGAATTCTGATAATGTCCTTCAACCATCTCAAAGTTCTTCTGGGAACCTGTGTGTGTCAGGGAGAGGGATAAATATATGTGGAAGCTTGTATATAAAAACATAAGCTCACAGAAATGCTAAGTTTTGCATATAGAATGAGCTATTGTATAGATGTCTTCTAAGATGCCCCTTCTAGACAAATAGATATGGCTTTGTGTCAAGAGTTGCTTCCATTTAAAAGGACAAATGCTCCTGTCTAACTATGAGTCTCATGAGTTAGCATTATGCCACATGGAAAAACACACAAACAAAGAATAAAAGCTAAATATCTTATTAAGTTCTTTAGAACAAGAGGAATTTCTATTGTGAGTTTTACTGTCAAAATAGTTTTCTCTCTTTTTTCTACACAATTTATATTCAGTACATCACGATTGAAGAAATAGTTAATAAAAAGACTTAGGAACCAATTCACCTATAGGGTCTCAGCAAATACCCCTTCTGGAATCCTTGCCTAGATAAGTCAAAACCATTGTGACTGAGTGTCATGCCATTCTTTGAAAAAATATTGGCTTATCTAGCACAATGACATTGTACATACCCAATAGCCCTCTGAAACCAAGGCTGCCAAGGACTTCATGAAGCATAGAGCTCCTTGTGTGCCTGGGATCAACCCAGGAGTGAGAAAACATGGAGAGCAACTACATGGTAGTGTTCACTTCCCGAGATTCACTTCTTTCTTCCTAACTCAAAATACCAACAGCAATTCCTCACAGCCACATGAGTATTCCCAGGAAGTCTCCCCAAAGCACAAGCAGTACTTAGCAGAGCCACTGTTAGCAAAGAAATCAGAATCTCAAATTGAGAGCCCCTTAACTGTTACATAAGAAGGGAGCACAAAATATGTTCACAAGCACATGCTGAGCTCTGTGATTCTCCCATTGTACTTGTGTTGGAGTTAACTGTAAATAAGAAAGGAAGGAAGAAAGAAGAGGGATGGAAGGAAGAGAGAGGAGAAAGGAAGAGCGAAGGAACATTTTTCATTTTAATGGACTTTTCAGCATAACAACATTCATCAAATCCTTCAAATATGAACTAAAACACTGAAATATATTATTTGTTAGCAACACACAAATGTCAAGTGTTAAAATATGAGGAGTTGATCAAGTAGTTTAGATTAGTAGAACATTCCCTGAAGAGGCCAAAATGGATCATTCCAGTAACAAACCATAAGCACTTGTGTATCTTCCCCAGTACCATAAACAAAGCCAGGGTATGGCAGCTTGTCATCCCTACATTGGTTAGCAGAAAACAGTCAGATCTCTGGACCTCAGTGGCTTCCTCTTTGAACAGAGCATTGTGGCTAGACTGGGTCTCCATGAAGGTTGACAAGAGCTAGTTGCAGAGGCTGGCCAGTGAGTTCCCTAGGAAGAACAGTATGAACAGCAGGGGAGAGAAGCCTGGGCTGGGCAAGTCCCTCATAAGGCCAAAGGCAAGAATGAGTATACTGTTGAGTATATGTTAACTTTTTAAAACCCAGCCAACTATCTTCTAAAGAGCTTGTCCTGCTGCGGTTGATATAAATATGTCAGATTAACCTCTTGATACAGTTGGTCCTTCTAACATAAGTCCATGGGGTGGAGTATCTCATGAGAATTGGAGCCAAGTGCTTTTAGTAGCAGTGAAACTGATGATCTTTTCATGATTAAAGCCTATTTACCAATTTGAAAGTACTTACTGTCATTCCTCCTAACACCTTGTCTTTCCATTTTTCTTTCTTAAAAGTTGTTCAAATAGATTTGAAAATTTAACCATATGTGTGTGCACACAACACAGATGGTGGTGACAGAGACACACAGACAGACAGATGCATAAAGACAGATAGACAGACAGAGACAAGCAGACAGGAAGACAGACACAGAAAGAGAGAGAGAGAGAGAGAGAGAGAGAGAGAGAGAGAGAGATGAGAGAGGGGGGAGAGAGACAGAGACAGAGACAGAAAGACACACACACACACAGAGAAACAGATTGAGGCAGACTTGGTAGATGATGGATAAATGGCTAGATAAATAGATGACAGATAAATAGAAAATAGGTGATGGATGGATAGATAGAAGATAGACGGATAGTGGATAGATAGACAAACAAGATAGATATTTTCTTAGTATGGGCTGACTTTTAATCTTTGAATACAATGTATTTTACAATTAAACGTTTATTAAAGCTAGTATCATATTACTTCCCATAACTTATCTATCCTTTATTTTCTTTTATTACCTCTATCACATCCATAATGCATTTCTTTATGCTCGGGCAACAGAGTAATTGTGCTACTTACAGTGTCTCATGACCCTCTAATCTCTACATCTGGTTTGAGTAACTGATCTCATTTAATCTTTGTCTAATAGTCTGTTATGTTCCCACAAAGAGCATTAACGTTAAAGTCTGATGGTCTCATTGCTTTGAGAGGCCATCTTTATCATTTACTAGGCTTTTATATGTAGTAAAAACTATTCTTGTGCTTTCTACTGCATTTCATCAATCTGACCAGTCATGGGCCACTGCTTTTGTGTTTCTTTGTTTGTTTGTTTTTATTGGTTATTTTATTTATTTACATTTCAAATGCTATCCCCTTTTGAGGTCCCCTCCGCAAATGCAAATGCCCAACCCATGCCCCCTCCCCTTTGCCTCTAAGAGGGTGCTCCTCCACTCCCCCACTCACTCTAGCCTTTCCCCTCTAACATCTTGCTTTTTGTGTTTTAATACCACAGGATTTATAGTGCACTCTAATATCAAGTCAGATTTGTCCTGTCTTAGAGAACTTCCTTTCTACCAAGCTGACTAGGGCTATTTTTTTTTCATCTGAATTTAATACTTGTCTTTTCTAGTTTTGCAGAACAACTCATTGGGATTCATTCAAGGCTAACTATAGTGGCATGATTTAAGATCTTCATGTCAAAGCATCCTGAAGAATAAGAGAGATTCTAGCCTTTGTCTTTTTCTTCTGTCTTTGATTCAACACTTGCTTTGTAGTTTTGCTCACACATATTTTAAGTCCATTTCTAAAGACTTATATATTTTGCTATTGAATGTATAAACTTTTATTCATTTTATTTTCACACTGGTCATCACTATACATATGAATATTGCTAGTTTTTGTTAATTTTCTGTCCTTGCTATATTTGAGTTCTTCCATTCTTGAGTTTGTTTTGTCATGAATTCACATGAGTTAGAAAAGAATCTATCTGCATATGCCATTTTATAGTATAGATGTATTTCTTTTCTCAAATTGTATGGTGTTTACAGTGCTATCTTATCTAGTTGCACTGGTTATGCTCTGGAACAAACAGAGAGTAATAAAGGAGGCCTCTTGTCTTGATCCTGTTCTTCCCTTCGTGCAGCTCTGGTCCCTCTCTTACCAAGTATCTGGCTTTTTTTCCTCCCTTTTTTTGATTTTAGTCTGATTCACTGTTTTTTGGTTGTTTTTTTTTTTTTTTTGGTTTGTTTGTTTTTTGTTTTAATTTCTTTAAAGCATGGTAGGTCTTTATTTTGGAATCTATGTCTTCCTTAGGGAAACTCATACTGTATATAGTTATTGATATATGTTTTCTCAATGAGTATTCAGCATTAGGGATGCTTTGTAAATTTGTGGATTATAGAACATGAATGTCTGTTGTCCATTATCAATGTTTTAGAGTAATTTTCAAGTATAGAAATAGGTAAATATATCTTTATTCTTTCCACTAAAACCAAAGTCCATTTTGACTTTGTTCTGTTTTTTTCACACTTTGATAAATTAAAGGAATGTATTTGTGATAGTGTGCTTTTCTCAAAGTATAGAATTTTATAAAGAAATAAATTTACACTTCTGGAACTGCTGAGATGCTTGGGTGGGTAAAGTACCTTTAGTACAATCATTAGGATCTGAGTTTAGATCCCCAGAATTGACATAACAATCCAGGCAGGGTAATGTGTAATTTAATTCTGTTTTGACATGACCTTAGGTTTAGATATAAAATTATAGAAAATTGGTATTTCTTGTATATTTGCATGAACAATAAATTAATCACAATGTACAAGTAGATATATAAGTACATATTACAAAGGAGAAATATTAGAGAAAATGTTTAATAGTACGAAAAGCAAATTTTCTTGGAGGAATTTAGCTCAAGCTTAATGTTTAAAGATTAAGAAAAAGACATGTGTAAGTAGAAAGACAGACTATTGCCCACAAGATTAGCCAGGCCCACTGACCCCACAAGGATCTTATAGGATTGTGGGCATTTCTCTCTTCTGAGACTATCTAAAAGACAACCACTATTAACACTAAGCACAAACAGTTTCTTGTTCATAGCTTTTAATCTTTTTTACCTGAAAGGTTTCATGGATCCTTGGAGAGATGCCTAGTTCCGGAGATGTGCAGAAAGTTTGAAAATATGATAATATGACCTGAAGCATCTCTTTATGCCAGAGAATAAAAGAGAAGCTAAAGATGGCTACCAGTGGCCATGAATGCCATAGACACTATCTGAACAGCAGAACAAATAGCAGTGCACAGCATGATAACCCAAATCACAGAATAAATATGAATGCAGAGGATATAAATTTGCATTATATACTGATTTGCATTACAAAGTGAAAGAGACTTTCCCATGTGGAAGGATCTCAAAAATGTTTTCTGTACAAATTCTCCATCAAAGCCATCAAACTTGCCCCTCTGTAAATGTCAACTCTGCTTAATGTCTCACTTCCACAACACTGTTTTTAGTATTACCAGCAAAGGATAAGCAAACTATTTTGAAATAGAGATTAAAGAAAAAAACAAATTGAAAGGCTAATCCCCAGTTTTGCTCTTCTAATATCTGAAAGACTATTGAGTTTTTCCATTTTATATAAAAGTATGCTTTTATCATGTGAAGCCTAATTAAGAAGCAATAAAATTGTCTTGCCTAGTGATTTCAAAGGTCTAGCTCACTAATAATGTAAGAAGGAATTGTATCAAGCTAGAAGGCACTGCTACTTTAAATAAATTACACATGATCTTATAATTTGGGTTTTATAGCTCTAATTGAATGTTTGTACCATTTACAATGTCACAGTCCTTAAGATTTAACTTAATCACTTCCACATGGTATTTCTTATGTTACTCACAAGTCTTCTCAAAAGGTTCGAGTGTATATTTGTGTGTGTGTGTGTGTGTGTGTGTGTGTGTGTGATTTTCTTAGATTTCCTTTCTTTTCTATAAACTATTTGATGTTTTTAAATTTAAATATAATGAATGTCATTTTCCACATTTCTTCCCTTTACTCCTTCCCATGTATCTTCTCTTATCTAATGTATGCCCTTTATTTCTTTAGTTACACACACACACACACACGCACACGCACACACATGCACATGCACACACACATTCCAACATAACAAATACAGCTTGCTCAGGCTGTAAAATGCTACTTTGAATGTATATACTCTTAAAGCAGATCACTTGATAAGCAGTTGGTGCATTTCCTTATGAAGACTGTATATCTTCCCTCAGTATTCTTTAGATGGCCTACAGTTCCTTTTCTACCATTGGGGTCCTGTAAGGTTCACTCCTTTCCATGTAGCATGTCTATTAGTATTGTCCTTGTTCAGGTCTTGTTTAGGCAGCCATGTTGATGAGACTTTAAGGGAGCAGAGTTTCTGACTTCTCTAGGAAAGTAAACTTCTGGGTCTCACAGCAAACTTCCTATGCCTCTGACTCTTGTGCTAATTTCCCTGTTCCAGAAATTTATGGTTCTCAAAGGACACAATCCTTTCACTGTCCCCTTTCTCCACATTGATTCTTGGTTCTACCATTCTGGGGATTGAACCCAGGACTTTGTACACACTAGGCAAGCAAGCACTGCACAACATCTATACACAAGATTTCAGGACCTTGTACTGGTAACATTTATATGTTAGTTAGGAACTCAAAGATGTAAACCTATTATGGCCACCCAAGATTTCTAGATTGATCTAAATAGCTATAAAGCACAATTTTATCAAGGCCAAATAGGTGCCTAACAGTCATTAAATCTTATTTGAGTTTTTGAGAAACAAAAATTAGGTAGAAGTATATTATAAATTGTCTAAGTAACATCTAAACTAGAAATAAATCTCAAAATTAGCATCTAAAGATGTTTCTGTTGGTAAAATTTCTGAAGCACAGTATTGATGGTAGAATACCAAGTCTTGAGATGTCTTTGTAAAGAAACAAAAATGTACTTTAAATTGATTTACTATTTTATATTAAATACTGTTTGAAATCAACATGAAGAACTTGATAATATTACATAATTTTAATTTGTTAATATAAATTTAGCTTGTTAATTAGCACTTTTAAAAAATACTGACACACTAAACTTTATTAAAATTATTTTGTTATGTAGACTTAAATTATAACTGAAGATTTGAGAGATTTTTGTTCATTCTTTATAGTTAGATTAAGTAATAGCTATTTTGTTTATTTGGTATTTATATCTGTAACCTCAAGTTTCTCAATAAATAGTTCTGCATTATTTTTTACCTTGTTGAGGATGGAGTATGTGTACAAAGAACAAAGGAAAGGCAGAGTAGACTAGACTTCATCAGCAGAAAATGTTCCCAGACTACACCATTCGAACCTCCAAAACTCTATATCTGAACACTGTTTCATACAAGGAAAGGGGTGCTTAAACTACCAACATGGGATATTGGGAGAGTGGCTGTTTCTTGCTTCTATGGTGGGTGTGCAAGCATGTGGAAGCAGCACACTAAAAGTTGAGAATGTCGGATGATTTGTGTAAAGCTAACAAGCACAAAGAAGAGCTGATATAAAAATTGCCTGGATTTGTAATAAAAAATAGAGTACATGGAGAAATAGGATAGGAAGAAAAGCAAATGTGGGTAGAAGGTGGAAACAGAAAAATCATAGAAGCTAAAGATAAATAAGAGAATCCAGTATATGAAGGAAGGAGGAGACCTGTAGTCAGAAACAAACCCACACGCCTCTGTGATAGAACAAGCTGACAGTAGGTGTCATTTCCAGTCCACCGCCCCTTCAAAGACCTGAGGGAAAAAGTAGGAACAGCCAGGGGTGATGGACACCTCAGGCAACCAATGAGCATGAGGAGAAACAGATATTTTGTGAGGCAGTTTCAGTGAGCAGCTCCTTGAATTGGAGGAAACAAAGGCTTATATTTAAGCCTTGGGCCATTGGTAGAGGCTTTCAGGGTAAATGTACATTATTGGTCAGGGTCAGGGTGCTGGGATGCCTCATAATTTGCATAATGAGAAATTCCAGATGCTATTAGACATGACACTATAAGGAGAAAGTTAGTTTAACCTGGCTATTGGGTTACTTTACCTCCTCTGATGGAGTAAAAGGGAGGGCATGGGTCTATGTGCATGGGGGCTTGCAGGTCCAGGGCAGAAGCAGGGGAAGTTCTACTCATACCAATCTCAGAGTGAGATTTCCTGGGATTTGGACACACCTTGACCCCGCTCTTGCTTCAGGCCTGTTCCCCATGGTGGCTCCCTCTCAAATAGGCATTGAGTCACCATTATTTCTGTTTCAAGAACCCATTGACTGTTAGTGTGGATGGTTCGGACATTTCCAAACAGATAGCTACCTCTGACTCTTAAATGATGAGGGAAAGGAATGTTATAGTGTACATTTGCTTCCGGAGAAGCACTTTGACTTGTGTGAGCCACTCCCAAGTGGAAACGGGCCAAAGGATCCATCAAGTCCAAACTTGGTGCTGGGACAAAATACTGAATCATTGAATGGGAAGAGAATTTTAAATGCAAGTCTCAGTAATATACAGCCATATAGAATGTGATATAAATGATTAAGGACATACTTTCATAGTTTTTCAAGGGTATCTGAATGGTACTAATTTAATTACTATTCTAAATAAAGCTGAACTGATGAATCTAGAGTAAATTTTTTATGCTTTGTATCAAATTCTAGTAACATAAAGTCTTAAAAATTGTCATTTGGTCTTTTTCCTTGCTTTCATATTTGAATTTTGAAAAGAAGCATGGCTGCAGGTGGCAAGTCCAGCTAATATGATTCATGTATTCTTTGCCTCTTGATACACTTAGACAGCATCAGATAACTCTCTGCAACATCACATTGCAACCAAAGGAAGTGCTTCCAGGCATCATACTTTATAATGGTGTTAAATACTCCAAAGCCTGAGCAACAAACACAGAAGTAGACAAATGGGATTCAATCAAATAAAATGATTCCCAACAGCAAACAAAACATTCAACATTAGGAAGAGACAACCCAGTGAGTGAGAGAAAATATTTGCAGATATTAATATAACAAGAAATTAGCATATGTATAGTGGGTTGGCCTAATGTTGCTTGTATTCTAATGTTAATTTGGGACCCCCAAGACTAGTTATCCTAAAGACAAGAATCTGTATGGCATTGAGTGACCCTGTCCCCAGTTAACTGAGATTAGTAAATAGAGATGTCAACAAACAAAAGCTGAGCAGTTGAGACATAGGCGGGGTTGAGGTTTCCTGGGTTTGGAGAGAGAAAACCATGAGGAGGGAGGAGGAGAAAGAAGCCACCATTTCAGAAGAAGAAGAAGAAGAAGAAGAAGAAGAAGAAGAAGAAGAAGAAGAAGAAGAAGAAGAAGAAGAAGAAGAAGAAGAAGATGATGATTCAGGAGGGTGAAGGAGAGCAGTCATGGGCAGAGGGCCAAGAGAACATGGCCCAGAGGGCTGCCCAATTGGAGTTAAGAGTAGCTCAGATGGAACATAGTAAATAGTAATAACTTGGGGATATTAGTAGGAAAGTATATTCTAAAAGCATGGAGGGTAGGCAACTGCCCAGCTATTGTGCTGCCTAAGGTTATTTAAAAATAAAAAGGTAGTATGTGTTTTTATCTAGGAAGTCAACAACCTAAGGCAGGGCAGAAATCCTGCACTGGAATTTTAAATATTTTTCTATTACACATATGAAATTTATAAGTCATTTAAAATTCAATGATTTGTCTTTAAATGGGCAAATGTATGATGGAGAAGTGGCTCATCCAGTGGTGTTTGCCAAGTAAATTGAGGACCTGATGCTGGTATCCTAGCATTTACATAAAAGGCCAGATGTGGCAATGTGCACCTGTAATTCCAAGGCAAAGGAGTAAACCACAGATGGATCTCTAGGACAACAGATTCTCTGAATTTAAATTCAGTCTCTGTCTCAAGCTAACATTAACCCTGTGCCGTTTAATCGCTCATTGTCCTTCATTCAGAATTTGATTGGTTTTCTTCAACTTCAGAAGGACATGTAATGGTTTCTATTTGTCTTTCTTTCTTTACTAGCTTGTGACCTGTCCCAGCTCTCTCCTTGCCATCAGATTCTTGCAATAGAGGAAGAGTAACTTTTCATACTCCATTCAATTCCTATCTCCTTGAGCCAGGATATTTTAAAGATATTGTAGCATAACCATTGTTCCTTTCCTAATCATCAGATCTTTTAAACTAGAGGAAACTAGTAATTCCTTGCTGACTTCTTCTGTCTTCAGAACTGTCTCAATGGGACACAACCACCCTCACTCCAGTTTCTAGAAGAAAAGAGAAAATGATACTAGTTACCCACCTCCAGTGGTCAGCACCAGACAGTCTAACTCCACTGTGATTCTAACTTATTTCTCTCAGAGTTAATTGTTGGTATAAACGATGGTTACCATTTTTTTTAATTATTGATTTTATATCTTCCGGCTTTACTGTGTTTATTATATCTAAGAGCTTTCTAGTAGAATCTACGACAAAAAGTTGAGGGTAGTATGGTGAAAGTAGATCCAGGAGGAATTAACGGGGAATTGCGGGTGATTGTATGAAGTTCTCAAAGAACTAGTAAAAATATTTTGTTAAAAAATCTAATATTCTTAGAGATGTGAGCAAAGATAAACCCTTACTCATGGTTGGTGATAAGAAAAGCATGTTGTGGCAACAGGAGAGAGCAGTAGAGAGGGAGCAGACCGGAAAGTCATGAAAACACCATGGGACCGGGTAGACCAATGGATTAGAACAGAAGACCTAGAAATAGGCTGACAGTTATGGTACATCATTTTTTATCTGTTTAATAAATAACATTTATTGCTATTGTTCTTCCAATTTAATACTTATTCTTTTTCCTCCTGCTAGTCACTGGCTAAGAGATGAGGGTATAAAGAAGACCATATAGTTCCTTAAAAATATAAAAATGTCAGTGTGACGGTGTTCTCATGTCTATTGCAGTTATGGGAAAGGATAATTGTGCAAAGTCCAGTTTTTATGTCAGGATATTTTATATATTTTTCTTCATATGATATATTTTGATTATATTTCCCTCCTTCAGTTCCTCCAAGATCCTCCTACCTCCTTACTTGCCCATTTTTCTCTTCATGGTTTTGCATGAACTCTGTCTCTCTGTATCTAAAGAAAAAAAAAAAAACTCCACAAAACCAAAATAAACCAAAAAAAATCCTAGTAAGATAAAAAAAAATAGCATACTAAACAAAACCACCTAATTTTGACAAAGGCATCACAACAACAACATACAGAAGAAAGGATATGAGCTTTTCTACAAAGGATGCTTCCAAAACCAGACATCCAACTTTTAGACGCATACGATATATATCTTTTAGCTTCCATACAAATCAATTCATAAGCAGACCAATGGCTTTCATTTAAAATCTGAAATACTGAAACTGTTAGATGACCTCATAAAGGGTCGTCTTTGTGAACTGAAGTAGGAGAGAACTTTCTGGGCAGAATGTCAATAACACAGTAACTTCTAAATATCTTTATTTGCTTTTCATCTCATCCCATCTAAAAGGAAAACCAGTGTAGCCTGTATATTTCAAGAAAACACTTCTAGTTATTTATTGCTGTACCTCAAACTATCCTAAAACACAACAACATAAAACAGCAGTATTTGCCAGTCTCCTGACTCTTAAATTCAAGGAGGACTTGGTGGAGGAAGCTTAGCTCTGATGCTAGGGTTATCAGCAAAGACAGCCTGAAGACCAGAAGTCATAATCTTTTGAAAGTTCTCTTGATTACATGGTGCTCTAATTAACTTTCTTTTGCTTTGATAAAACACTGAGCAAAAGTAACCTCAGGAGAAAATGTTATATCAACATACAGATAGTTTATTACAACTTTATGTCAACATCATTAAGAAAAGACAGGGCAAGAGTTCAAGCCACAAACCTGGATGCAAACTTGAGGCCCATAGAGGAATTCTTCTTAATTGCTTCCCATAGTTTCCTCAGCTAGCTTTCTTACACAAATCAGGACCACCTGCCTGGGAGTTTCTTGGGCATCCCTGGGCTCATAGTTCTGGGTGCTCTAAGAACTGTGGATGAATAAGCCATGAAGAGCAAGCCAGTAAGCAGCACTCCTCCATGGTCTCTGCATCAGCTCCCACCTTGAGTTCCTACCGTGAATTTCCTAGATGATAAGATGAGAAAAACCTTTCTTACCCAAGTCACTCTTGGTCATGGTGTTTTATCACAGCAATAGAAACATTAAATGAGAGAGCTGGAAAAACATTCTCTAGGCAATTAAATTCCTTTGCCACTCTGTGTGTGTTTAAACAGAATCATCCATGAAAGTACCACAGTGCCCATGTTGAAGTTACTAACTTTACCAAGTAGATGATATTACACATATTCAACCTATAAACTACAATGATTGACTGGGAACATTAATAATAATAATGTTCTACTAATAAATAGCCTGCATCCATCCTATTTAGGTCCCCAAAATGATATTTTAGAGTATACCAAGATGTATGACATTCATTCACTATAATATTTAAGAATTGAGGTGTTTAAGGCTTTTAGATTATAGACTTTCTTAACACTTTGATAAGATTTGAAAATATTAATCTCTGGATCAAGTTTGTCAGCAACAGTTCACAAAACTAAAACTAGGAACTGAACACTCAGTAGACAAGATTTTTTTCTCTTTCTATTCTGTGTCTAGAAACACATTCTTTCTACTTTAATGTGTTCTGATCAATGCTGGTCTTAAGTATAAGCTTTGAAGCCTTATAGCATATTGTGTTTTTCTAGCTGAAATAACTCCTAGCTGTACTTCAAACTCTGCTAGCTTTAGAATATATCAGGGATTGCCAATTTCCTTGAAAATCCAGGTGCTAATGATTTAACAAGCAAACTCCTCATCAGGAACCCTGACCTTTTCTCTATATCTAAAGGATAATTTCACTTTGAAGGGTATTTCAATCTTAGATTGTTAGACAAAGAGCATTTTTCGGCTTCCAACTTCAGAAAAGCAAAATGTTTTCTACACTCCAGTTAATAAACTAAAATAATTCTTAATAAATGTAGCTCTACTATAATAGTAAATCTTTATATATGTTTATTTGTGTGTGTATGTGTATTCATACACGTGCCACAGTGCACATGTAAATGATGAAGAACAAGTTAACAGGATCAGTTTTCTGCTTCTACCATGTGCTCAAACCTCAGGATTGAACTTAGGTTGTCCAGCTTGGCAGTAAGTGCTTTTGACCACTAAGTCATCTCACTGGCCCTAGAATCTTCTCATGAAAAACAAACTATTTCCAATCTCACAAATCTTCCATCATTTCCATATTTAATTAGAATGATCAATCACTTTAAAAAAAAAACACAACTCATTTACATTGGTTACTTTTCTATTAATGTGATAAAACACCATGACCAAGGCAATTTATAGAAGAAAGAATTTATCAGAGCTGTGGTTCCAGGGAGTTCATAATTGTGAAAGCCTATTAGCAGGAGCCAATAGCTGAGTGCTCACATCTTGAATGGCACGCAAGAGTTAACAAGATAAAAGGTCCTCCAATCATTTTACTCTCAAAGCCCTTCTTCAGTGACATACTACTATCTCCAACAAAGTCACACCTACTAAACCTCCCCAAGCAGTGCCACCAACTGGGGACCAAATATTCTAATGCCTGAGACTATGGGGAACATGTCACTCAAGTCACCATGCTCTTCCTCTGTATTCTAACATTTAAGTGATCACAGGTGTATTTCGGCATGCCCAAGGTAACAATTTCATTAAAAATGTCAATAAGCTTTCACACAATGTGCAAGACCTAGTGTCATATTCCATATACCTTCCATATGCCTTATAAAGCTAAGTATAGTCAATTTGGATATAGTGAATATTAAAAAATATAGGTCTAAAATAAAATACTTGACAATGTTGTTATTTACTGCAAGACTTTTTAAATTTTTATTTTAGTGTCTATGCTTATGGGTGTGTATATATATTTTTATTATATATGTGCATTTGTGAATGTTTGCATGAACATCTGGATGTATGCATTTACAGTCCAGAAGTTGGCATCAGGGTCTTTCTCAATCATTCTCCACCTTTGTTTAAAAAAAAATTCTATCTTAAATTTTATTTTATTTTATTTGAATGCGTATACATACCCATGTGTGTGAGTAACTTGGCAGGCCAGATGGGGGTGTCAGATTGATATCTGAAACCATGGAATTGGCAGTACAGGTGATTGTAAGCTGCCTGACTTCGGTACCGAGAACCAAACAGCTTCTCAATCAGAATATCAAAATTAACTGCTGAGTTCTCTTTCTGGTCCCTAAACCTTATTTTTGAGAGGACAGATTCACTCACTGAACTTGAATTTTACTGATTTCTCTAGGCTGGAAAGCAACCCCAGGGTATCCCGTATCTCTATATCCCTAGTTCTGGAATTACAGGTGCACTGCTACCAGCTAGTTGCATGGGTGTCAAGGATCTGGTCCCAGTCTTCATACACCCACAGAAAATACTTTGCTAACTGAGTCATATACTAAGCCCTAATGTTGGACTTTGCAAGTTAAAGTATCATGAAGGAAAATGTAGATTCTTGTGCATCTTACAAGATACTCCATAACATAACACATAATTTTTGCAAACTGTTCTCCATTCCCTAAGCACTCTGCGCTTCCAATATTCTCTACTTACTTCTTTTTTTTTTAAGGTAATAGGAAGTGTGAAAGCTCCAAATATCCTACATGCAAATATCTTTGCTAACTTCACTTGCTCAAATATATCCATAGAACATTGGCATTAAATGTAAAATATGCAATGTCTTTCAACATTTACTTATTTCCCCACTATAAGTGGAATTAAAATGAGGCAGAGACTAGGTCTGAGATCCCAGAATATTCCCATAGACAAGTTTATGGCAGGCTCACCTGACTTGTTGACACTGAATCATGCTTTTGTCAATGTAACATTCGTATGCATTCTGTGTATAAATATCAACAGTTGCTTGCATTAATCAATGACATAAAACTATTCATAGTGAGCAGTGTTAACTGGACGACTTGGATTGAAAACGGTTAAAACTTTTGCTACCCAAGTAGTAAATCTTCAAGACTAATGGGATCTTATTTTAGATCATGATAAAAAGAAAAGAGAAAGAGTAACAAATATAGGCAGTTACTTTAATAGTTATTAATGATTGTTGTCAGGCACACAACTATTGACTGAAGATGAGTCAGACCGACCATAAAAAGCCTTTGGGTCCTGAGCATGAACAGAAGAGAAAAGGACCTATAACTGTTCATGAGCTCACCAAAGAGAGTCTGCTAATTAAATATTGAGGTGTTTACCTCCAACAGCCATTATGGGAAACTAATGAACTTGTTCAAAGGATGCAAGCCAGTTATCACCTGCTTTGTCAGTCAATACAACTGGAAAGAAGCAATTTCCAGCCCTGTAGGGACCCACAGGTTTATTCAGAAGCCACCAGATTTTAATTAGTTTCAAAGCAGCCATACTAGGTGATAAAGTTTACCCATCCACCTTTTGGCACATAAAAACCATTTTAAAATATAAAACATGTTGTGAAGTTGAACATGCCTCTGTGTATCATTCATTTTATCTAGAAAAGGAAGGAAAATTAAATATTAGAAAGAGAACAATTGTCTGTTTTGAAATGGGTATAACAGAAATTGGCTGATAAAAAATAAAGATTTAATCAAAATGTCATTGTTCAGTATGCATCAGATTTAGAAAACATCAAAGTATGGCAGAGCAGAAAAAAATTCAGTGCTTTCTCTCTGCCTTGTCTGTGCTGCCTATGACACACATAGCTCTTGAGATGTATAGTGATTTCTATAAAGATATATTAAGTTTTATAATATTAAATTATGTTTTAGATAAGCATTCAACATACTATATTTGTGCTTAAATATTTTTATTAGTTTTCTATATATGCATGTATCTGTGTGTATGAGGGGTATACATACATGAATACAGGTGCCCACAATGGTTCTGCCTGGAGCTGGAGTTACAGGTGATTGTAAGTTATCTGACATGGATACTTAGAACTAAACTTGGGTCCTCTGCAAGAGATGCTCACACCTGCCTGTAACTCCTGCTTAGGAAAAGTAGGCAAGGTGTGTAAAAGCCACCAGAAGATACGTGAAGGGATGTGAAATGCCATTCTCTAGATTCAATACCACCATTGCAAACTTAATTCACAACAACTGTAGTTGCCTTCAGGCAACTACATATAACAAGGCCCTATCAGCTAACAGTCAAGGAAGGAAAAAGGATCCACAAGATCCTACCATTTACTAGTGGTTATTGATAGATTGGGAGAGGGAAAATCACTCTTTTTAGTAGTATGTCTACTGTGAGTCAATTAGGCTCCAATAGACATCTCCAATTCCACAAACACAAAGGCAGCCCTGGTTAATCTCAGAGGGTCATAAAACAAAATGAATAGATAAGAACATTTGAGAGTGGTAGGGAGGAGAAGGTTAGACAGGAAGGGCAGATAAATGAGGATGAGAATGGTCACGATGCATAACATAATGTGCAAAATTACATAAAGACAAATTTAATTAATAAAATGGATAAAGATATTTCTGAAACCTTTAAATATCATCATCATTTTGAGCTGGAATTAAGGAATAAAAACCTATTGGAGGTTAAGTCCATAAAAATTTTCACTTTTCTTTCTTCTGTCTTTCTATCTTCCTTCTTCTTTCCCTTCCTTTCTTCCATCATGAAAACACTGTAGGTATTGAACACTAATGCCTCACTGTTCTTTCCTTCTCAGTACCTGCTAATCACCATTGATCAGACGATTCTACGAAGAATGTGTTAGTCTGGGAAACTCCATCAGTTTAAACATTATCTAGGAGTTTTCTTGGTAGAGTGAAGGGGAAGCTATAGGGAAGTACAAACTTGCTTTAATCATCCAGAAATTTCAAAACCTTTAAAATTCTTCCTTTGTCCATAAAATCAGGAAAGTGATAGAGTTCCTCATGATCTTTTATTTTCAAACGTGCATATGTGCATGCATATGTGTGTGTGTGTGTGTGTGTGTGTGTGTGTGTGAGAGAGAGAGAGAGAGAGAGACAGAGAGAGACAGAGAGACAGAGAGAGAGAGAGGGCACGGGGAGATCCTAAAACATAAAGGCATTACAGCAGACATGTGCATATATGTAACCATTCTACACTCCATTTCTCTTGCTAAGCACTATTTCTCATGACTATTAAACTTCTTCAGGTTGATCTTCATGCTAAAATTCCTGTCTGTTCATTTCCATATAATATCTTTTATTTCTTGACTTGGATTCTCCATCATATCATTTAAGAGGTACATAGTAATGCATGGCACGGTGATATCTGAGTAAAGGATGGATCAAATATATGAGAGTAGATGCTCTATATGGCCTACATAGATAGTAGGCTATACACTACCATTTTTCTTAGGTTCCCCCTATTCTTCTTGATAGTAACAAAAGTACCTAGGCTTATTTCCTAGAATATATCCCCAATGATGAGAGAAAATGGTAGTCTATGAATTCATATTGTAGTTACATTTTTGCATTTGTATGACAGTTCAGTCACTAGTCATCACAATATTTCAGCATCTTCAATTCTCTCATTTGTATGCTAAAGCCAATAATAATACAGTAAGAATCATATATTTAAGTCATTTTATAAATCACCTTATACAAAGTTCTGGCTCAAAAATGTTTCAATATTATACACTAGAAATGGGGAATAAAGAAGTGCTCTTGTGCTCATGGGTGTGATTATTAAATCCATCACCATTGGCTACAATAATTGGCCTCTTAATATAAAATTGATTGGTTCAAACACTTCATCAAATATGTCTGCTGAAAGAAAAGTGATAAAAATGTTCTATCATGTCTATTTTTCTTATGTCTATTATACATGCATAAGTTATAAGCATATTGGTCTATGCAGGAAGAGAGAAAGTTTTGTGGATTTTGATTTATTTTTTTCTGGTTTTCCTCACCACCTAGAGTTTTCTGTATAGGATTTCTTATTCAGGGATCACAGGGTGAAACATGTACAGTGAGTGTGTGTGAAGCTATCGTTCTGCATTCAAGTAAACATTGCTTCCTTCCAGGTGAAAATATATGCCTTTAAAATGTAGGCATCAGAGTAACAGACATACTGCAAACATGTTTTTCTAATTTTAGATTCTTCAATCAAAATATGCACCTTGACTTTCAGTACCGCTTTTATTATAGAAGGTGTACAAAGGTGCTTTATTTAATGTAACAAGATCTAATGCTTTCCAATGTTATGCAACAGAACCTGCAATTTGGTCAAATTGGTAGGTTATTTAGAAATGTAGTATGATTTTAACCTTGTGTAAGTCAGGAATTAATTCTGTAAGTCAGGAACTCAGCCACTATTTGTTTCTGGTCTATGATTTTTAAACTGTTCTGTGAAATGAGTAACTGGGGTTGCAATTATTAGGAGCTC
The DNA here is from genome assembly GCA_036184795.1 of Tokudaia tokunoshimensis. Classification (NCBI taxonomy): domain Eukaryota; kingdom Metazoa; phylum Chordata; class Mammalia; order Rodentia; family Muridae; genus Tokudaia; species Tokudaia tokunoshimensis. Next base: position 112,799,152 of record BTHU01000016.1, on the reverse strand, counting down.
ATCTGAGCATTCTACTACTGTTCCAGATGGCTTCTGTGGCAGGCTGACTGGCTTAAGAGTTTTCTCATGCTAAAACATTGGTGCTTCAAGAGGTCAATGATTACATAGTCTTTTCAAATGTGGATTCAGATCTGTCATAGAACCTCTCACATCACAGTCCATCAATAAAAAATCAGTTTCATGGGAAAGGGAAGCAATCCTACAACTTAACAGTTGGATTCAAAGGATTGCAGTCCTTATTAGCACACTAACACATATGGAACACTGCCTGGTTCCAAGTAACTGTTTTTACATTCAAACTGAGGTGTTTTTTGCTCAGTTGCTATCCAACAATCACCATTTTCAAAGTAAATGCCTATATATCAGCTGATCATAAACTTGATCTACACAATTTTTTAGGAAGTAGAAAAGTATAAAAAAAGAGATCAAAGAATAAACAAACAGGAAGTAATTCATAATAGTTTGCACAGTTCTTGCCAGTATTCTTTGTTATGTTTGTTTTCTCTAATAATAATTGTGTTGTATGACTTTTACAGCAGAGAAAAAATAAATGTCTGTTTACTCCAGATAGGGCACTGACAGTAAACCGAAAACAAGACCAAGAAAGATATCCCACCCAAGTCTAGCTCAGTGAACCAGTAAGTTTCCTAGGATTATTTACACAACCCTTAGTGATCTGGGAACAGCAGCATCACCAAATAATCCCCTCCAGTGTAATGGACAATTTTCAGTTCTGAGTCCCTGAAACTGTTTCCTGAAACTGTAAATTTCCTTAGCATCTTAAGGCTTAGGCTCATCTGTATGGCCTCTAGGAAGGACAGGAAACTACTATACAACATAATAGAGACAACTGTTGAAAATTTTAAGCTAAAAACAGGTTGGACAATGAAAACCAAATACAATTAAGCAGGATTAACTAACTGCTATTCCATAATATAAAAAGATAACTATCATATAAATCTTGTCATATATTTCAAAGCCACTAAACAATTTGAAGCTCCTTAAAATATAGAAAAAAATTCTCAAGAGACAGAAATACTGGTTACTTTGATATGATAATTAAGCATATAGACATCTATCAAATTATTATACTACTGTATCTAAGTTTGCACAAGTATTATGAGTTCTCAAAAGGGAAAAAAAATTACCTTAAAAGACATATTCACTCAGCACATAGAATTTGACTCTAAATCATCCCAAACATTTAAAAATACCTCTATAATATTTACATTGTTGAAAAATTTTAAGATTTATTTTGAGGATACACACTCGCATGCCATAGTATGTGTATAGAGGTCAGAAGACAACTTGTGGGAGCCAGTCAGTTCTCCTCTTCCACCATATGGACCCAAGGAATAACACCAGGGGTGCCAAGCAGTAAGTGTCTTCACCATCTTGCCAACCTAAAATATTTTTATGTTATACTTTTATTGATAATACTTAGGGTTTTTTCTAACTGAGATGAAATAAAACTTTCTTCCTCACCAAAAATAATTCAGAGTCTGAGATATCAGCCACTCTTGTAAAGCTTATGGGGAGGTACTTCTGTGGAGGCTTGCTGCCCCAGTAAAGGGAGATGCTAGAGGGGTGAGGTAAGAGTGGAGGTCGCACCCACTTAGGGGACTGGGGGAGAAAGTGAGAGACTAGTTTGAAGACAGGAGAGCTTATAAAATAGTTGACGTACTTCAAAAAGAACTACAGAGTTGACAGAACTTCCATATGTAGGAGATTGGGGGGAGGCAGGAAGGAAGAAAACAAGTACAATGATTGTGCAAGTTGTTATCAGTTGCATACTTAAGATCTAAATTAATTATCTGTACACGAAGTATTTCTACTTTTCCTAGAGACATATGCAAAATGAAGAAGTCATCTGGTTAGATATCAGTTATCTTTAAGTTCATATCCTATCATCACTGGTATTTTCTAATGAATTCAACTTCAACGGATCTATCGAGTGAGCCAGAGAAGTTAATGGCTTATGGATGAATAAGCTGTCAGTGAAGACACTGACAACCCTATAGTATTAAAAATATATTGATCTCTTTAAGAAAAAGATTTCATACTTGGTATAATGTGACAAATACAAGCTACTAAAGTAATGATATTTAGATTTCTGTATCATGTGGAAAGAAAAGGTCAATAATATTTCTCATTTATTATACAATGCCTTCTAATACTTTTGCCTTTTACTAGCAAAAATGCAAACCTTATGCAAGACTTGTAGCTCAATCTATAGCAACATCATTTTGCAGAGCACAGGGACCTATGCTCTGTTCAGCTGAATTTCAAATACTTTTCAATATAAAAGCCCTTGAGCAATGATTTAGAAAAGAAGCTTAGAACTCATTGTAACTGATGAGCAATTAGTATCCTTCCTCGCCATTCTGAGGGAATCTAAAATGGTCTGACACCTGTGTTTGTCCTTGGGCATTCATATGATTGGTAATGAATCATAATCCAATGACAATCACTGTGCATCCCACTCTAAAAGTGGCAGTGAAAACACATAATAAACCATTTCACTTGACTTTCTTCAAAGCAAAGAGGAAAGTGGCAAACTACAGGCATAAAATTTTGTCCTTCCTTGTCCTATCTTGTCTCTAATATAAACCTTTACCAAGTTAACTATGCATCCTCAACTAAGTTAGACAGTAATTGATGAGTGTCTAAGACAGCACTATTCCTGCCTTTGCTGTGTAAGGCATTGAGAAATTCATGTTGTTAAGATAATAATGGACCCATCCTTACAATTATGGCAAAGACCAATTTAAATCACTTCTAGAACTTAACAAATACCAAATTCATATCGTTGATCATTGACCCTCCATCCATTTTCACCTGGTGACAAAACACCCATGACGAGCTCCAGGTTTACATATGAACCTTTTAGAATCTTCCCCTGTCTTCCTTTCTGTCTCTATCAAAAGTTCCAGAATGCATGGATTGAGTCATGATTTTGAGGGACCCAATGTTCTGATTGAGCATGATCAGACTGCATGACTTCCCTTGAATTCATGAAAAAAAAAATCCAAAGCCTCAATATCCATAAGGGCCAAGAGAGAGAAGGGGTTGGGTCTATAAAGTATCATAAGTCTTCCATGGACCTCAAATTTGACAATTTTAACTTTTAGAGTCCACAACAAGGAACTGCTATTTTTAAAAGTTTCTAAAGGTGTTTGTGTCTCAGATTGCCAATTACAAAATACATATAACAGCCACTGCCTTGTGAAGTTTCTATAAAATTTTAATCAAATTATAAAAATATGCATGAAACCAGCTTGGATACATGGCAGGTACTGTGCACATGTTATTCACTTGCTCAGTCACAGTGAATATTAGAATGTTCATGGATACCTTGGGACAGCTATGATAGCTCCACTGTTCTGTTTTTCTATTTAAAACTCAGAGCTGTGCATTTTTGCTAGATTACATAGCTTTTTAGCTAGTTTAGTTTGGTTCTATCAACCATTCATCTCACTTGAAACACATTATCCAGTTCAATACATAATGTTTTACCTATACCCAGCATAATTGACTGACATCTCCTCTGATATGGAAATACTTTAACTGATGGTGTTTAAGCTTTCTAAGAAACTATCATGATGTTTCAGAGGTATTTGAGCTAGCTGCTACTCCAGGCCTGAAGTAGACTTGCTGTTAATGTGCATCTTGATCATGAAATCACGGAATGCCCTTTGGAATGAGGCATTTATTCCTAATCTATGATCTCTTATCAGACTTCAATAATTATTTCTCAGCGTCCTTTTGGATTCAGATAAGCCACTCCTGATAGTCTTACTGCATGTGCAAATCTGACCAGTATTCCTTATTGTCTTTATTTTCAATAAAAGAAAAATCTTGTCTTAGGATGAAATGAGTTCTTCTGAAAACATGTGATCTGAAAGAAGTCAGAGTAGGATCTAGTTCAGTTGGGAAAGTGATCAACAGTGGACCTCAATTCAATCCCCAGCATTCTAGATAAACAATACCAAAGAACCCTGCTCTGATGGCAGAACATTAGGAATGATGCCTAAGGTTGTTCTCTGACCTCCACATTCACATTCACAGACACACACACACACACACACACACACACACACACACACACAGAGAGAGAGAGAGAGAGAGAGAGAGAGAGAGGAAAGGGGATTGGAAAAGGTCTCATCAACAGCATTCTAGATCTTTAACAAATCCTCAATCAAACTCACACTATCCTCCAACCCAGATATACATGTCTTCTGTGTAAAGATTGCAGTATTTAAGCATAGAAAACCCTTCCTACTTTCCTTAAATACACAATTCTGCTAATTTTGTCACTGAAATGACAGTGCTTAATGCCTCTCTTCAGTACCCCTTTCTCATGCTGTCTTCACAGTGAGAGCTCTTGGTAGGAATTCATTATGAATATCAAAGCCCTGAGAATATAGCCTGTAGAAACAGACACATCTAAGCAACCAAATGTCAGGAAATAAAAGCTTGATCACAAAGATATATTGAGTAGTTTCAGAAGAAATCAATAAAAATCTAATTTAGACAAGAAGGTTGAAGAGTGAACTAAAAACATTCTGAGTTCCAATTGACAGGAGTAGATTGTATTTCCAGTGGCCTCACTATCCTAGGGTGCAAGCCCACCCTATCCACAGAGCCTCCCACACAGACTAATGCCTGGTATGACTTAGTTCCCCACACTCAGAAGATTACTAAGAGGAGGACACAGAGTCTTAGTCCCTGATGCTATGTAGGTAAGAGGGAGGCCAGAAGAAATAGCATCATGGCATGAGTATATCTACAGCATGAAACAGTGATTCCTGCTATCAGTCTTCATTGGAATCAAGACTGTCAACAGTGACTACTTTTTTGTCATTTTTCTATGATCTGTACTTTTGGAATTTTTTAAATAATAATCAGATTTGTTTTGAGCATATAAAATAGTCATAAATTTAAATATATACTTTACAAAGATAAGATTTTTTTACTTCATTTTTTTTGTGGGTTTCTTAAACAACATGTCTATCCAATAAGCAGAACTGTTGTCTGGAAAATTAATTCTCCCTTTAAGCAAAGTTGGAAATGAAGTAGAAGAATCAGAAGGATGTGCAGAGAGAAAGGAGAAGTTAGAGATGATACTAAAATGATGGTAAGACACCATTGGTCACAGCCAATGCTTGGCCTTATTCCTTACTAGATACCTGTCTGCTGCCATGGGCAAGAGTCAGATTTCTAGAAACATACTACTGTTAGCCATTCCAACAGACTTGTGGAAATGTAACTACAGCAATACTCAGTACAAAAGGAGCTGTTCTAACAAATTCATGCCTGGAGGTTGCCTGTGTCAGAGATTACATGAGGACCAGAGAAGTTAGAAGAGTAACTTCAATTCTTCTGAATCCACTTTCCACAAAACTGATTCTAAATTCGATACACAGCAGCAAACTTTAACAGCCCAAATAAATAAATTTCAAAAGAAAATGAACAGAGTTCTAAATCACTGAGCATATTCCCAGGGCAGTCACAATTGTTGAATTTTCAACACTTGAACTTTAGAGCAAAAGAGATTAAGTTTATTTTGCTTCTCCAGCTCATATGGAGAGGGTGTGACAACAATGAAATTTCCCTAGATGAACTCCTGCTTAATTAGCAAATGTTTTGGGTGTGCTTGTCAGGATATCTCAGCATTATTCATTTCAAAACCAAAGGTCACAGAGTGTGAGCAGACAGCAGAGGTCTGAGTTTGTAACTACCGCAAGTCAAACAAGTCCCAGGGGCTTTTATCAGAGCATCAAGGAGTCATGTTGAAAAAGATTGTTCTTCAACAATTCAAAGTTTGTCTGACCAAAAAAAAAGGGGGGGGGGTACAAAAACTTAAATCAGGACTCAGTGGAAATAACTGTATACAACTATGAGGGAAAACTGAGCAGAGACAGGTGGACATGTCAAACTTTGCCACGCTAGATGCAACCACATACAGAGCAAAAGGAGGAAGAAGCAGGCCAGTTAAACACCTGGAAGTAAAGACTCTTAATATGAAAGCTGATTCATATCTCTGTCCTGCATTTGATCTTTGATGAGGTATGACCAGTAGTAACACATTAAAACAAAGACACCAGACATCTAAGAACATCTGCTACTCCACATACCCAAATTTATGGGACACAAATGAAGCAGTGCCAAGAGGAAAACTCACAGCTCTGAGTGCCTCCAAAAAGGAGCTGGAGAGAGCATACACAAACAGAACACCTGAAAGCTTTAGAACAGAAAGAAGTTAGTACACCCAAGAGGAGTAGAAGGCAGGAGATCATCAAACTCAGGGCTGAAATCAACCAAGTAGAAACAAAAAGAACTATACAAAGAATCAACAAAATCAGGAGCTGTTTCTTTGAGAAAATCAACAAGATAGGTAAACCCTTAACCAGACTAACCAGAGGGCAGAGACAGTATCCAAATTAACAAAATCAGAAATGAAAAGGGAGATATAACAACAGAAACTGAGGAAATTCAAAAAATCATCAGATCCTACTACAAAAGCCTGTATTCAACACAACTGGAAAATCTGGATGACATGGACAATTTCCTAGACAGATACCAACTACCAAAGTTAAATCAGGATCAGATAGACCATCTAAACAGTCCCATAACCCCTAAAGTCTAAATAGAAGTGGTCTTTGAAAGTCTCCCAACCAAAGAAGGACCAGATGGTATTAGTGCAGAATTCTATCAGACCTTCAAAGAGGACCTAACACCATTACTCTTCAAACTATTCCACAAAATAGAAACAGAAGGAACACTACCCAACCCGATCTATGAAGCCACAATTTCGCTGGTACCAAAACCACACAAAGATCCAAAAAAGAAAGAGAACTTCAGAACAATTCCCCTTATGAATATCGATGCAAAAATACTCAATAAAATTCTTGCTACTCCTTATAAACTCTAAATTAGTCTATGAGATTCTATAAGAACTTCAGAAGAGTAAGAAATTTATATGGTCACCTGAGTTATGAAGTTCATTGTTATCAGTGACCTTGAAAATATCTGGGGAAGGCATTATTGAAGAAGAAATTTTGGGTTTGGACCTTACACACCAGATAGACAAACAACATGAAGCCAATGGACCCTTTTTAGCAGATACTGCAGAAACCCACACAATGTGAAGAAATAGGAGAAGCTGGGTTTTCGAATACAGGAAATTCTGGATAGAGCAGAAAGTCTGATGTAAGACAGTGAGTCATTGTCCATATTAAGGGAAGAAGTCTGAAATCAAAATACTGTTCTGAGGAAGTTAATTTGACAAGAGCTTCATGGTCCATGAAAGGAGAGAAAATCAGAAGTTGATAAGGCCCTATAAGAAGCAGTTTTAACCCTACTGGAAGAGTTTGAATACCATCACAAAAATATGGAATATTGAATGTAGGGTATATTAATAAATTGAAATAACATGGAGGCAAGATGAAAGGCCTGGGTTCTTTGAAGCTCATGAAGAAAATGAAAATATCTAGAGAAAATGTGGAAAGGTAGGAGAAGGAACTGAGTGGGGGAGACTTTAGAGGAGCAAAGACCCTCATGGATCCTAAAAAAAGTGAATGAGGAAAGTGTCATAAAAATATAATTATGGAATTAAAAAGGAGGTATTGTGTCAAGAAGCAATAAGCTAGTGATAGTTCACTATGGAGACAAGAAGAACAGATTAGGAAAAAATGATGATGTGATGATGATGATGAAGATGATAACAATGATGATGATGATGATGGTAGCAATGATGATGTCCATGATGATGTCCATGATGATGTCCATGATGATGTCCATGATGATGTCCATGATGATGTCCATGATGATGTCCATGATGATGACCATGATGATGTCCATGATGATGTCCATGATGATGTCCATGATGATGACCATGATGATGTCCATGATGATGTCCATGATGATGTCCATGATGATGTCCATGATGATGACCATGATGATGACCATGATGATGACCATGATGATGTCCATGATGATGTCCATGATGATGTCCATGATGATGACCATGATGATGTCCATGATGATGTCCATGATGATGTCCATGATGATGTCCATGATGATGTCCATGATGATGACCATGACGATGATGACCATGACGATGATGACCATGACGATGATGACCATGACGATGATGACCATGACGATGATGACCATGACGATGATGACCATGACGATGATGACCATGACGATGATGACCATGACGATGATGACCATGATGATGATGACCATGATGATGATGACCATGACGACGAAGAGAAGGAGGCTGCTGCTCAATGGTGGGTAAACTGTGAATATAGGATTCCAGAAACTCTCATCCAGCCAATATTCAGTTCTGAGACCACTGTAGTGTTTACATCCAAAGTCCACATGAAGAAGGGAAACACACAGAAAAGAAGTGTGGTTTCAGAGCCCCAGTTGTAACTAAGCACAGAAACCACCATGAGAACATGGCCACAGAGACAAGCATGGACATCAGAAATCAGGGGAGATGTTAATGGGGGGAAAATCGACCTTATACAATTCAGATTACAGTGGCAGTGTTTCTTTGACAGGTGGTTTGATGTTATTGTTTTGGAACGTGTTTGGTCCTAAACAGCTGGTACATTAGAGTAGATAACTGAAGAGTGGAATTCTGGTAAGTTTAGATCCAAAGTAAAGGATCTAAATGAGCTTTATCAATTAATATGCATGAGTGACAGTTTGATGATTTTGGAGTGAAGAAAATGAGAACAGGCTGATGCTATGGCTAAAGGGGTATTTGAGGCGATATTTTCATACTTGTTTTGTTTACTTTTATGTTTTTTTTAAGATAAGGTTGTCAAACTTCCTGAATATAAAATTAACCATTTCCTCCTCAATACCAGGAATTGAGCTTAGTGCCTGGCAATGTGTCAGGCAAACACTCTACCACCAAACTATATTCAAAGTCCCAAATTATCCACTTAGAAAGAAATATAAAATAAAAGCAGAAAACAAGCATCTCTTGTTTTCTCTCATATGTTGAATCTAGGGCCAAAACACCAAAAAGAAAACATAAAAGTAAATGAGAGATTATTAGCGAAGAAAGGGGAACAGATGGTGGGATAGGGTAATGGGGAAATTTGTATAATAAAAATTATTATATGTATGAATAAAATATTGTAATGAAACCCATCACCACGCATAAAGTACACTAAAAAAAAAAGTAAGACAATCTAGCCAAAAGACAACTATCATGCATACGAACATAGAAGAAACTACTAAATAAAACAAAATTCAAAAGAGGATGAGATGAATATGATTCAACAGAGATTAAAAAATATCAGAAGCAAAATAGAAAAAGGTTAAGGAACGAGACTGGAATGTCCTTGGTGAGGGAGATGTTATAAGGTGAATATAAACCCGTGGAAGGTGAGAGAAAAGAAGCTCAAACAGCCATTGCTAATGCAGTGAAATCCGAGTTTGTATCTTCTGGTAAGATTAATAAGATATATACGGGAAAGGGGAAGTGATTTGGAATGTAAATTAAAAAAATAAAATAAAATAAATAAAAAAATAAATAAATAAGATATACCGCAGACCTGCTGGCTTGAAATGAGTGCTAAACATGGGGAGTAAATATGTAAGGAACCTGAAGTGACATAAGATACAGACAAGAACAGCAAGGTGACAGGAGGCAGCAGGGCTCTGAGGGGTTTCCACAGAAACAGCACAGCTCACCTTTGTGTTGCTCGGTGACTCAGGAATGTAGGATTAGATGATGTCCAGTGTCTCAACGTTTTATTTTGTTTCTGCTTCACAGGTCACATGTTAATGGCTTAACCCCCTAGTAGGCACTATCAGGAGATCAGAGTCATTAGGAAGTGAAAAAACGAGAAAGGCTTATAAGTCATTGGCAGTCAGGACCCAAAAGGAGATGCTCAGGGTCTGGTCTCTTATTCGTTCTTGGTTTTGTTCCCTGAAGAAATTACATTTACTCCACTACACACATCCCCCACTGCCATGCAGCACCCCCATCAGTGACTGGGAACCCTGATTCTACATCAACAATACACGATGCAAACAAGTTAACCACCTCCAGTCTGTTACAATACAGACTTAACTGCATAAAATGCAGTCTGTTAACTGTGTGAGTTCACCATCTCCAGTCTGTTATAATGGTGGCCGGATGGCTAAGATCACTCCCTCTCTGTGTTGAATTTTTCTGGAAACACACATTGGCTCCTTTGCATTGGAAATTTAATCAGCATTGGTGTCTCCGTTTCATTTTTCTTGTAGGTTTTCTCTTGTATATTTATATCCCCAGGAGTTCTTTTTGCCAAGAAAAGGGGACAGGATGTAGAATGGTTGTACCTAGTGAGACAATCTACCTGCTTTGGGGGTAGAAGGTTGATCACTGCCAACAGAAATCCAAGTGCCTGGTGGGAACCTGGCACAAGGACACCTGACTTATTAACTACATGGTTTTAGATTTTAAAACTACAACTCAGATGGAACAAGGCAGCGGGTGTCCTACAGCTACCCAATACTCAGGCTATTTCCTGCTACCATGGATTCCCTAGATTCTGAAGAAGTATGTGAAAAGAAACAGTCACAGTTTCGCCAAACTGTGGAGAGAAAAAAAATCTAATCTCTTGTCTAGAGAAGTCTTAAATTAGACAAAGGCCAGGAGATACACAGGTTTAGATTTGAGACATTTTAACCAGTTCTTTTATGAAGGGAGGTGATCAGGCCCCAGATTATTCATAGGTTTCTATACTCAGCAATTCTGCCTACATTTCAGAATGAAGGTTCTTCTTTAATATGTATACATATATTAAAGAAGAACCTTCGTTCTTCTATATATATACATATACATATACATGTACATATACATATACACATATATATCACAGACAATGTTTTATTCAAGCTAGTGTGTGAAAAATCTCCACGCATTCTACATCTGGCAGTTCTTTGTCTCTAGGTCTTGTCTCTTTGATAGATGAAACCTTTTGTCATGTTTCTGTAGAGGTTAGTTGCAAATTCTGACTCCTATATCCTTCTAAACACACTGACTTTACATGTGTCAAAATGATGATAATCTGACAACTTAAGAGAGGCCAGTAAGTTTCTCTTCAGAAATCAGTGTATCTTCTCTGTCTGGCCAAAGCTACAAGTGTCTCTCTGTCTGTCTCTCTCTGTCTGTCTCTCTCTCTGTCTCTCTCTCTCTCTCTCTCTCTCTCTCTCTCTCTCTCTCTCTCTCTCTCTCTCTCTCTCTCTCTCTCTCTCTCAGGACCACTGTTGTAGCACCAATTTTACTAAAAACAATAATGGGTGGCACTCACCATGACTTGGGGGACAGAAACAGACTAACCTCATACAGTGTAACATAAAGATTATGCAGAGGAAGATGAGAAGGAAAGAATTATAAAACTGTATATCCTGTCTATCCTTTTAAGATAACAAAGTCTTTACTCAGTAGATTAGTTCCTATAGCAGTTTTAATGAGAAAGGCAGCCCCCATAGGCTTATATGTTTGAATGCTTACTCACCAAGAAGTGAAACAGTTTGAAAGAATTAGAAGGATTAGGAGTTGTAGCCTTGGCAGAGTAGATGTGGCTTTGTTGGAGTGTGTGTAGCCTTGTTAGCGTAGGTGCAACCTTGCAGGAAGATGTCCCTTGGGGAGTACTTTGAGATCTCAAAAGCCTTCACCGGGCCCAGGCTCTCTGTCTCTATCTGTGGATCAGGATGTGAAGCTCTCAGTAGTCCACACCCATGTTTTCTGCAATGTCCTGCTACACCCCTGCATGATGATAATGAACTAACCTCTGAAAGTGTAAGCAAGGTCCCAACTAAGTGCTTTCTTTTATGAGTTACCCTAGTTATAGTATCTCTTCACAGTAATAGAATAGTGACTAAGAAAGGAGTAATAATCAAAACTGCAACTTTCCCCTGGTTCCAAGACCCCTACCAATGCCAATTCAGATGTTACCATGACTGTGAAATGGACTGTGGCAGGGGTGGGTGGAGATATCATCTAATCTACCAATGAAAGTTTGTTTCCCCATCCTGGATTTCTCTTCCATAATGCTTTGTACTTTCTTCTACTATAATTTCTAAGGTAGTTGGGGTTTTTACAACCCCATCAAATTGTGACTGGAGTTCTACCTGTTGGTATTTTAATTAGCAGATGGTAGACAAAACAACCAGAGATGAAATGCAAAATTTGATGTTTATCATATTCTTAATATCCATTTGTTGTACTTTATGCCAGTTTCTAACTGTATTTTAAAATCTTGAAATTAATGTAAACTTTGAAGATTTTACCTTCCACCATGTATCATGATGGTCTGTTTTCTATTATTCTGGCCTCATACTGTCACCACAAATGTTTTAACATGTCCAAACTGTGTTAGTCATAGCCTAGACAACCTCATGACCAAAACACAGTCTTTCCAAATAGGAGAAAAAGAACAACAACAACAAAAAGCTTGTTTTGACATCGCAGAAGTAGAGTGGCAGGTGTGGCTGGTGAAGTTAATCAGTTACAACTGATTCTCTGTTTTCTCGTGTAAGTAGCATCTCAGAGACACTCAGAGAAATCTGCTTAAGCCAGGAGCTTGAAGAAAGCAGTCCACAAAGACTCTTAGGCCATGATCATAGACGTGTGCTCAAATCTTACAGTCCAAAGACCTCTAACCCCTGACCAAACCTTAATCTAAAACAGGAATGTCAGGTCTAACTAGATTCATGTGCTGCCTGGATTCTAATGAGAAGTTTAGCATCTACTCTTTTCCCATGAGTTTCTCTTTGTAAACACTGTTTAGCCTGAAGTGTACCTAGAGGCCATTAGCTTCAGTCATCTCAATACAACCTTCCATGTTTTAATTAGTAGCAGGGACTCTGAAACATTTTTAGTCAGTGACATGAAGAAAACAAAGCCATGGTTAGTAAGAAAATAATTAATGGCGGATCAAACATGGATCGGTTGACGCGGGAATAGGCGGAACGCTAGATAAACTCTTGACTTTGAGTCTTCTTTTCGGAGATATAAAAAGATCTGTTTATCTCCTGGCGACTAAAATGAACATTCTCACTTGTTACTCTTCCTGTCAAAGATCTCTCTGATAATTTTCTGTAAAATGATGGCACCTAAGGCTTTAGTTTGATTCCAGTGATGCTCCATCTACTTTTTGTTTTCTGTTTTTAATACATTCAGAAAAATAGAGCAGCAATGGATACAGTCATGTTACATCCCAGGAATCCTTGAAGTAACTGCCCTTACATTCCCAATCGAACACAGGATAACAGAGAAGGTAGGAGATTCCAGATAGGTTATGCTCCTAAATCATGAACTACCTGGAATCCAGGAGAAAATGTTATAGGTAGAAAAAGAATCCAAAATCCATATGTAAAGCAAGCCTACATCAGGTTATGGGAAATCACCAATGAGTAAACAAGGAGGGACACTGAATCACACAGAATCTCAATGATTTTTATCTCTATACATTGGCTTGGGCCAAGGTCTTCCACAAATCACTGTTCCCTTTCTGGCTATAACATTAGGTCAGTTGTCAGCAACATTGAGACCCAGAAGCTAACTATACTAAAGTGATGAACTATGTGCTATGTACTTATCTCAGATCTCAAAAAATAGCATGTAGGACTTCAGGCAGAGAATCCAATAGCTACAGATACATATATTACCCAGGGGAAGCTGTAGAATTCTGAGACTGATGTCCAGGGAAGCCTTTTTTGAGACCTTCCCTTCACTAGAATTCTAATTACTGGGCAGAGAGTCAAGGAGCAATCTAAGAAAGGAGGGGAAGATAGACTGAATGATTGCTCAATTATATTCATCTTCTAATCTCCACAGCTTATAAATATGCTACCTTCCAAGAAAAGGAATGCTTTGTAGACATAATAAAGGAAATAATGTTATATAGAGATTATTCAGATGAGCCCAATGTCATCCTTATGGTCCTTTAAGAGACAGGTAGGTCTGTGGTCACATAGATATAACAAAGGAATCAGAAGAGACAGATAAATATATGTAACCGTGCTTGGCAACTTGCTTTGAAAGTGCGTGAAATGGGCCATAAGGCAAGGGGTACAGGTGGCCTCTGGGAACTTGAAATAGCAAGGATAAAGCCTGTCTTCTATAGAGTTCAGAAGAGAAGATATCTTGCTAATATCTTGATTAGGAGTCACAAATAGAATTCCTCACTACTAGAACTCTTAAGTGATAAACTATTTGTTTTAAAGACACCATGTTTAAGCAGAAGTGGGAAACTAAGACTACTATACTATTATATATTTTTTACTATTATACAATTATAAACATGGTTATAGGGTTCTAGGTGGTTATAAGTCACAAAGAAAATGTCTAGAAAGTCTTCCAAAGACATGCACAAGTGTCATTGAGTTGCACAACTGGTAGATGATGGATATATATGCCCCCATCCCTATTCTGCCAATAGTTTCAATTGATACAACAACCAGGTCACATACTGAACAAGAAATCTGATATATGGAGACACTATAGAAAAGGACAACTCAATCATATCATTACTTGAAGTATTTCATCATAGCCATTCATTCATTCAAAAAACATGGTGAGCCATGTTGTTAAATACTCAGGCCAGAAATAAGAATTAAATAGTTATGAGAGACTTGATATCACAGAGTTGTCCAGAGAGCCAATATACTTTAGGAGAAACATTCTCTTCACTGTGTGTTTTTTTTTTCCTAGTTGAGATCTATTTATACTAAAGCAGGTGCTCACTAAACAAAAATGCACTTGAACAAGGCATAGTTAATGATTTAGTTATATTTACTTATTTTATGTTTGTGAGTACATTGTAGCTCTCTTCAGACACACAAGAAGAGGGTATCCGATGGTTATGAGCCATCATGTGGTTGCTGGGAATTGAACTCAGGACCTCTGGAAGAACAATCAGTGCTCTTAACCACTGAGCCATCTCTCCAGCTGATTTAGTTATAATAGCAGTGTTTCACTGCTGGGGAAGAAGGAACATCAATGCTCTTACCCAGAATTAAACTATGGATGCTGCATTACTGGCCTGGCAGACAAGATGCGCTCACTAGTGCAACTGTGGCTTGACTGCTATGGAGTAACTAACCACTTTCTGATTAGATTTGAGACCTTCTCCACAGGACAGAATGGAATTGCATGCTTGATGCTGTAGTCCTGGTAAAAGTTCATGGCTATTAAGGTCATAAACCCTAGGGTAGAAACAATTATCATTTTGCTCAATGGTCCTGTGGTTAAACTGCCTCTTAAATATGCATGTTCATACCCATAAATCTGAGCTGCTCTCAACCTTGGTAGAAGTTTCTTTTTCAGAGGAGAGTCATCGCAGAAATGCATAATAGTCAAAATGCTAAGAATAGGAAACTAAGTACTCAGCCCTATATGGGACATCTCCATACACCCCCATACATATTAAACATTGTGGAAGAAAAGGTTAAAGGAATGTAAGAACTGTTGGATGAGGAAGAATGCTGTTAAAAGCTGTCTTCTGGACATGACATGGCTATTGTACTCAAAAACTCACAACAGGTGTGGTTACCTGCACAGGGTGGAGTCAGTCAAATTTCCTTCAAAGACTGTGGAGGTGCTCTCCATGTCCTACCTCTAACTGTGAAGCTGTTGGAAGTTGATAGCTGCAGGAGGAGAGAGAGTTGTTCTTTTTCTTTTCTTTTCTTTTCTTTTCTTTTCTTTTCTTTTCTTTTCTTTTCTTTTCTTTTCTTTTTTTAAAAAAAGGTGTTCCCACTGGTTGTTCCACTTGTAGGTTTCCCACCCTCCAGTGAATGACCCCACATGCATGCACATATGATTAGCACTAGCGATAATTGGACTCATTCAACTGTCAAAAATAAAGATAGAAGAAGACATGATGTTGGGAAGGTAACATGTTAGAGAACAGAGAAAGTTGGAGGGAAATGGGAAGCAGATAGGATTGTGATTCATTGTGTATGTGCACAAAAATCTCAAAAATTAAGAAAACATATAATAAAAATTGCATTCCCTATGCTCAACACTGATTTCTATAATTGATATCATAAAAATAAGAGTGATAGAATTCATAAGGACAAAATTAAAACAAAAGGGGGACCCAGAATTCTCAAAACTCTTATACTCAGGGAGTCCTGAAGTTATAAGAGGACACTCTATGCTTGGGAACAACACAGTTCTATTTTAAGCCTTAGGAAAATGATATGGGTATCTGAATCCTTATGAAGCAGATTAAAAGATGACACCTGTCAATCTTGTATAGACTGATTCTAAAAATTAGTAAAGAATTTATCTAGAAAGAATAGTTAACCTCCATTTATAGACTAGGCAGGAGTCTACAGGAAACACTTAAGAAATTGAAACCAGAGCAAAAATTTCTGCAAGCACTTTTAAAGGAAATGAATAAAAATATCAAAGAAAAACAAGGGAGAGTGTTGTTTGCTTTGTTTTGTTTCTTTAAAAGCTAGGTAACCAATATCTTAGGCCTTATAGGACATGTGGCCTCTGTCACAGCTCCCAATCTTTAATTCTCTAGTATGAAATTAATTATAGATGAATGCAATTCAGCGGGAATTTCTGTATACCAATAAAATGTTATTTACAAAAACAAAACAAACAGCAAGCCTGTCCTTTAACTCATTTGGTAAGGAACTAGAATCCCAAAGATCAACTTGACTGTTCTTCCTGTACCCCTCCCCACCACTGTCACTATTCCTGACCCTTACTGGACCCAACATACAAACTCACCTGTCAGCATTTCCACTCTTTACCACTCCAGGAACTATTCAAACTGCTTCACCTCCTTTCTGTTTGTTGACTGATGTTTTTATTTAACTTGGATAACTTTGGAAAGCCAAAATCATTGTATAATAGCTTGAGGAACACAGCAGAAAATAACAAGCTTTCTAAGAGTTTTGCTCAGATTCTAAAATGAGCCTGAGGTTTCAGGGAGTAGGGGAGCATCAGCAAAAATAGTCTCTGAGGGAAAGAGGAAGGTAGGATAAAAGCATTTCTGGGAGCTGGAGAGCAAAGCATCAGCTGCAGAAATAGACTCCCGGACTCCGAACCTGGAGGATTTCTGAGTGAGCCCATCATCACAGGAATGAATTGTTTCTATATTTCACAGACTTTAGGGTTTCTCTGAGTAAACTCTAACCTCCCTGGACAGTAGACAGGACATGCACAGACAGAGAAGGTGAAGCTGCCCTTCCAAGTTGCAAGTTATCTTGAGACAGATGAAGAGAACAGTGGAATTTCTTTCCTAGTTACATATGTGAAATTCCTTTCTGACTCTTGTCTTCTTTTTACTCAAAGAAAAAACAAGAGTGTGTATTGACCCCCAAGTGATAACTTTTAATCCAAATAATCAACAGTTACTTTTTCCACTGTGCATCAAGAGCCTCTCAATTTCCCAGAACTTGGAGTCTCCACACCTGTATCAAGCTCCACCTCAGGGCTCATACAAGGAAATGGTTAAAGTTGATTCACACCTGGACTGGGAAAATGTGAGCTTTATCTCTGGGGTGCCCAGTTATGTTTCTTGAGTCTTGCATTTTAATGCAAATAAAAACAAGGCATCTCAGGTAGATAGATCTCAGAGGAAGAGCTGTTGAGGCAGAGCCAAAGCATCAAAGATGCTTATCTGGCTTTGTTACTTAGCTCTATTCATGTATGTCACAGTTCACTGCTGATAATTCTGTTTTCCAATTTTCAGTGTGATATGCTATTTGAGCCATGAATTATTTCATAAATATATGATGATTTCTACTTTACTGGATATTAGGAACACTAAAACCCAATGTCGTGTAATTTGTTTGTAAAATTTTGAGGCTTCAGGATGGAGAAAGTCACCCTGGGCTGATAGAAAGGTAAATCTAATTAATGCATGATTTAGAAGTGCCTAATGAGGCCAGAGTTGAGAGTTGCAAACCTAAAGAGTCTGCATCTTTATATCAGTTAGAAATCATACAGGATTCACAAAATGTTTGCACAGCAACATGTGTAATCACAAAACAAGAGCAAATGACCTGACACATCATGAAGCTTATTCCTGTAACAGAATTTGAAGTAATTTTAAGTTAATATGCTTCAGCTACCACTGCCAACAAGAGCAAAACTCAGAGATACAGATCATTGGAAGAAAAATAGAAAGTTGATTGTAAATTCCCTAATCCCCTTTATGTATCACTTAAAGAGCCCTCAACTATAGTTTAATATTCATGAGTGTACTGGCTGGTTTTGTGTGTCAACTTGATACAAGTTGGAGTTATCACAGAGAAAGGAGCCTCCCTTGAGGAAATGCCTCCATGAGATCCAGCTGTAAGGCATTTTCTCAATTAGTGATCAAGTTGGGGAGGGCCCAGGCCCTTGTAGATGGTGCCATCCCTAGGAAGTCCTGGGTTCTATAAGAAAGCAAGTTGAGCAAGTCAGGGGAAGCAAGCCAGTAGCCTCTGCATCAGCTTCTACCTCCAAGTTTCTGCCCTGTGTGAGTTTCTGTCCTGACTTGCTTTGGTACTGAACAGCAATGTGGAAGTGTAAACTGAATAAATCCTTTCCTCCCCAACTTGCTTTTTGGTTATGATGTTTAATGCAGAAATAAAACCCTAAGACAATGAGTCTATATAGAAAGATACCATTGATATTTCTGTTTATGCAGAAAATACAGGGAGCTAGCAAGTGAGAACAGCATCAAAACTATTCAACTCCTGATTATTTCAATATAGAAATGCAGAGGAAAATGAAGGAATTAGAGCTTCTGAAAAATGCCACAAAACGATAATATAGAGTAAGTTTTAGTGAAGGGTATGTAGGTATAAGATATAGAGATTTGTTTTTATTAAGCTTAAATTCATTAAATATATCAGCAAACGGATTTTATTCATTATATATGAATGAGTCACACACTGCCACACACACATATGAGAGACAGAGGAGAGTTAGTTGTCCCTCATTATCCATGGATAATATGATCTAGGATACTATAGTTGCCTAATCCATGGTGTGGTCTTTGCATAGAACCTAGTACTTCATCCAAAATACTAAAATCATCTCCTGATTAGTTATTACTAACTGCTTTGAAGAGTTACCATGTTGTTATAATCTACTATTTAGAAAATAATGAATAATAAATACACTCAAGGCAGGGAGGTAGCTCAGATGGCTAAATGCCTGCTGCACTAGAATGAGGACCTAAATTCAGATTCCCAGAACCCATTTGTAGCCAGAAGTGATAAAACATTGGTAATTCCAGCATTTCTGGAGCAAAATGGGAAGCACAGACAGGAGGATCCCAGGAAGCTCAAAGATCAGCTAGACTGGCATGTGCAGAATCAAAAACCAAGAGCCTCTGTCTCAAACCAGACAGAAGATAAAGATTGATACTCAAGGTAGTGGCCTCTTCATGTGTGTTGTGGCATGCACACTCACACACACCTGGACCGACAGATACACACACACATACACATGCACACACAAATACATACTACACATTCAGCATAGTAATATTTTTTCACAAATACTTTCAATCTGCAGGCAGTTGAACAAGTGGAGGCAGAATTTGCTGATACTCTGAATTGCTGATTGTAAATGCAAAACGATGGTGTTACAGTGTTAACACAAAATGCAGAAGGAAGCGGCCATGCTGGGGTAGTAGGGCTGTGCCTCCTGTTTCTTCTTTCATATAGATAGAGGTGAATTTCTGTTAAAGGCCACCAAAATGAGACTCATGTTGAGAGAATTTGAGATTTCAGGACATTTTATGTGTGCATTTTTTTGATTAGAAAATATTAAACCTGCAAATAAGTGTGTGTTCACTGTATGTGATTTATTGCATTATATACAGGTACACATTGTGTATTGAATGCCAGAATTAAATTAATAAGCAACACAATGAACCACAGTTCAGTTATCTTTGTTAGGGGATGCCATTTCTTCTCAAGTTTCTAAGAAATACAATTTTCTTTAAAAGAGGAACCATACTATAAAATAGATTCTCAGAACGTATTCATATGTAATAAAAAATTTTAGTCTTTACTAATTTGCACATGTACTCCTCACTAACTTCCATCAGCAACATCCAAACTATCACTGTCCTCCCATACCACCCAGCCCTCAGCAGCCACTATTTTTGCTGCATCTGAATTTAATATTTTAGGTTCCAAATATAAATTGGATCATAGAATACATATCTTGCTATACCTGATTGGTGTGTTTTAATAAAATATACTATCAGTTCATCCACATGCTTCTTGTGTTCATTTGTTCATTGATTGTTATGCTGTGGATAGTCTAGGTCTTCTTGCATACCAGCCAAACATTTTATATTGAGCTGCAACTTCAGGTTCCATGTTGCTTCAAATGATAATGTTCTTTTCTTCTATGTCTGAGTAATATTCTAGTGTGTGGGTTTCTATATATGTGATTTTCTTCAACCATATATTTATCCACTGATGAACACTGATGTTGATTTTATAAACTTGGCTATTATAAGAAATTCTTCAGTAAGAATGGGAATCTGATAGCTGCAAATATGTTGATTTTAATTCCCTTTATATTATATTCGATTAAGTAATATTTCTGAATCATTCTGTTTGCAATTTTTAAGACACTCTCTGTACTAGGTAGCATAATAACTATACTGACAGTCTTACCAACATTTTTTTAAGATTGCTTTTTTTCTACATTCTACCAACATGTGTTATATTTTGATGTTGTTTTGATCGTGGTTGTTCTCACAGGTATAAGATGACATCCAAGAAGTCTCAATTTGTATTTCAACCATAATTAGAGGCATAGAATGCCTTTGCACAGCCCTGTTGGACTTCTGGGTGACTTCTTTAGAAATAAGTATTCAAGAGCCAGGAAAAATGGCTTGATGGATGAAGAGCATGTCATAAAAGTATGAATACATGAGTTTGGATCCACAGAATCCATGTGAAAGGCAGACAAACATGATAGCCATCTGTGATCCAAGCACTAAGAGACAGAGACAGTGATTCCCCAGGACAAGCAGGCTATCTAGACTAGCCAACATTGGTGAACTCCAGATTCAAAGAGAGATCCTACCTCAGTAAATGAAGTGGAAAGCAATCAAGATATGCGACAATAACTTTAAGTCATAGCACCCACACGCACGCAAATACGCATCCACACACAGACATGCACACCATACAGATGCACATGCAATAAATAAACAAAACGATTTATATTCTTTGCCCATTATTAACAGTTTGCTCAGGTTAGTTTTAAGTCAACTTGTCAAGCTAATATGAGAAGATGAATTTTCAACTGAGAAAGTATCTCTAAAGATTGGCCTGTAGGCAAGTCAGCAGTACATTTTCTTAATTAGTGATTGATGTGGTAGGGCCCACACCTTACGTGTGATGTCACTGTCAGGTTGCTGGTTCTGAGTGCTATAATAAAACAGACTGAGTAAGCTATAAATAGGAAGCCAGTAAGTGGCACTCCTCCATGTCCTCTATATCAGCTTGTGCCTCCAGGTTCTTGCCTTGATTTCCTGTTATATTGAGTTCTTGCCCTGACTTCCCTTGGTGAGGAAGTGTGATATGGAACTGTAAGCTGACATAAACCTTTTCCTCTACAAGTTGCTTTTGGTCACAGGTACTGGTTATTTAGAGTTGCTATTAAATTGTGTAAATTGTTTATAGTTTTAGGTACTGGCTCCTCATCAGATACAAACTTTGCAAATGTTTCCTCCCAATCCAGAAGTTAGTTTTATATTTTGTTGACCATTTCCTTGCTGTGCACAAGCCTTTCATTCTCATGTATCTAATTTGTTATTTTTTTGTCTTTGTTTGCACATATGTTTGGTATTAAAGTCAACACCACAGTCACGGAAACTTCCTGTTTTGCAAGACTCTTGTGCTTTCATAATGTCTCACTTCCATTTCCGTCTTTAATGTATTAATTAGGTCTGAAATAGTTTTGTGTGTGATGTAGGATGAATATCCAACTTCATTCCTTTGGTTGTGTTTGTGTTTTTTTCCCACTAGCATTTAGCATCATGCATGTTTGACATACTTATCAAACTTTTGCTCAATAGATATATGGGTTTGCACCAGGATCTCTATTGTTTTATACTAACTATACTCCTATTTAATTCTCAGGTCCCTTTGTAACACAGATTGTGAACAAACTGTCTCCTTTTTTTTTCTCTTTCTCAAATTTTATAATCAGTTTTTGTTTTTCAAATCTGTGAAAAATGACTGTTTTAGTCACTTTTCTACTGCTGTGATAAGACAACATGGTCAAAGCAACTTATAAAAGAAAGATTTTTTTTTTAATTTGTAGTTTATTAGATGGTTAGAGTCCATGACCATGTATGGCATCAGGCAGGCAGGCATGATGCTGGAAAGGTAGCTGAGAAGTTGCATCTTGATCCACAAACACAAGGCAGAGAGAGAGCAAACTGGGAATGGTGTGGGCTTCTAAAATCTCAAAGCCAACCCAAGTGACACACCTCCTCTAACAAGGTCCATACTTACTTATCCTTTCTAAATAATTCAACAAATTGGGGACAAAGTAGACAAATATTTGAGCCCATAGGGGCCATTCTCTTTTAAACCACCATAATAACATTAGAATTTTTGACACCAATTTTATCCTATCTGTTATTTAGGTAGTATAGATAATTCTTGTTTTCGTCCAATTTCTAATCATCTTGCTATGTTTTCAATGTCCCCATTAAAATTCATGCTTAAACTTATCACTTCTGTCATAATACTATGAGGTAGTGCTTTCAGGACATGGCTAGTTAATATGGTAAAAGGCTGCACTGTATTAAGACCATCATAGTAGGGGTAGGCTACAGCTCTCAGTTGCAGAAATGACTCGTGAAAATTCAATTCTGCTTTTTCAAATTTTCCTCTGTTCTGGGTTCTCTTTCCAGTGAGGTTTTCTTGCATGTTATGACAAAGCAAGAAGATGCCAGCTCTTTGATGTTAGGCTTCCCAGACTTCAGACTGTGAAAGTATAAGTGATATTCTTTATGACTATCTTTTCTTTAGAGTGCAGGTTAGCATGTTGCACATGGACTAAGCTCTTCCTTAACACACAGTATGATTTTAACATGGGTTCCTTGTAAAAAAAAAATCTAACAAGCCTGTATGAATTTAGAAGTAGATAGCAGCTCCTAACGTATTAGTGAAAACTACATCCCAAGCAAAATAAAGAAGCATCAGCATGTGGGGACCATGGACAAGATATTCCCTCCTTTGAAGGAAGAGTCAAATGTCCACCCAAGTTCTTCATCAGGCACAAAGACATTGGTGTGGTCCTTTGACCAGAAAGAAGATTAAGTCTCCTTCATCTTTCTCAGAAACCATGTCCCTAGATTGTTGGATTTCAGCATGAGTTTCTATCCTAAGTCATTGAGCAATCTCTAAATTGTTCTTACAAATCTAGAATTTTCTTTTGGGGGCATCATCTCAGATAAAACAGCCTGTCTGATCTTGGGCCTGTACCCAATCTTATAATGTGTGTGTGCTTATATTTGCTTCTGGATCCTGTTTCTAACTCACAAGTGCTGCTGTAGGATAACCTGGCTTCCTTGGGTTTCTAATCAAGGTCCCTAACATTATATATGCTTAGAGTATACCTTTGAATGTTTACTTCAACTCTCAGTACAGGATGCAAATATGAGAGTCCCAAAGTGACTTATATTCTCTCTAAATTCTCAGTGTTTTCTCAGCTTTCAGAAATATCCCCATCATAATCCTTATTGTTAAACAAAAAGTATATTTTCATGCCTGATTCTGAATTTTCCAAGGTTGTTTTGTCTGCCGCCCAATCATGGTGGTGAGCTCTATGCAGCTGGGCATTGGTGAACCTGTCATATTATACTATTTTAACACACACCTCTCTTTGTTGCAAAATTTTCTAGAAATCTCAAATATCTGTTAGATTTGATTATTTTTCACACACACAAAAAATCTGGTTTAATTTTTTTTTAAATTGTTTCTTATGTTTTACTGAATTTTATGTAAATAATCTCAGATGGTTTTATGACATGCATGAAATAATTCTTGTGAATTCTTGGCTAACTAGGTTATTGGTAAATTGTAGGAAAAAGAAAATAAATGTGTAAGAACATGTTATGGAAATGGCAATAGTAATAATACTTTTTACTGCCTCTGCTCATATAATTTTTATTCCCTGGATTGTCCCAAAATCTAAGTTCCAGACCTTCCAGCACAGCAATGTGTAATCATCATGTTTGGAAGATTCACAGAAGGGTTTATGTGTCATCAGTGTTCATAGTCACACTCATAACATGGTTCATCCTTTGAAATGGCCTCTCTTTCCATCTATATCCTCAATAATTCAAAACAGTGACACACAATTACAGGTTTCCTTTTTAATTTAGGAACTGAAAGATGATTTTAGTTTGCTAACAAAAGTGAAACATCCAATAAAGTGGTAAGCATATCAAATCAAAACAAAACACCTCCCAATATTCTCAAGGATGAAATAAACAGACAACTTTGTTTTCACTAATTTACTTCATATCTCTTACAACTAGACTAGCATAGTCATAAATGCAACTTTGTATTGATGTGAACCAATCTGTCCAGTCTGTGTTTAAAAGGAAAGATTTTTGCATGGCTATAGCCAAGAGTTTTAGTCAAGTAAGAAAGGCTTATCAAGAACTTCCTAACACACTGCACACTTGAGTCCTTCCCATTAACATGAAATGTTGTCATATTAGTGAGATATCAGTAAACTCTTATATATACATGCATATGTAAATGTATATGTATTTGATTGTAGGAAAAAGAAAATTAATGGATATATGCATGTAATAACACTTGATTTTAAAAGGGCTTGAATTTGAAGGAAACTGTCGAGGGGAATATGGATGACTTGGTAGGAGGCAGGGGAAGTGAGAAATGTACTTAAAATAAAATCTCAAAAAAACCAAAATGTGTCTGTTTCATTTGGTAAAATCATAGCATGCTAACACATTCTAGTTTCAATGGCCACTAATATCTACAATATTTGTCTTAGGTTGGTTTTATTTAATTGTCAGTTCTATGGACTTACCACTTCTAATTAAATTTTTGCTTGTTTTCAGACATGAATGTTTAACTCTATATTCAAAGTAAATTACATAAAAGCAAAGATATAGGTATTCATATAAAAATGAATACTTTTTTAGAAGGAGTTGAATTAGAGTCTGCCCTATCCTTTAACTAATGATAGCTCTCATGTTAATAAATGAGGTCATAATAAATCACTGGCAGCAACATCGGTTACATTAATCAATGTTGCATTTGATGCAGTTTAAAATAGTTCTTTCGTTATCAGTGGTGAATGAAAAAAGCTGGGTATGTCTAGTCTGCAGTAATGAGACTATAAACTTCCAACATAAGTTAGTAAGACCTCAAGGCAGCAGATAGCAGATGATTTTTACTACTTCACCCAGTGGAAGCACTGTGCATGAGATGATCACATCAGCAGGCAGTGTTTGCTCCAAGAATTTGCTTCTCTCCCTATCACAAATTCCTCTCCCACTGGACACAGTAAAGGTGATTGGTTTAATCATAAAGATGCAGTGCTTGATAATATTTAATACTTGCCATGTCTTACTACAAAAGGATTAAGTAATTGTAATATGACCAAAGGTGTCCCATACTTCAGTATGGATAGTCTCAAACCAAACACACATACACACACACACACACACACACACACACACACACACACACACACACACACATATACTTCCTCATGGTATGTTTTCTATGAATTCCTGAAAAAAAAGATAAATGCATATAAGCCAACACTCATTAAGACTTATCATACATAAAAAATTTCTAACTGTGTTCAATACCTTTTTCCTAAGTAGGAAACCACTTATATTTGATTAGAAACCAAGGTGCTTAAAATTTAAGTATGTGGAATATGAAAACTTAAGTATGTGGAATATGAAAACTTAAGTATTTGGAATATGAAGTTTAGATATAAAATTGGGCAATACAGATAAAATCCAGATGGTACAGCAGCAATTTACACAAAGTTCCAAAATGAAAACAAAAGGATGTTTTTCAAGTACTATAAAATACACTAGAACTGGAAGTTATTTTGGGGGTAAAAGCCTTGTAAGAATATCCTCAAATTGAATGAAACAATGCTCAACAAGTCAGATTTTTATTTCAACACACTATGAACAAATTATCAAAATAAGATCCTATTTTTGAAAGAAAATGGAAGGTGTTCTCAGGGGCTAAAGAGATGTCTAAACCATTAAAAGAACATACTGTTACTTCAGAGGACCTGAGTTCAATTCCCAGGACTCATATTAGGTGGCTTATAAACACCTGTAATTTCAGCTCCAGAAAATCCAGTGCCTTCTTCTGACCTTTGTGGGCACATAGACAGACAATAAAAACAAATTATTCTTTTTAGTTGTTAAAAGATGTCATGCAAAAGAGTCAGAATATGATTTTGAACTCAACACAATGTCAGACGATGGAGAACAATAAGGAAATGCTTCAAAATCATCAAGAAAAATATTATTTCCAAATAAAACTACAATCCTCACTTAATTAGCCAGGTCAGGCTAAGTTACTCTAGAGAGACAAGCTACCCACATATCTCAAAGTCTAAATCTATAAGTTTACTTCTCAATCATGCAAGCAAGAATCTTTCCAGAGCAACATCCTTCTGAATGACGGCTCAGTAAAAAGCTCCTTAGACATAAGCCTCCGTCATCTTAGTGACATTCAACTGGTGTGTCTTAATGGATTAAAGGAAATTAGAAGGTTGCAATGACTTAAATGTTAAGACTAAAAGTCCAGAATACATGGCCTCCACTCACAGCTGATTATCCCATGATTATTTCAAGGAGGATAAGATTTCTTATCTCTTCAGACAGGTCCTTTAGACAGAGTATCAGGTATAGGAAACTACCAGGTATCTCTAATGCTGTCATTCATGAGAGAAGATATTTTCAGATATGTATAACCACCAAAACACATATCCCTATGAGCTATTTCTGAGAAAATGCCTGAAGGATGTATTCCACTAAACTAAGGTCTAAGTTAAGAATGAAGAGGCATGGGATCAAAGAAATGGGGAAAATGGAAACTTCTTTAAACTTGGGGTGATATTCTGGAATGAATGCAACATATCATGATACACTTTCTTTCTGCTTACACTAACTATATTTTATTCCATACCTTATGCGAAGCAATTTTCGCATTTATTTTCATGACAGAAATAAGTCTAGAATTTCCCTTTTGGTGATGTCTCTGAAACATTCTGCTAATAAGGTTATGACTAACTCACAAGACAAACATTTCTCATATAAAAATTAGTGAATTTGAATATGCTTGGGCAGTTTGATGAGAACGTATTTGAATACTCATTTATTTTACAGATATTTCACTATGTTGCTATGACATATTAGATAATTACTTTTTAAATAGCTATATTCATAGATCTTACTTGGTATTTAAAAATTTGTAGTCACAGCTTTAGAAACTACAGTTTGTTTTTGCTTTGTTTTGTTTTGTTTTGCTTTATCTGGTTCATCTCCATTTAGTTGAATGTATTTTCTATTTTCAACATTATTTTCTTTTATTTGTAGAGTATTTGTAAACACAGTGTGTAACCTGTTGGAATTTGGGCATTTGCGGGTATGTTTAGTTGTAATTTTAGTTTCATATCACTAATCAAATGTTGTCAGAGAACACATATGAATTGCACTTTTCAAAATGTTTTGCAACTTAGAATTTATGCTTTAACAGTGGGTCAAACCTGATTAAATATTCCATTTCCAGTCAGAAAGAACTTCAGGCTTAAGTGAAACTCAGATTGGCATGACAGAAGCCACACCCAGGTTCCAGGTGAATAAAGCTAGGAAATTAGTTAAGATACAAAGTTCTCTTGAAGGATATGGACTTATAGACTTCTTTTCTCACAGTAGGAACAGGGCGTGTGGGAGCTCACCCTAATCACACTTCTGTTTTTTATTGATTTTATCTTCCATTTCAATTCTCATACATTCATATTCTCTCTCCTTCCCTCTCTCCCCTCTTCATCCCATATTCTGTCTCCCCCTCCCCCTTCCTCTCCCATTCCCTCTTTTCTTCTTCCTCCTCCCTCCAGTTTCAATAAATTTTAAAACTCATAGAGGGCTTCTCAGAAACCTGTCATCAAGACATTTATCAATCATGTTTTTTGTTCTGTTCTTTTATTGTTTGCATCCTGGGTGTATTGAAAGGTTCACTCCACTGATGGCATTTTTTTTTTCTGGTTTCTCATCTGAGGTTCTAACTCCCATGGCTGGCAAGCTTCTCTCCAGCACTAATATTCTGGATATAACATAGTTTATTTAGCCATTCACCTTCTGAACTGAAACCACTCACTTTCTAAAAAGTGTGGACAATAATGAGTCAAGCTTCTATAAATGTCTGTGAGGAGGTGTTTGCGTGGATGAATGATTTTTATTGATTTGTGTAAACACCAAGGAACATGAGGTGCACGGCAAAAGTGTGTCTGTAAGAAACTGTCAGAATGTCATCCAAAGCTGTTAGATTAGTTTGGCGTTTCTGCCAGTGGATGAGTGTTTCCCTGATTTGACGTATCCACTTGTCTTTGATGTGGTCAGTGGTTTGAACTATGGCCATTTCCAATAGGAGTATGGTGGTATTGCATCATTTAAATTCACAAGCCTCTAATAACATTGTATGCTTTTGGTTATCTAAAACTTTTTCATGAACCATCTGATCATATTTATTCTCTTTTTCAAAATAGAATAGTGGTTGTCAGTCTAGGGGTCATGACTCCTTTGGGGAGGTGGGTGAATGAACCTTTTACAGAGGTTCACAGATATCCTGTAAATCAAATATTTACATTACAATTCGTAACTGGCAAAATCGTAGTAATGAAGTAGCGATTAGATAGTCTTATGGTTGGGGCTCACTACAACATAAGGATTTGTACTAAAG
Source organism: Tokudaia tokunoshimensis (assembly GCA_036184795.1). Lineage (NCBI taxonomy): Eukaryota > Metazoa > Chordata > Mammalia > Rodentia > Muridae > Tokudaia > Tokudaia tokunoshimensis. The sequence goes on along the minus strand of BTHU01000016.1, from coordinate 112,770,157 downwards.
GATCTCAGCATTAGGAAAGTTGAGACTCAGTGGTCCCTATGGACCCATTCTCCATATCACTATCCTGTTCTGATCCTACTGATTAGCCTATTAAAAGTATTCTTCTGCTATAGAGTTTTCAAATCCAGCCTAACCTTTAATTAGTTCTTAAATTTCCCAACTCTAAGGTCATTACAAATTTAGTTTTATAAGTTGTCCATTTTCTTCCATTTGGTCCTTAACATATAAGCATTCTTTTATAAAATCCCTTTTCTGGTAATTTCCCATATGTATCATATCCAAGTCATTTTCTGATGATTTATCTTTTCAAACTATACTATTATTTCTTCAGGCATTCTTTATACTTTTTTGTTGTTGCTGTTAAAAGCTAGACATCTTCTGTCTTACATATATACTGAGGTTAAGTGGACCTTCTGTGTGAGGGTCTACTTTAATCCTGCCAGGATTTCGCTGAGTTTGATGTTTTGTTTTGGCCATGGGCACTAGACAACTGACAATTCTACTGACCTTGTTTTTGCCCAGTTTTGACTGTGGGGCTTGTCTTTGTTCTGATCTTCTGAGAGACTCTTTATCTTGCAGCTTTTCAACCATAAAACACTGCTGTTGTACTGAATGCTCATCTTTGTGGAGTGAGGGAAACATGCTTTAACCTGATTGGGGCTCAGTATTTGGGCAGTCTGGAGGTGAGCTTTCCCATGAGCTTCTGTCCTTTCTTCATAAAGATAGTGCTTCACTAATAAAACACAGCCCTGGTCTGTGTCTAGATAATCCACATTTATTTTCCTTTTCTTTCCTGTGTCTCAGGGACTATGTTTTTTGTCTTTTTTCCGGCTTGTGTTTCTTCATCACATTAGGTGAAACAGTTTCAGGTAGAATATGTTTTACTGTTGCAGACTGCTGAAGCAAGTTTCCAAAAAGAAAGGGGCTTGGTAACAGGAAACACTCAGGGGAAGATACATGACACCTATTTTTTCTTTTGTTAGGACAGAAGATTGGGACTCTTTGGTGGATCCTCAGTCTAAGTGTGGTGAGATCCCTGAGGAGAAAACTTATGAGTTCTGCCCATGTCTGTCCCTGCAAAGGCCCTTGTGGGACAGATTTGCACAATCACCCTCCAGCAGGTCATTGAGCAGCTCCTGCTCCAGGGTACATCTCCAATATGTCTAACTAGATTCATCCTCCTTCCACACTTCTGGGTGATGCTCTATTCTACGACCTCAGTCTCCTGATGGATCCAATGTCTTTCTGTGAGAGGACAATATAACAACCACCAAGGTCTTTCACACATTATGACTGAAAACAGGATGAGAGAACTAGTTTCAGAATTTCAGGGGTTTTTTTTGTTTGTTTGTTTGTTTTTTGCATTAGTAAATTTGCCTAACATTTCAGTAAATGGCAACCTGAAAACAGAATAAACACAGAAACAAAACAGGATAAAAACCTGTTTTCCAAAATGAAACAAAGTGGTCCCAAAGATTAAGCTGACTCGACCATCTTAACAGACAAAAGAGAAAGAACATCAGCTCCATATATCAGGCTTGCTAGTTTTGGTACTGGAATAAATGGTGTTCTGGGAAGAAAACTGATCTCATTAGAGCAGTGTAAACTTTATGAGACATTGTCAACTTGACCTTCACATCATTAATTCACTTTCTGTAGAAACAGTTTCTAAATAACTAAAACCATATGTCCTCAAAATATAGGCACTTCCTGATCTTTACATTGTATAACTAATGGAATTTATGTGTGTAATAAAGTATCTTGAGGCAAGTCATAGTGGTACCCTAATTCTAGATACCAGGATACTGAGACAGGAGGATCACAAGTTTAAGGCAAGCCTGGGTTACACAGCAAAACCCTATTTCACAAAAAATAAAATAAAGTGAGAAAAAATTAAAAAGGAACTATAGACACTATATTATTTAAAAATATTTATAGACCTCTAATAAAATTTAAACTTGATTTAACAAAAATAATCTCGTTGGGATTATATTTAAGCATATCCAGGGTGAATTATTGTGTATATTTTTGTGTAGAATGTGTGAAAGATAAACTTCAATTTATATAATATAAAGTAATAAACACACACACACACATATATGAAAACTAGTAATCTTAAGCATATTAGGAAATGTGAAAGAAAGATATTTGTATCCCAGCTATGTACCTGATCAATGTTCCCACTGCAGTAAACTTTAAAATCTATATACAATTTAAAAACGAAATCTGCATGATAACATCAGAAGTCTTCAGGAGCCTCCAGACTTTGGAAGTTACACAGCTGAGTTGAGGCTCAGATTCATGCATCGGCTTTCCTGCTTGAGTTATTAGCCTTTATAAAACTAAACCTAGAGGAAAGAATGCAGAACAAGGCTGGATGTTGCATCAAAAGGACTCCAGAGAGGTATAGGTGGGATTAAAGCTCCCAAGGCCAAAAGGCTCAGGGGCTAGTTCTCTTAGAACTGAAACAGGCGCCGGGCAGTGGTGGCGCACGCCTTTAATCCCAGCACTTGGGAGGCAGAGGCAGGAGGATTTCTGAGTTCGAGGCCAGCCTGGTCTACAAAGTGAGTTCCAGGACAGCCAGGGCTACACAGAGAAACCCTGTCTCGAAAAAAAATAAATAAATAAAAAAAAAATAAAATAAAAAAAAGAACTGAAACAGGCACACTCCAGTGATCTGTTCACCACTAGAGGTGCACTCTGCTCAAAGGTTTCAGGACAAGCATTTTAGAGTTGAAAATGTAGTAGAACATGTAAACACAGGAAGGGGTTGGGACATAGAATGTAGGTCCCTCAGGCAGGTCAAGTGTTATCCTCCCAGAAGCCTAGATATGTTTATGAAAGCATGTTGATAAAGGCTTGTACAAGCCACAAAATAACCCCTTCTGCATTCCTCTGATAGGTTATGGTAAAGCCAAGCAGCCCTCAGCAGGAGAACAGATAGTTCTATAATGTCTTTTTTTAACATATTTTGAATTTTTATTTACATTTAAAATGTTCTTTGACCATTAAATGTTGCCTTACTCCATTGTCCCATTCTTTTATTTATTTTTATTAGATATTTGCTTTATTTACATTGCAAATGGTATCCCCTTTCCTCCTTACCCCTCCGAAAATCCCCTATCCCATTCCCCTCCCCCTGCTCATCTCATCTCCTCTCCCCCCCATCCCCCCAACAACCAATTTCCTGACTTGCATTCCCCTATTCTGGGGAATCAAGCCTTCACAACACCAATGGTCTCTCCTCTCATTGATATCTGAGCTAAATAAATCTTTCTTTATAAGGAAACCAGTGCTGGGTATTTTGCAACAACAACAAAAACTTGAGTAATGCAGTAAGAAAGGTGATGACTTCAGGGAAATGCAAATCAAAACAACCCAGAGATTCTACTTAGCCAGTCAGAATGGCTAAGATCAAAATCTCAGGTGACAGCAGGTGCTGGGGAGAATGTGGAGAGAGGAACACTCCTCCACTGCTGGTGGGATTGCCAGCTGGTAAAATCACTCTGGAAATCAGTTTGGTGGTTGCTCAGAAAATTGGACATAGTAGTACTGGAAGACCCTGCTATACCACTCCTGAGCATATACCCAGAAGATGCTCCAACATGTAATAAGGACACATGCTCCATTAAGTTCTTAGCAGCCTTATTTATAATAGCCAGAAGCTAGAAAGAACCCAGATGTCCCTCAACAGAGGAATGGATACAAAAAATGTGGTACATTTACACGATGGAATACTACTCAGCTATTAAAAACAATGAATTCATGAAATTCCTAGAAAAATGGATGGAATTAGAAAATATCCTGAGTGAGGTAACCCAATCACAAAAGAACACACATGGTATGCACTTGCTGATAAGAGGATATTAGCCCAGAAGCTTGGAATATCCAAGATACAATTCATGGACCAAACAAAGCTCAAGAAGACGGAAGCCCAAAGTATGGATACTCTGGTCCTTCTTAGAAGGGGAAACAAAATACACATAAGAAGAGATACAGAGACAAAGTGTGTATCAGAAAGTGAAGGAAAGACCATCCAGAAACTGCCCCACCTGGGGATCCATCCCATATAGTTACCAAACCCAAAAACCATTGTGGATGCTAACAAGTGCTTGCTGACAGGAGCCTGGTATAGCTGTCCCCTAAGAGGCTATGCCAGTGCCTGACCTATACAGATGCAGGTGCACGCAGCCAAACATCAGACTGAGCTCATAGACCCCAATGGAGAAGTCGGGGCAAGGACTGAAGGAGCTGAAGGGGTTTGCAACCCCAAAGGAAGAGCAACAACATCAATCAACCAGGTCTCCCCAGAGCTCCCAGGGATTAAACCACCAACCAAAGAGTACACATGGAGGGACCCATGGCTCCAGCTGCATATGTAGCAGAGGATGGCCTTGCTGGACATCAAAGGGACAAGAGGCCCTTGGTCCTGAGAAGGCTTGATGTCCCAGTATAAGGAAATACCAGGATAGGGAAGTGGGAGTGGGTGGTTGGGTGAATGGGGCGGGGGGGCGGGAAGGGGCTAGGGTGGTTTTGGAGGGGAAACCAGGAAAGGGGATAATATTTGAAATGTAAATTAAAAAAAATACCTAATAAAAAGAAAAGAAATGTGATGACTATGAAATAATTCTTTTTTGTAGTTGTTCTTTTACAATCTATCCCAAAACTATTTATATGATGGGATCAGGAAAGACTTAAGACTATTTTTATATTGTTTTAAGAATCCTGGTGTTTGTAACTGCAGTGATATCCCAAGGAGTAAGAACAGTGGCTATTCTTCCAGAAAACCCAAGATTGGTTACCAGTACCTACATCAGACAGCTCACAGACACCTGTAACTCTAGGTCCAGGGACTCTGATGTTCTCTTCTGGCCTCTGTGGGCACCTGCATATATGCAGCAGACACTCCCACATACTACACATGCACAAAAATTAAAATAGAAATAAATTTTAAAAAGAATCATAGTATTATAAAAGTTTGAGTTACATATTTGAATTTTCTCTACCTAAAAATGCCTTCTACTTCGTTCTTTTTTTTTTTTTAATTTAATTTTATTTTATTTTTTTAATTTACATTCCAAATCACTTCCCCTTTCCCGTTTCCTCCCTCCCCGAAAGTCCCATAAGCCCCCTTCCCTCCCTCTTTTCTCCGTTCAACCCCCTCTCATTGCTCTGTCCTGGCGTTCCCCTACATCCAGTCTTTCCAGGACCAGGGGTCTCTCCTTCCATCTTTTTAGAAATCTATTGATATGCTGATTGTGTCTAGGGTATTCTGAGATTCTGGGTCAATATCCCCTTATCAGTGACTTCATACCATGTGTGATCTTTTGTGATTGGGTTACCTCACTAAGGATGATATTTTCAAGTTCTGACCATTTGCCTAGGAATTTCGTGAATTCATTGTTTTTAATTGCAGAGTAGTATTCCATTGTGTAAATATACCACATCTTCTGAATCCATTCCTCCGTTGAGGGACATCTGGGTTCTTTCCAGCTTCTGGCTATTATAAATAAGGCTGCTATGAATATAGTGGAGCATGTGTCCTTATTGCATGCAGGTAAAGTCTCTGGGTATATGCCCAGGAGTGGTATAGCCGGATCCTCTGGAAGTGTCATGCCCAGTTTTCTGAGGAGCCGCCAGACTGCTTTCCAGAGTGGTTGTATCAGCCTGCAATTCCACCAGCAGTGGAGGAGTGTTCCTCTTTCTCCACATCCTCGCCAACAACTGCTGTCTCCTGTGTTTTTGATCTTAGCCATCCTGACTGGTGTGAGATGGAATCTCAGGGTTGTTTTGATTTGCATTTCCCTAATGACTAAGGATGATGAACATCTCTTTAGGTGCTTCTCAGCCATTAGATATTCTTCAGGTGAGAACTCTTTGTTTAGCTCTGTACCCCATTTTTTAATAGGGTTACTTGCCTCTCTGGAGTTTAACTTCTTGAGTTCTTTGTATATCTTGGATATTAGCCCTCTGTCGGATGTAAGGTTGGTAAAGATCATTTCCCAGTTAGTTGGTTGCCGCTTTGTCTTTTTGACGGTGTCTTTTGCCTTGCAAAAACTTTGTAATTTAATGAGGTCCCATTTGTCTATTCTTGATCTTAGAGTATAAGCTATTGGAGTTCTGTTCAGGAAATTCTCCCCTGTGCCCATATGTTCAAGGTTCTTCCCTAGTTTCCCTTCTATTAGTTTCAGTGTGTCTGGTTTTATGTGGAGATCTTTGATCCACTTAGAATTGAGCTTAGTGCAAGGAGATAAGGATGGGTCAATTTGCATTCTTCTGCATGTTGACCTCCAGCTGAGCCAGCACCATTTGTTGAAAAGGCTATCTTTTTTCCACTGGATGGTTTTAGCTCCTTTGTCAAAGATCAAGTGACCATAGGAGTGTGGATTCATTTCTGGGTCTTCAATTCTGTTCCATTGATCTACATGTCTGTTACTGTACCAATACCATGCAGTTTTTAACACTATTGCTCTGTAGTACAGCTTGAGGTCTGGGATACTGATTCCCCCAGAGGTTCTTTTACTCTTGAGAATAGTTTTAGCTATTCTGGGTTTTCTGTGAAACCCAGAATAGCTCTTTCTAACTCTATGAAGAATTGAGTTGGGATTTTGATGGGGATTGCATTGAATCTGTGTATTACTTTTGGTAAGATGCTCATTTTTACTATATTAATCCTGCCAATCCATGAGCATGGCAGATTTTTCCATCTTCTGAGGTCTTCTTCAATTTCTTTCTTCAGAGACTTGAAGTTCTTGTCATACAGATCTTTCACTTGTTTGGTTAGCGTCACGCCAAGATACTTAATATGGTTTGTGGCTATCGTAAAGGGTATTATTTCTCTTACTTCTTTCTCAGCCTGCTTATCCTTTGAGTATAGGAAGGCTTCTGACTTGCTTGAGTTGATTTTATATCCGGCCACTTTGCTGAAGTCGTTTATCAGCTGTAGGAGTTCTCTGGTGGAGTTCTTTGGGTCGCTTATGTATACTATCATATCGTCTGCAAATAGTGATAGTTTGACTTCTTCCTTTCCAATTTGTATCCCTTTGACCTCTTTTTCTTGTCTAATTGCTCTAGCTAGAACTTCAAGTACTATATTGAAAAGATATGGAGAGAGAGGGCAGCCTTGTCTAGTCCCTGATTTTAGTGGGATTGCTTCAAGTTTCTCTCCGTTTAGATTGATGCTGGCTACTGGTTTGCTGTAAATTGCTTTTACTATGTTTAGATATGGGCCTTGAATTCCTGATCTTTCCAAGACCTTTAGCATGAAAGGATGCTGAATTTTGTCAAATGCTTTCTCAGCATCTAATGAGATGACCATGTGGTTTTTTTCTTTGAGATTGTTTATGTAGTGGATTACATTGATGGATTTCCTTATATTGAACCATCCCTGCATCCCTGGGATGAAGCCTACTTGATCGTGGTGAATGATCGTTTTGATGTGTTCTTGGATTCGGTTGGCAAGAATTTTATTGAGTATTTTTGCATCGATATTCATAAGAGAGATTGGCCTGAGATTCTCTTTCTTTGTCGGATCTTTGTGTGCTTTTGGTATTAGTGTAATTGTGGCTTCATAGAACGAGTTGGGTAGTGTTCCTTCTGTTTCTATTTTGTGGAACAGTTTGAAGAGTATTGGTGTTAGGTCTTCTTTGAAGGTCTGATAGAATTCTGCACTAAAACCATCTGGACCTGTGCTTTTTTTGGTTGGAAGACTTCCAATGACAACTTCTATTTCTTCAGGGGTTATAGGACGGTTTAGACGGTCTATTTGATCCTGATTTAATTTTGGTACTTGGTATCTGTCAAGAAAATTGTCCATTTCCTCAAGATTTTCTAGTTGTGTTGAATACAGGTTTTTGTAGTAGGATCTGATGATTTTTTGAATTTCCTCAGTTTCTGTTGTTATCTCTCCCTTTTCGTTTCTGATTTTATTAATTTGGATACTATCTCTGTGCCCTCTGGTTAGTCTGGCTAAGGGCTTATCTATCTTGTTGATTTTCTCAAAGAACCAACTCCTCGTTTTGTTGATTCTTTGTATGGTTTTATTTGTTTCTACTTGATTGATTTCAGCCCTGAGTTTGATGATTTCCTGCCTTCTACTCCTCTTTGGTGTATTTGCTTCTTTTTGTTCCAGGGCTTTCAGGTGTGCCATTAAGCTGTTAGTGTATGCTGTCTCCCGTTTCTTTTTGGCGGCACTCAGGGCTATGAATTTTCCTCTTAGCACTGCTTTCATTGTGTCCCATAAGTTAGGGTATGTTGTGCCTTCATTTTCATTAACTTTCAAAAAGTCTTTGATTTCTTTCTTTATTTCCACCTTGACCAAGTTATCATTGAGTAGAGCATTGTTCAGCCTCCATGTGTACGTGGGTTTTCTTTTGTTTTTGTTGCCATTGAAGACCACCCTTATTCCATAGTGATCTGATAGGAGGCATGGGATTATTTCTATCTTCTTGTATCTGTTGAGGTCTGATTTGTGACCAATTATATGGTCAATTTTGGAGAAGGTACCATGAGGAGCTGAGAAGAAGGTGTATTCTTTAGCTCTAGGATGAAATGTTCTATATATATCAGTTAGTTCCATTTGGTCCAAGGCTTCAATTAGATTCACTGTGTCCCTGTTTAGTTTCTGCTTTCCTGAACGATCCATTTCAGAGAGCGGGGTGTTGAAGTCACCCACTATTATTGTGTGCGGTGCGATGTGTGCTTTGAGTTTTAGTAAAGTTTCTTTTACGAATGAGGGTGCCCTTGCATTTGGAGCATAGATATTCAGGATTGAGAGTTCTTGATGGTGGATTTTTCCCTTGATCAGTATGTAGTGTCCTTCTGTGTCTTTTTTGATGACTTTGGGTTGAAAATCAATTTTATCCGATATTAGGATGGCTACTCCACCTCGTTTCTTGGGGCCATTTGCTTGTAAAATTGTTTTCCAGCCTTTTACTCTGAGGTAGTGTTTGTCTTTGACACTGAGGTGCGTTTCCTGCATGCAGCAAAATGCTGGGTCCTGTTTACGTATCCAGTCTGCTAGTCTATGTCTTTTAATTGGGGAATTGAGACCATTGATATTAAGAGAGATTAAGGCATAGTGATTATTGCCATCTGCCATTCTTGACGCTATCTTTATGTTTGAGTGGTTATCTACTTTTGGGTTTGATTCAAGAAGGTTATTATCTCATTTTTTCCAGGGTGTTGTTTCTCTCCCTGTATTGGAGGTTTCCACCTATTATCCGTTGCAGGGCTGGATTTGTGGAAAGATATTGTGAAAATTTGGTTTTATCATGGAATATCTTGGTCTCTCCATCTATGGTGATTGAGAGTTTTGCTGGGTATAGTAGTCTAGGCTGGCATTTGTGCTGTCTTAGTGTCTGCATGAGATCTGCCCAGGATCTTCTGGCTTTCATAGTCTCTGGTGAGAAGTCTGATGTGATTCGGATAGGTCTTCCTTTGTATGTTACTTGGCCCTTTTCTCTTACTGCATTTAGTATTCTTTCTTTGTTTAGAACATTCGGTGTTTTGATTATTATGTGACGGGAGGTATTTCTGTTCTGGTCCAGTCTGTTTGGAGTTCTGTAGGCTTCTTGTATGTTCATCGGCATCTCTCTCTTTAAGTTAGGGAAGTTTTCCTCCATAATTTTGTTGAAGATGTTTACTGGCCCTTTAAGTTGCAAATCTTCACTCTCATCTATACCTATAATCCGTAGGTTTGGTCTTCTCATTGTGTCCTGGATTTCCTGGATGTTTTGGGTTACGCGTTTTTTGCATTTTGCATTTTCTTTGACTGTTGAGTCGATGCTTTCTATGGAATCTTCAGCACCTGAGATTCTTTCTTCCATCTCTTGTATTCTATTGTTGATGTTTGCATCTATGACTCCTGATTTCTTCCCAAGGTTTTCTATCTCCAAAGTTGTCTCCCTTTGTGATTTCTTAGTTGTTTCTACTTCCTTTTTTAGTTCCTGGATGGATTTGCTGAGATCCTTCACTTGTTTGTTTGTATTTTCCTGTATTTCTTTAAGGTATTTTTGCATTACCTCTTTCAGGATTTCTTCCTGATGACCCACGTTCTCCTGCATTTCTCTGAGCGATTTTTGTGTTTCCTCCTCATGGGATTCCATCTGTTGATCCATCGTCTCCTGCATTTCTTTAAGCAGTTCTCGTGTTTCCTTTGTAAGGGCATCTAACCGTTGATTCATTTCTTTAAGCAATTTTTGTGTTGCCTCCTTATGGGCATCCGTCTGTTGACCCATATTCTTCTGCATTTCTTTATGCAAATTTTGTGATTCCTTTGTGAGTGCATCTACCCGTTGATTCATCTCGTTAAGCGATTTTTGTGTTGTCTCCTTGTGCGCCTCCATCTTTTGATCCATGTTCTCCCGCATTTCTCTAAGCGATTTTTGTGTTTCCTTTGTAAGGGCTTCTAACCGTTGATTCATGGTCTCCTGTAACTCTTTATGAGATTTATTTGTGTCCTTCTTGTGATCCTCTAATAGCATCATGAGAAGTGATTTTAAATCCAGATCTTGTCTTTCGGGTGTGGTGGGGTATCCAGGACTTGCTGCTGTTGGAGAGTTGGGTTCGGATGGTCCCACATTACTTTGATTACTGTTAGTAACATTCCTACGTTTGCCTTTTGCCATCTGGATACCTCTGGTGTTAGTTGGTCCTGCTGCCACTGGCTGTTGGTTGGACCTCCTGTGAGCCTGCAAAGCTATTTCTGCCCCCCCTGGATTACCAGGATTCCCCTGGCACCGATTTCTGGGGCCTGCCTGCTCCTGAGTGACTTTGGAGCCCTAATGTGCTTTGCCCCAAGTGATCTTATATTGGGGAGGCCTTGCACATCTAAAGGCTCAGCCTAGTGGATTCCTGGAGCAGAGGTCGCCAAAGGGAGGCTGGCAGGCTCCTGCCCTGTGCAGGGGTGTGTGATCTCTCCTGGGGGGGGAGGGGGCGTCCCTCTGCCAGGCAGAAGTCCCACAGCAGATCTGGCGCGCTGGTCACTGCAGATCAGCCCAGCACCTGGGAGCAGGTTACACACAAGCTGCCTGAAACTGAAGCGATATTATGCCTGTCTGTCTCTGAGCCTGGTGGTCCCAACTACCTGGTCACTGGAGCAAAGATGGCGGAGGGCAGTCTCCGTGGCGCCGCTCACCCTGTGGTCACGATGGCCCGCCGATCTGGCACCCAGACGACCACAGCGCCAACCCGCCCTCGGGCACAGACGGAAGCCCCAACAGGCCGTGTCCCAAGTGATGTTATATCGGGGGGAGAGCCTGGGTACCGGTCTCTCCAGCGCAGTCCGCGGGAACAGAGGTCGCGGAAGGGAAGCTGGCAGGCTCCCTCCCTGCGCGGGGTCCCTCCACCAGGCAGAAGGTCCCACCGCGGAACTGGCGCGCTGGTTACTGCAGATCAGCCCAGCACCTGGGAGCAGGTTACACACAAGCTGCCTGAAACCGAAGCGATATTATGCCTGTCTGTCTCTGAGCCTGGCGGTCCCAACTACCTGGTCACTGGAGCAAAGATGGCGGAGCCTTCTACTTCGTTCTTATATCACTTTACTGATGAAAAGGAGACAAAGTCAACTAACATGATAATTAGCTATGATAAATTAAAAGCAAAATCAAAACTTAAGACCCAAGTTTCTGTGAGTTGTATTTAATGCAGCAGATTGTTGATATCTAAGTATAAGCAGTAATTATATCCAAGTGTAAACAGTAATTATAATTTATTATGCTTTGATCTATACTCAGTTTATGACTGTGTGGTTTCTGTGACAGAATGCCTAACAGGAGTCACTTAACAAAGGGAATGCTTAGTTGGCTCACAGTTTTAGAGGACTCAGTCCATTATAGCAGAACTGCTCTGATGGTGACAGTGGGCACTTTTGGCAGAGCCTGTTCATTTCACAGGAAGCAGAGACATAGACAGGAACCAGGGACCCAATATAACCTCCAAAGGTTTGCCCTGGTGATCTAATCCTACCTTATTAGCACTCCCATTAATTAATTTATCTATTCATTTTACATCCAGATCTCAGATTCTCCTTCCTTCTCTCCTCCCACTCCCTCTCTCCCCTCCCTCCCCCCATCCCTCTCTCTCTCTTCTCAGAGAAGACGATAAGCCCCATGGGCTAAAGAACAAGCATTCAAAATAGGAGCCTCTGGGGGATGTTTCAGATTCAAACCATTAGGAACAATTTTCATAAAAATAAACAGCATTTTTGCATGTCTTGAAGTCAGTTTCCCCTGTTTGTTCTTATATTTTGATTCACACTAAAAGAACCAGCTCGTAGCTAAAGGTTTCAGACTGCATAAGATAGTCTAATATATATATATATAATATACATATTAGACTCTGTCATTGTGGCTATAAAGTACTTACCTTATATGGTTTCTCTGAATCTAACACGGGGCTCTGAAGGTTGGAATCAGGATCATATATAAAGAAATGACAGCCTATTATATTTTAATCCCCTCTACTTAATGCAGAAGGGTCTTCTAAAGTATATTCACCTGTGATGATCCATATTCCTGAAATGAACCCAAAATTATCACCTGCTAGCACACTGAGCTCCAAGGATGAGGCAAGAGTGCAAATATCCAGTAACAAGTCAGGAAAAATTTTACTGCCCAAGTGGGAGAGAAGTTTAAAGCTCATAAGTACAAGAACAAGAATATACAAAACTGTAATATGTCCTCCCACTAGCTGGTTTAAATGCAAGAGCCCCTGAAACTCAGAGCTCTAAGAAGAAAAGCAAAGTGCTTCTCTCTACTCTTACACAGTGGCAGCTTCAGCACCATCTGATTCATGTTCATTCAAACTTCTTTAAAATACCACCTCCTCCAATTTCTGTGGAAGAAATATTTGGGTGTGTTTAGGGTAATCAACATGATTAACTTACTGAAGCAACAAAGCTGCACATGTCAAGAGTTTCTGAGTGCTAGCATTAAAACAATATTTTAGTGCAGTGATTCTCAACCTTCCTAATCCTGGGACCCTTTAATATAGTTTCTCATGTTGTGGTGATTCCCAACCATGAAATTCTTTTCATTGCTACTTCTTAACTGTAAGTTTGCTACTGTAATAAATCATAATGTAAATATTTTTAGACACAGAGGTTGCTAATGAGTTCATGACCCGTAGGTTGAGAACCACTGCTCTCGGGGGACTGTACTCCTGCAGGTAATTGGATTGTTGCCGTAGCATATACAGCATGAAAAGTTTGGATTTGAACTCCAAGGCTCTAAGGCAGGCATTAGAATGTTTTGCTGGAATCAAAGTTAGGGTGAACAGGAAGGTGAGATATCATCTCCACAGTTTGGAAGTGTGATTCCCTCAGGGCCTACAAGTTAGAAGCTTGGGCCCTAGGGTGACACCCTTGTTAGGGCTAGAGCCTTCGGTTGGCAATGCAGATGGGATAACTTTAGGTCTCAAGGGTATGGCTTTGGCATGGACTTGAGGACTCCAGTCTCACCTTTTCTTCTCTGTGCTTCTGGGTTTATAAGGCAAGCAGATTTTCTCTTTTGTTCTACCACATGATCCTTTCAAGGTCCTTGCTTGTCAGTTGTGCACATCAGAAAGCCTGACCATTTTACACTGCCACTTCTATACCTGTGGGTCAACATAAACCTTTTTTCTTTATAAGTTAATTGCATAAGGTAATTTATTACAGTGATGGAAATTTGATGGATAGGCACATACATGGATAGGAAATTTGATGGATAGGAGGAGTCATCATCCCTCCTGTACATGGGTATAGCAATTCTACAAGGAAAGAATTGATGAATCCTTCACATTAGGTGACTGTTCTGATCCAGGGAAACAAGGATGGTGTATGCTTGGATGTGGTAACAGAATGGATATTATGAAGTCAAAGCTAGAGAAACTATATGTCTAACTGCTCAAAAAGCTGATCATTCACGATAGGTAAGGCAATTTTTCTGCCTTTTGACTTGTATGTCTGTCATCCATTACTAAATTCAATATGATAAACAGACAACTCACCTTGAGTGAACTCTACTTTCTTATACAAATATCCAAACTGTTCACAGCTTTTATACTCAGTTCTTTCCTTCTAAGTACATGTTTCCTGACAGATCACATCAATACTTACAGCTGAAAACAATGCCCATTTTAACAGCTTATAATTCTGTGGACAAAATTTAGGTGGTCTTTGCTGTAGTCTGTGCTCTAGGCATAATAGGAGCAAAATCAAGGTCTTGAGCTGATGGTTCACTTGGAGACCTAGGAAGCAATCCACTCAGACTTCATTCAACTTACTGAAAGAATTTAGCCCCTTGAAGTTGTAGATCAAGGTCCCTACTTTCAGCTGCCTTTTGTAAGCTGCTCACAGATTTTAGGACCCCTTTCTGCAGGTGTATTTCCTTATAGTTAAGTCAACAGAAAATTGTCAAATCCTTACTATTCTTCAAATTCTGATGATTTCCCTTCTGCCTTCCTCTCTGCTACCAGGCAAAGATAGCCCTCTGCTTTTTGGGACTCATGTGATTAGCCTGGGCTGACCCAGAAAAGTCTCTTCATCATCAGGCCAGCCATGCAATACAACAAAAAAGAACCATAATGACAGTTCATGACTTGTGCCGGCTCCAGAAATGAGTGCACATCAAACAAGAACATTCATTTTGTACAGTATTATACAACATCAGTAGAACGTGGTATTGGGACTCAATTACTACTGCGAGCTAGTTGATCCAATCAATGAGTATTATTAGCCAGAAGTAGAAAATGAGTCAGACAATAAGAAGACTAGTAACCAGAATATCCTAGAGCCAAAGCAGGTAGACTTACATGTGAAAACAAAATCAAGACAAGATCACAAGGCCACTAGAACATCATGAGTGGCTGACTTGAAAAACAAAACAAAATAAAACAAAACAAAAGTCAGCAGAGACCTGTTGAAAGGTATGATCCAGAAAGGAGACTAAAATCAGAAGATATGAAATGCTGCAATATCTCATAGGGGTTCTTTCTCACAAGGAGAAAGATGTGTTCAGATCTTATACATGAAACTATATAGGACACAGAGGACCCTGCTATCCTCATCTCAGAACAATATTCCAGGAAGTATGAGTATTCACCTTTAATTGTGGAAATGGGTTATGATGAGAAATGATTCAAGTTGATTTCTTCAATATACAATTTACTATCCAAGAAGAATAGATGGGTATTCATAGATTAAGCAATACCTCCTGTTCAGTCTTCTCACCCAGCATCAGAAGCCTTACCTCCCTATAGGCTAATATGTCAATGTTGTTTCATCACCAAATATTTATGCATGGTCCTCAGATTGATGTGATTGGATGTATAGGAGGTGGAGCCCAAAGGGAAGTGTTTAAGTTGCTGGGGTGCTCTATTATGTAGCAAACTCTGGTCTCTAGGAATAAATTCTTGCTGGGTTGTTACAAAACCCTTGATCTCTGAATCTCTCCTTGGCTTTATGTTTCAATATATGATCCATCCTCCCTCAAGGGCTTCACTGTGCTACACAAGGTGCAAAAAATAGCAGATTCTATACTGATCAAACAATCTGACTCCAAAACTGTGAGTTAAATGAATCCTTTTCTTCATATTTAGCTCACTCCTAGCATTTAATGATAGCAATGATCAACTAAAATATGTATGGAAGCTGCATAATTTGAGTGGATATTCACCTTTCTCCTTTCTCTGAGTATAAATTTACCTTCTTTATCACAGTAACATAACCAGAAATATGAGCTTACCCAGGCTGAAGTTAATCAGCACAAGGAATTATCCCAGATTAATGAGAGACAGAATATCTATCTCATTTTAGAAACAGATATAACTTTAAAAAATACAGTACAAATATTTAAAGTAGGGACATCTTGCTACCTGAAATGGAAGACTGTATGGTAGTGAAGACTTCAACCAAGAAGGTAATCAGAAGGTAGTACAAAAATGGAACTTAATCCTTATCACACCATATCCAACACTCGTTCTCACAGCAGAGAAAGGTGGACCATTTCCAAATGTCCAAAGATTCTTCTATGATACAATGAATCATGAAAGACCACAAACATGATAAGAATGTTAGATTGTTTCCAAGTGTCTCTTTGTACTATGATTTAAAAGAAAAGTACTTTGGATTCTTGTGGTGATCTTGGTAGACACTATTATCCTAAGGAGAAAGCAGTGTTTTGTTGGTGTTGAGCAAACCTGCTATAAAGTTAAGTTTGAAAAAGAAATAAAGGAGAGAGCTAACTTTCCATTTCTTAGCTCACTGCAGGGGAAGCAATTTCCATTTTCAGATTCTCAATTTTTCCTCATTACATCTGATTTGTTAGGGGCAGAAGAAGCTTGCATTTTCCAGCCTTGTCTACTAGCTTTAGGCTGCTGCATCACATCTATGTAAGTTAATATTTCGATGGTGGTAATAAAGTGCTCTCAACCCACAGGAACACCTACACCATATTCAAATCGCCCTGCCATTGTGAATGCTGGTGTCTGCTGGGTGCTAAGTTCAGACATTGCATTTGTCAAAAGGGATAATCATCTTCTTGCCTGAAGACAAGAGCTTGGGGAAGTTCACAAATGCCAGCCAGCACTTAGTCAAGCAAGACTCCCTGGAGGAAAAAAAAATGGCCAAAAGACATACACCATGAAAGGCATGTAAGTAGCTGCTCATTTTCAGAATCAACTGCAAAGCAAGTGTTCTGGTTCATCAGCACAAAAGACAGTAGGGTGCACAGAATAATGAGAAAACTCCTTAATATAAAGAAAGCAGATCTCTCAAATGAAACATACTAGCCAGAAAGTAAGTTGCACACTTGAGACCTCTACCAGGAATTAAACTCCTCGATACTCTGTTGTTGGGTTTCATCTGGTTTTTTTTTTGATTCTTTCATTATATTTATGTGTAGCAGAATATCACTTTACACATCACAGATACATAGTTTTTATAAGAAAGTTTATCTGCAATGCCATTTCAAATGGTACAACCTCCATCAACCCAGGTTGCTAAGGGAATATGTGGAGTTCCCAACTAGCCCGTGATGGACATGTGTGAGAAGCAAAGCTTCACAATGTTAAGATGTGGCACGTTTGTAATTACATCATAACTGAATCTATCATGTTTGATTCCAGGCCTTGTTAAAATGGGAGAAGCTACGGTCTGAAACTTCTTTGCTGTCCCTGTTAATTCTTATTGGTAAATAAAGATGCCAGCATCCAGTAGCTGGGGAGAAGAGACATAGGTGGGGTTTAGGTTTCTCAGGGGAAAAACCACAAGGAAGAAGAGAGAGACAGAACGGTCATGGGATAGAGAAGCTAGAAGATTGGCCATGACCTCTGGACCAAGAGAACATGGCCCAGAGGGTGTCTGGTCGGAGCTAAGAGTAGCCCAGATGAAGCATAGTAAGTAATAACTTGGGTTATCAATGGGAAAGTAGATTCTAACAGCATGGCGGGTAGGCAGTTGCCCAGCTATTGTGCTACTTAAGGCATACTAAAATACAAAAGCTGTGTGAGTGTCTCTCATCCAGGATCATAACTGGTTTATGGCAGGAAGGAACCCAGGAGCCAGACGATTTTTAAGTATTTTGCAACACCTTTTCAAGTTTATATTATAGGGCCACTGAGATGGCTCAGCAGGTAAGTGTATTTTCCATACAATCCTGCAGTGGAGTCTTGCAACCCAGGTACAGGATCCAGACGTGCTGCCTTCACTCTCTAACAGCAGTCTTTTTTTTTTTTTTAATTTACATTCCAAATCACTTCCCCTTTCCCGTTTCCTCCCTCCCCAAAAGTCCCATAAGTCCCCTTCCCTCCCTCTTTTCTCCATTCAACCCCCTCTCGTTACTCTGTCCTGGCGTTCCCCTACATCCAGTCTTTCCAGGACCAGGGGTCTCTCCTTCCATTTTTTAGAAATCTATTGATATGCGGATTGTGTCTAGGGTATTCCGAGATTCTGGGTCAATATCCCCTTATCGGTGACTGCATACCATGTGTGTTCTTTTGTGATTGGGTTACCTCACTAAGGATGATATTTTCAAGATCTGACCATTTGCCTAGGAATTTCGTGAATTCATTGTTTTTAATTGCAGAGTAGTATTCCATTGTGTAGATATACCACATCTTCTGAATCCATTCCTCCGTTGAGGGACATCTGGGTTCTTTCCAGCTTCTGGCTATTATAAATAAGGCTGCTATGAACATAGTGGAGCATGTGTCCTTATTGCATGCAGGTAAAGTCTCTGGGTATATGCCCAGGAGTGGTATAGCCGGATCCTCCGGGAGTGTCATGCCCAGTTTTCTGAGGAAGCGCCAGACTGCTTTCCAGAGTGGTTGTACCAGCTTGCAATTCCACCAGCAGTGGAGGAGTGTTCCTCTTTCTCCACATCCTCGCCAACAACTGCTATCTCCTGTGTTTTTGATCTTAGCCATCCTGACTGGTGTGAGATGGAATCTCAGGGTTGTTTTGATTTGCATTTCCCTAATGACTAAGGATGATGAACATCTCTTTAGGTGCTTCTCAGCCATTAGATATTCTTCAGGTGAGAACTCTTTGTGTAAGAACCTCTGGGGGAATCAGTATCCCGGACCTCAAGTTGTACTACAGAGCAATAGTGTTAAAAACTGCATGGTATTGGTACAGTAACAGACATGTAGATCAATGGAACAGAATTGAAGACCCAGAAATGAATCCACACTCCTATGGTCACTTGATCTTTGACAAAGGAGCTAAAACCATCCAGTGGAAAAAAGATAGCCTTTTCAACAAATGGTGCTAACAGCAGTCTTAACATGGAAGGTAACAATGGGAGAGTCTGACAAATCTCATACATGGCAACGCACTGACAGAAGCAATAAGAGAAGTAGGACTAGAACTGGAGGAGAGGGCTGACTTCCACCTTTGCACATCTGCACTTATTCATACTCAGACCATAAATTAATGAATTAATCAAATTTAATCTTAAGGTTTATATGACAACTTCATGTTGTTTTCATCAAAGCTGTCTTTTTATGTCGGTGATTCTAGAACAAATCATTGAGTTGTCAGTCACTTTCCAGCTCTCACCAACAGACTGTCATCCTTCTAAGGACATGCTGCCAGGCTGTGTTGGGAAGTCGCATCAATTTCTCTACTTAACATGGTAACAAGCAAAGATAAGATACCCCTTCAAGCTGCTCTGTCTTTATTTTAGTGTCTGCCCTCAAAATGATAAGTTTTCACTGTCTTTAGTTCCATTTTGTCATGTATTTATTTATATGAAAAAATAAATTCATTCATTAATTTATTCATTCATTTATTATGTGAGTGGGGCAGAAAGAACAGGTAAAAGGACAGTTTATGGGAGTTTTTCTTCTACCAACTGAGATATGGTAATTGAACTCAGAGCCAGAGAAAAATAAACTTCACTTCACATTAGTTTCATTGCACTAGATTTTAGTTTAGCATTACTTTAGTTGCTTTTAAGATTTTCTTTTTTACTTAAATATTTATGCCTTGGGAATTTCATACATGAATATTGTATTTACATTCTTACCACTCCTCTCTTTCCCTGTCCAATTCCTCCCAAGTCCTCCTACTCCCTCTAAAATTCATGGCCTCTTATTTAATAATTGTTGTTATGCAAGCATACATATATGTATAAGCTACTGACATCATTTAGTGTTTTTCATATGGGCATGTAATTCGAGCTGATGACTTTGAGATAGGGAGTTTACCTGGTAGATTCTCCTCTCTTAGAAACTATTGGTTGTACTTCATTCTACCCTATCTGGGTTAATGTGTCAACTGGTGATGTCTAGACAAACTGGCAATGTATAGACAACCACAATGTTGAGATTTTATGGGTGCAACTATCCTGTCTAGAAGGCTTTACCTAGCAGCAAGTGTCCTGGCCCTCTGATCCTTAGAATCATTTCACCTCTCTTCCATGATTTTCCCTGACACTGAGGAGTAGGGTTTGCATTATATATGTATCAATTGGGGGAGGGGGAAGTTGGTCCACGTGACCAGTTGTAGATCTCAGCAATAGTTTCATTCTATAGTAACCCCCAAAATGTATTTGACAAGGGGTGATAGCTGTTCTTTTCTCTGTGCACACATATACAACAATAAGGAAGGTGTGGTCATAGATTTGAGGAGTGAGAGGAACATGAGAGAATTTCATGTGTGAAATTCTCAAAAAAATAATTAAAACCCCCTTTAAAAATGTGGTTATCAAAACAAATAAAAATAGACAAAGGGGAAAAAAAACAGACTCAGAGGTGGGCATGCTCTTTCATATACAGTGATCCATAAAAATACAAAAACAGTTTATCTTAGTGGATTTGTTCATTCTTGTTTTATCTTACTTTCTTTATTATTTTATGATTATTCTTTAGATGTTTCTTGTTTTTCTTAAATGAGAAACAGAAAGGCTCTGGATCCAGATGTGAGGGGAAGAGGAGAAGGACTCAGAAGATTTGGAGATCAGGAAACTGTAATCAGATTTTTATGAAAAAAGAAAGAAAGAAAAAGAGCAAAAGGAAATCGAGGGGGGTTCACAAATATCAACTCCTTTCTGCAAGTGGATTTCATTTCTCTAAGGGTCTATGTCTGGAATGATGTTATCCTAAATGTTCTCTAAGGGCATCAAAGACATGTTTTCTATTTGTTTGGCTTTTCAGATTAATCAGACCAGCTTGTAGGAAAAGTAAAATTCAAACAAAATATTGGCATCTAAAATAATGAAATCAGAGCTGTAAAATATCAGTCAAGTGATAAAATTTGCATAATACTATGGAAACAGTGGAGGACCCCCTTTTCCTCTCTTTGACGGGTTGTTCTCAATATATAAAACTTTAAAAGTTATAAGTTGCCATATAATATCAAATGACTACCATGCTGTTAAAATGACAGGAGCTTATTTAGAGACATGTTGATATGGAAATACTGGAGTATCTTTGAGAGAAATGGAGCCTTTCTCAGATGTTAGGCAGCTTAACCAAGTGTATTCCAGATAACTGGGTGGCCACCAAAGCTACCCAAGCCAGTGGCTTTCATGTCCTTGCTTTGCAACTTGAAAGAATACAGTTCATGGATCACATTGTTTTACAGAGGAGTTAATTATACAATCATAGTAGGGTGCTTAAAACATACAGAGAGAGAGAGAGAGAGGGGGAAGAAGAAGGAGGAGGAGGAGGAGGAGGAGGAAGAAGAAGAAGAAGAAGAAGAAGAAGAAGAAGAAGAAGAAGAAGAAGAAGAAGAAGAAGAAGAGAAGAGAAGAGAAGAGAAGAGAAGAGAAGAGAAGAGAAGAGAAGAGAAGAGAAGAGAAGAGAAGAGAAGAGAAGAGAAGAGAAGAGAAGAGACAGAGAGACAGAAGGAGAGACAGAGATGGAGATCCAGATCCAGGCTACATAGAGCAGCAAATGGGACATTTTAGTGGACCTATGGAAGAAGTGGGGGTAAGATACAGAGCTGAGGATGAACTGCTCAGTCAGGATGTCCAGGTGCCTCCTCTAAATGTTGGTCTTGTCCTCATCCAAAACTCTAGCCGAGGTGTCTTTTAGGAAAAGAGATAACAGTAAAATGGTAAATAGAACTGTCTTCAGGCATGGTTGACATCCAGCAAAAACATTCTCAGGATTGTTACAAGGGGTTCCTGCCCCATGTGACCAGTTTCTATCTCCCAGTTTTCAATAGCATAGATTCAGACTTCTGGGAAATCAGAAAGTATTGAGTAATATTTTGGGAAGTGTGATTGTTTTTCTCAAAAACTCTAGTAAACCTAAATGTAATAATAACTAAATTCATTTTGAGACTCATCTCTATATTCTTCCCTTTCTTCTTTTCAGAAACAAACTGATTTTCATTAAGCTGTAAGAATTCGTGTCTCAAAAGTATAAGATAAAAAGAAAAAGAAGCATTTAGATAATTCTGCAAAAGCATCACTTTTTTTTACATAATATACATTTTAAGGAGAAACTGGGTTTTAATCCATTTTCAGTAGATTTTATATATTTTAACTTAATAAATACAATTATATTTTTCCTATTCATATATTTTAGGGCCTACCATTTTAAGTTTATACCAAGCACTCTAAATTTTATAGAGATCTTGAGAATAGAAAGCTAGAAAACACTAAAGAAGAAAATGTGATCTAAGTAGAAACTGTCTTGGTATTTTAATTTTTGATTCAAAACTATTTTTATTGTTATCAATCATTTTTTGTTTGTTTTTGTTTTCTTTTCCATTTATTTATTTACTCACTTTACATCCTGATTGCAGCCCCCCTCCTTCCAGTCACCACCTCACATGGCCCCTCTCCCAGCACCACTTATCTTCATCTCTGAGAATGGGGAGATTCTCCCTCTAGGTATTAACCTACCCTGGCACCTCAAGTCACCCCAGGACTAGGCACTTCTTCCTTTGAGGTCAGACAAGATAGCTTTTGGGGGAACAGGATCCATAGGCAGGCAACAGAGTCAAGGTTATGCCCCCGCTCCAGTTGCTGGAGGACCTGCATGAAGACCAAGCTGCACATCTGCTATATATGTGTGTGGAGGACTAGGTTTAGCCTATGTATGCTCTTGGGTTGGTGGTTCCATCACTGAAAGCACCCAAGGGTCCAGGTTAATTGACTCTGTTGATCTTCCTGTGGAGGTTCTATCCTCTTTGGGTTCCTCAATCCTTCTTCCAACTCTTCCTCAAGAATCCCTGAGCTCTGTCTAATCTTTGGCTATGGGTCTCTGCAATTCTTTTAGTCAGCTACTGGGTAGAGCCTCTCAGAGGACAGTTATGCTAGGTTCCTGTCTGTGAATCTAGGATGACAGATATAAAAATAGCCTGAGGCTTCAAGGTAGTTGAAGGAAGAAGGCAGGCCTGCAATGTATCCGTATAGATACTGAGGAGAGCTCAGCACATTCTCCCCCAAATTGGCAGGGTTGCTACTGCATTCATTTATATCCATCTCACACAGAGTATCTGTATGTACAGGCCAGCAGTGACAAATATAGCTGTCAAGAGTGTCTTTACATATAGGATCATTGTGACAAGGCTTTGATCAACAAAGAAGCTCAAAGTCTCACAGTGTGTCCCTGTGAATCCAATACCTGAGCAGTCATGGTAATAGTTGTTTTGTCCATCCACATAGACCTCCATGGAGACATGTTGACCTGCACATTTCATCAAAGTTGAGTTCATAGTAGTTTCCAAGGAATCCAGGAGCACAGTCACAGAAGTAAGCACCAAGAGTTATCAATCATTGTTTAAAACTTATTAGAAAATCTAAATTCTTTCTGACTTTATGGATTAGTGTTAAATGAGTCATTGACAAGAGGAGCAAATATCTCCCCACCCCACCCCTTCATGACTTCAAAGACCTAAGTTCCCATGGCCATCACTGTGCTAAAGAGATGACCTGAAGACCTGAAGAGGTTCTCACCTGGATCCCACACTGTGCAGTCAGTTTGTACATGTGCAAAGCCAGAGTTCTTGACTAGTCCAGCTTGGCACTCTAGTCTGTAGTCAAATTCAAATAAGCAAGCAGTGTGTTTAATCCATCTCAGGCTTTATTTCAAGTGTGTGCTCTCTTGTCCTTTCTGTTATTTTATCTATGAAACTAGTTATTATCAGGAATGAATGTCATATGGTTTTGAGACAGGGTTTCACTCTATTGCCCTGGCTAGCCTGGAACCCTTTGGATCTGCCTGCTTCTGCCTCCAGAGTACTGAGACTTCAGGGATTCATCATTAGGCCTGGCCTCTAAAATGTTGATAGTATGGCTATGATTAAACAGAAATATGCATTTAAAATAATTTAGATAATTCTTTTCAACATGTTATACAATATGATAGTTCTAAACAAAGATTCTGCATTGACTGACTGTTAGCCATAGGAAACCTTACATATAAAGTTAAACTACTTCAATAAACCAAGAACTAAATTTTAATTTTACAAATTACTTCTACTCTTCCATGAAGTGATACAGCTCTGTTCCTTTTCATTCTTGCACTATATGAACTGGTTTTGAACTGTGATTTATTCTTAATGAATACTTTGTTGTAATTATGTCTAATGCCATTGCAATCCATATTTTCCATGAAGGGTTGATCTCACTGGCATAAGAGGTTCTTTATTTTTTTCAGCATTAAAATTATTAACAAATTTATATGAATGGATATTTTCATATACAAGGTTTCTCTCAAAGACATAATGTATTTCTGAAAGAGTCAGTCTGTAGCTCTCTGCTTACACTTCCTTCACTGGTGATGTCATTCCATTTAGGGCTTTTAATGCCAAATACATGCCAATGATGCCCAAATTTAGATCAGCAGCCAAATAGCTCTCCCTCAAGCACCACGCTTTCACATCCAACTACCTACTCAAATCTCTATTTAGTTTTCTAAAAAAAAAAATCTCAACCAAGTGTGTTTCAGGCCCTGGTTTGTCACTGTTCAGCCTACCATATTTTCTAACTGGAAGCCATCTCCTCCTTGTGAGCTATTTTCAACACAGTAACAGGAGTGATCCTTCTCCAAATGCCAGCCAATCTATAACACTCTTTTTCTCTCTAAATTTGCAATGGATCCTAATTTCATTCAGCCTAGGAACCAAACTCCCTGAGAAGGCAAACATGGCTGAAACATAGGTGTTTAAATTCTCACTTTTCTGACACCTCACTTTCTTTCTTACACTTACAGTCCTTCTTAATTCCCCAGATTCAATTTTATTATAGCTCTTCTTGCAATCAAACATTCGTGTGATACTCATTCCTCTTCAAGTTTGTGATTATAGATGATTCCCTAAGTTATGTTTTTTTTCTAAAATTCCATTTAAAAATGGAATATCTAGGGCAGTCAAGATGACTCAAGACTTAGAGGGGAGTACTGTGCAAGCCTGGTTGCTTGAGTTTAATCCCTGGAGTCCATGTAAAGGTTGAAGGAAAGAAATGATACCACAAAGTTTTCTGCTGACTTTGAAATATGTGATATGTACACACACACACACACACACAGAGTAAACAACATCTTTAAAACTGTAATTCTTTAACTCTATTATTCAAAACTGTAATTCCTTAACTCTACTATTCAGTTCTACTTGTTAGCCACAACACCAACATTTACATATTCACAATTACTGTTTATTATTCATCCATCCACACTATTAGAAACTCTAATGATACACACCAAGTGTCTACAATAGCATGTGACTAATAGCCACTTCATGGCTTATTGAAAAGATTCAGTGGCATTTTATACTAAAAAATTATTCTTTAGAATAAAATACTTATTCATATAATGGTAGGGCCAAAAGAGTAAATATTTTATGGTTTCTGAAAGCCATAGCTTACTGCTCTCTAAACTATTCATATCATGTGCTGTTTTCATTAGCTATGTTAAATGTTCTTGTTTCACCATAGTCTTAGTAGAAATGGATTTGTATCCTGTCTTTAAAACAAACTACCTATGCAATGGACCAATAAGAAACAGAGCTACTTGTAGTAAGCATATATTAACTGGGCATCAAATAATTTAATAGATTATTCTATATATTCAGAAGGGAGGTACTGAATAATAATACTTTGAAAAACCATCAACTATGCCTTTGATGAGATCACAATTTATTCAAAGGCAAAAAGACAAAATCGGTAACTATCGTGACAAGTATACATAAGTTTTAGCAAAATCTCATAAAGAGTACTACTGATATTCAGTTAAGCACCCTATAAAAATTAATAGATTTAGATAAAATTCAAATAAAAAACAGAGTTATTCCACCCATGAACTCACAGCAACTGTGGCAACCTCCACAAGACCAAGTCAGTCAACACTCTGGCACCAATAGGAGAGATATTTATGAGGACCTACCCTAGTTGAGGAGATACTGATAGTTGATATGTGTAACTCATTGTAAGTTGCCAGTGCACATGTGTGCTTATGAGCTGTACTAATCAAACTAAATGGATGTGGGGAGAGGGATGGAGAAAGGGAGGGAGGGAGGAAGGGAGAGAGATTGAGAGAAGAGAAGAGAAGAGATTGAGAGAAGAGAAGAGAAGAGATTGAGAGAAGAGAAGAGAAGAGATTGAGAGAAGAGAAGAGAAGAGAAGAGAAGAAGTTAAGAGAGGATGTGTGAGGATGATTCTGTAGTAATTGGAGGAGAAAAGTAGAGGGTACTTACTGACTAAATATATTGTACACATGTGTACACTGCCGAAGTGTAAAATTTAAAAATGAAATAAATAAAAGAGGTCTTCCTTATTGTATTTCAGCAGGGGTATTTAATTTTCCCACACAAAACGGGACTAACCTTGCAAGTACCTATCTCTAATCTCTGTAAACATTATATTATTCAAAAACCAAGAGTAATATATAATAACTCTACTTTTATTCAAAAGGGAAATGACTCATTTCTGTAATTGAAACCTCCTGCGCTGGCCATGTGGAGTATTCCCATGAGTTCAGAGCCTGCTAGGGGGAAGCCATACCTGAGAATAGAAAGTAGGGTTTATGAGTAGCAATAGGAGTAATCTCAGGAGCTGAACTACACCAGGAACATTTGAGGAACTAAAATTCAGATGCTGCAAAGAGATGTAACAGAGCCACAGTAGCACTGGTAAGAGAACATGAAGTGTTTTAAAGCAGTGAATACCTTCCTATTATTCTACCCCATACGCTTCCATATTTTAGAAACAAGTAGCTGAACAGGAAAGCTAGAGCACAATTTCCTAGTTGCCAATCTCTAAAATTCTTTCTAAATTATAAAATATGAGCATTTTCACCTATAATGCTTGACAAGTGTGAGATATTTCACTTCTTGGATCATTTCCTTCCTGTATGTACTCTGTGCTTGGTGTTTAATATGTAGCTAGTTCAAACTACTTTCACTTATATAGGATTTTATTCTATTTTACAGGAAACAGGTAAATATTCAATCAAACACGACAAGAAGAGCAATTATTCAATAAACAATCATATTTTATTCTACAGCCAAATCTGTATGTGATTGGTCAATGTTACAGTCATTAAAACTGATCCCAGAGATCTCCAATTTTGAGGACAACTTCATCAAAATGTTCACACATATCTGCATTAGATTATTCTTCATTTTTTCTGATACTAGGCTATTTTTCCAACAAAAACAGAATTTCATTTTATTTTCCTTTGATTGTAGCATTCCACTCCAAAGTTGAACAGCATTTAAAAACAACTTACAAATAGAGAGTTGTTACATAACCTCTGAGAATCCTAGAAAAGGTACTGGGTAGGAACTTGGGAAGTTTCATATCTAGACTCTAACAAATATAAAGAAAACATGGAATTCAGCAAGTCACGCTCATCAAGCTTACAGTAACATGACTCACAACAAGAAAATCATTTGATAAAATATGATGAATGGGAAATGATTCAGTGAAAATATTATTCAGAACAAGCAATTACTAAGAGAAGGTATTACCCACAGAAGACAATTACTCAGTGAAAATATTATATGGAGCAGGCAAATATTCAATCAAACACTTGACAAGGAGAGCAATTATTCAATAAACAATCATATAATTGTACCCAATGGGGCATGCCTACCATATGGCATACAAATCATTTGCAGACACCAGGATTGTATGCTGGCTGTGGAAAATGTGGATAACTTATGGTACCCATTTGTCATTTTAAAGATAATTTCACTTCAGTTTTACTTTCAAGTAAACAACATTAAAATACATATACAGCCATACTAAACATCAATTTTTCAAATAATACACTTTCATATTTTGTCCTCCTCTCTTTCAGATTCACCCTCCTTTTCCTGTCTTTTTTCTTATTTCCTCCTCTGGATGTTGTTTCCCCCCCTACATCTCACTATTTCCTTCTTTCCCATAATTGATAAGGGTAAAGCTGAATATTAAAAAGTCATGTTTATTAGTAAATCTTCCTTTGTAAATCATCTGCAAATATATTTGTAAAGACAAGACATACCAGCAGCTGTTTATCAAATCTTCATTTGATAGGTTTGGGCATAATCTGTAACACTAAATCTAGTCACAATATAACTATACCTTCAAAAAGTTTACATGTCAAATGGAAACAACAAATAAATGAATAAAAGCTTATCTGCAAGTACAATAATTATTGACTACATACTCAATGAGCCAATCACTATGCTAAAATGTACATTTAACAATTCCTCTTATCAAAGCACTAGTGGAAGAGGCTAATGGACAAACCAAAACTATTATCATAACATGGAAATGGGCATTCAAAAACATGTAAAGGAGAAGGGAGAAAGAGCTGTGATTAACTTTAGGCACTGGGGCCTGAGCTAAGCCTGAGAGGCACATGGATATTTTTATTCCTGTATGTAGATGTGGCCTAGGAGACAACACAAGATAAAGACAGACATGAAGGCAGAAAGCCCATGATGCGCATAAGAACTACACACAGCCCAGAGTTTCAGATATGGGCACACTAGAAAAGGAGGTGGGTACACACTATGAAGATAAAGCAACACTCTTCTCCACTTGTTTCTTGTGACATGCTACAAGACATTTCCCAGGATGAATTGGGGAATGACTCCAGAAATCCTATGGCATTCTAGGAACCATACTTTCTGGGTGTCTGAAAGAATAGTTAGCATCAAATCATGCTTTGTGATTCAAAATTGGAGTAGGACTCTAGTGGAAACCAGGTGTTTATGCCATCTAATATCCATTTACTCTTCTATTGGTAGCTCTAGCCCCAGTTTCCTACTGGAGAATCAGGTCTTCCCCCCTCTTAGATACCCTCCTGTGATCATAGGAACACTGATTCCCAGAGCCAATACTAGGGGCTTATGATAATAGGTTCTACTCTTCTGAGGTTTCAACAATTCCCCCAGGACAGGAAACACATAATCTTCCTGTAGGACAAAGAGAGCTATTTCCTGGAACATAAAAGACGCTTTCATTTATACAATGCATTGAGTTGATAAAAGTGAATATAGAAGTGCTGGATTCCTTCCTACAAACAACAACTAGACATAGTAAGAGTATATACCAGACTCCCATGCCAATTAAGAGCACATGAATGTACAGTACAGTTTAATGCACTAATCAAGTCACTAGGAAGTTATATCCTTATCCCCTGAACATTTTATACACACCAATGCATTAGTCTATACCTTATCATATTAGAAAAATAAATCTTATCACAAAAGTTGAAATTCTAAAATAGTCTGTTGTGTCTATTACAAATTAACCTATATAACTAAAGTAAATAATCCATCTCTCAATAACAATATTTCATTGTCTATAAAGTTTGGAAAATTTCAAAGCCTAACTTGCTTAACATTTGCAAAAACATATTGGCATGCATTCTACATATTTCCATCTAAGAACTAAACTATTTTCAGGGTTCTGCAAAACATGAGTATTGGCAGTATAAAGTCAAGCTCTCAGAATTCATATGTAATATGTTCAAGAAGTAATCCAAAATCACTCAGCAAACAAAGAACCAAAAACATTCGCATGGAGAAGGATAATTAACGAATGTCAAAACAAAAATGACACTGAGGTTGGAATATTCTAATAAACTTTGAACTAGTATTTTTATTGAACTGTTTGAATGAAAAACTGACAATTTTAATGCAAATTTTAAAGTAGTCTGAGCAGATATAAAAAGGATCCAGTACTCAATGCATCAACTTCTATTCCTCTCTGCTACAGAGCAGTAATGTCCCAGATCACTCTACTACATCAATCCAGATCTCAAATTAAAGACCAAAAGAAGAGAATACTCACTACACATGAGTTAGATGTGTTAACCTGGTGAAATGTGTGCTTTCTTACTTCATACTTATGCTTTGAAAAAACTAAAACTGCTCAATTTACAGTACAATAATATCCTTCAAAAATGTTATCATGGAATCAGAAAATTTGACTCAAACATATATTTATTCCATGTAAACTCTCTCAGAGGACTGTCAAACCAGCAGTTAATCACTAGCAAATGCCTAGAATGACAGTTGTGACAGCATAGCTGCTTTGAACATACCACAGGTGCCATAAGGAATCTAGACTACATCACAGATGCTTGCTACCAAAACATAACTGGGTCTCCAGAAGTCACAATTTCAGATAAAATTGTTTCAAATAGAATATGCCAAAGTTTTTGCCATTGAAAAACATAGGGAACTCTAGCAACATTTTGATCCAGGCCAGAAATGAGAAGAAAAAAAAATAACTTGCCCACCAAAGACCTATGATTGGTTCAAATACAATCCTTCATTTGTATAAAGAGCAATCTCATGACTGATGCTAACATCCTTGGCCCACATGCCTTTCTAGATATTCAAACAGGCTATTCAGTTTACTTCTCAAATCTGTCAATACCTACCATTCTATCCATCAAGAGACTTCCCCACCTAGGGATTAATCCCATCTGCAGACACCAAAGCCTGACTCTATAGTTGATGCCAAGAGGCACTTGCTGACAGGGGAGGCTGGTATAGCTGTCCTCTAAGAGGCTGTGTCAGTACCTGACCAATACAGATGCAGATGCACACAGCTAAACATCAGACTGAACTCACAAACCCCAATGCAGAAGTTAGGGCAAGGACGGAAGGAGCTGAAGGGGTTTGCAACCCGATAGGAAGAACAACAATATCAACCAACCAGACCCCTCCAAATCTCCCAGGGACTAAACCACCAACCAAAGATTACACATAAAGGTACCCATGGCTCCAGCTGCATATGTAGCCGAAGATGGCCTTATCTGGCATCAATGGGAGGGGAGCCCTTTGGTCTTGTGGAGGCTTGATGATTGAACCTAGGGGAATGCTATAGCACAGACAGGAAGGAGTGGGTGGGAGGGAACATGCTCATAGAAGCAGGGCAAGACAGGAAAGGGGAGGGGACAGGGGGGTTAACTGGGAAGGGGGATAACATTTGAAATGTAAATAAATAAAATAATCATAAAATTAAAAAAAAGACTTTCGTTTTTTGAAATTTTTATTAGATATTTTCTTTATTTACATTTCAAATGTTATCCTCTTTTCTGGTTTCACCTCTGAAAACCCCCTATCCCAGCCCCCTCTCCCTGCTCACCAACCCACCCACTCCCACTTCCCCATTCTGGCATTCCCCTTCACTGGGGGCATCAAGTCTTCACTGGACCAAGGGCTTCTCCTCCCATTGATGTCCAACAAGGCAATCCTCTGCTACATATGCAGCTGGAGCCATGGGTCCCTCCATGTGTACTACTTGGTTGGTGGTTTAGTCTCCGGGAGCTCTAGAGGGTCTGATTGGTTGATATTGTTGTTCTTCCTATGGGGTTGCAAACCCCTCAGCTCCTTCAGTCCTTTCTCTAACTTCTCCATTGGGGACGCCATGCACAGTCCAATGGTTGACTGCAAGCATCCACCTCTGTATTTGTCAGGCTCTGAATAAGCCTCTCAGAAGACAACTATATCAGGCTCCTGTCAGCAAGCACTTCTTGGCATCCAAGATAGTGTCTGGGTTTGGTAACTGTATATGGAATGGATCCCCAAGTGGGGCAGTTTCTGGATGGCCCTTCCTTTAGTCTCTGTTCCACATTTTGTCCCTGTATCTCTTCCCATGGGTATTTTGTTCCCCATTCTAAGAAGGATCGAAGTACCCACACTTTGGTCTTCCATTTTCTTGAGCTTCATGTGATCTGTAAATTGTATCTTGGGTATTCCGAGCATTTGGGCTAATATCCACTTATCAGTGAGTGCATACAATGTGTGTTCTCCTGTGAATGGGTTACCTCACACCCTTCACAATAGTCACAAATAATATACAATATCTTGGTATTACTCTAACCAAGCAAGTGAAAGATCTGTATGACAAGGACTTCAAGTCACTGAAGAAAGAAATCTAAGATCTCAGAAAATGGAAAGATCTCCCATGTTCATGGAATAGCAGGATTAATATAGTAAAAATGACCATTTGGCTGAAAGCAATCTACAGATTCAATGCAATTCTCATCAAAATTCCAACTCAATTCAACACAGAATTAGAAAGAGCAAGTTACAAATTCATCTGGAATAACAAAACACCTAGGATAGCAAAAAATTTCTCAACAATAAAAGAACTCTTCTGGAGGAATCATCATCCCTGACCTCAAGCTATATTACAGAGCAATAGTGGAAAAAAAAACCTGCATGGTATTGGTACAGAGACAGGCAGGTGGATCAATGGAACAGAATTGAAGACCCAGAAATGAACCCACACACCTATGGTCACTTGATCCTTGACAAAGGAACTAAAACCATCCAGTAGATAAAAGACAGCATTTTCAACAAATGGTGCTGGTTCAACTGGAGACCAGCATGTAGAAGAATGCAAATCTATCCATTCTTATCTCCCTGTACAAAGCTCAACTCTAAGTGGATCAAGGACCTCCACATAAAACCAGACCCACTAAAACTAATAGAAGAGAGAGTGGAGAAGAACCTTGAGCACATGGGCACAGGGGTAAATTTCCTGAACAGAACATCAGTGGCTTACACTCTAAGATCAAGAATTGACAAATGGGACTTCATAAAATTGCAAAGCTTCTGTAAGGCAAAGGGCACTGTTCATAGGACAAAATGGCAACCAACAAATTGGGAAAATATTTTTACCAGTCCTACATCCGATAGAGGGATAATATCCAATATATACAAAGAAATTAGACTCCAGACAAGCAAATAACCCTATTAAAAATGGGTTACAGAGCCAAACAAAGAATTCTTAACTGAGTAAGCCCAAATGGTCAAGAAGCACCTAAAGAAATGTTCAACATTCTTAGTCATCAGGGAAATGCAAATCAAAACAACCCTGAGATTCTACTTCATACCAGTCAGAATGTCTACAATCAAAAACTCAGATCAAAAACAGTAGATGCTGGCTATGATGTGAAGAAAGAGGAACATTCTTTCCTCCATTGTTGGTGGGACTGCAATCTGGAACAAGCACTCTGGAAATCAGTCTAGAAGTTCCTCAGAAAATTGGACATAGTATTACCTGAGGACCCAGCTATACCACTCCTGGGCAAATATCCAAAAGATGCTCCAACATATAATAAGGACACATTCTCCACTATTCTCATAGAAGCCTTATTTATAATAGCCAGCAACTGGAAAGAACCCAGATGTCCTTCAACAGAGAAATGGATACAGAAAATGTGGTACATTAATACAATGGAGTAATACTCAGCTATTAAAAACAATGACTTCATGAAATTCTTAGGCAAATGGATGGAACTAGAAAATATCATCCTGAGTGAGGTAACCCCATCACAAAAGACTTATCTTAACTGGCATTTTATTGGCTACTTTTACTTTTATCTTTAGTAGTGAAGCTAGAGTTGATAATATTCTAGAGGCACCAGTAGTGTTGGTGGTGTCCCTAGGTTGTCAGCTGAAGAGTTGTAGAGAGCAACTGGGGGCAGAAACAACTGAAGCAGAAAGAACAAAGACAGCAAACTCTTGAGAGTCCTAGAGGCCTAAAAAGTCCTAAGGGACAATACTCCAACACCCACAGGCATGAATTCCAATACTATTTCTCTAACAGACTGAGCATCCTAACATCTGAGCCTACGACATAAAACACAGCACCTAAAAATAGGAGACCTCAGAGTCTTAACAACCCTTCTCATTGTCTAGAAACATACACTCTTATGGACCAGAGGCATTTTATCTTAATTGTATTCATGTAGGTTTATAAGAAATAAATGCATGATCTTACTAAATTTATAAAGAGCTTCAGTTGACTTAAAAAAAGACCTAGGTGTGTGTCAAGGCTTAAGAGATAGCACATCCATTAAGAAAACTTGGTGTTCTTGCACAGAACACAAGTTTGGGTCCCAGCACCTATGTGGTGACTCACAATCATTTGTAGCTCCATTTCTAAGAGATCAAATGCCTCTTCTGAGTTCCACTCTCTCCTGCATATACACGCACACACACACATCCACACATATTCAGGTACACATATATTTAGGCATACAGACACACACATAAATATACATTTTTAAAGGCGTAGGTGTAGCATAATCATCCATGTCCATTTCTTTATTTAAAAAACTTTTCTGAAAATGCAGTGCCAGAATTGCTTTAACACAGTTTGTATAATGAATGGAATGATATCTGGAAATCCACTCTCTATTTTAAGGCTCATAATAACTGGGTTGGCATCATGTCTAATAAATTTAGGGCCTAATTACTCATTCCTTTATTTATTTTAATTACCTGATTAGGAGAATGATGTTGACTCACTAATTACTCATATCACAAGGGTAGAGTGTAATTGTCATCCAGTACAAAGAAGTTCCATTTTCCCTCTTAGTCAGCTTAGGCTCCATTTAATATGTCTTTCCTCTTAACGGAGAAGATGCATTGTTCTTTCTATACCACGTTCCCTAATAAGGATTCTCAATACCTATTGCAATAAGCTTTTAGCAGTCCTGTTGCCAATGGGAAATTGTATGAATGCTTTGAAATGTTCTTAACTCCATTCCTAGCATGGGAGACAAGGGGGAAAAAAACGGAGCTGTTCAGGTCATCATTCATGCAAATTTATAGCACTAATTGCCTGAGCCAGAAGTATATCATAATCATGTCTTTTAATTGCCTTTATTTGAATCTACACATTAAAATTAATGTATTGTTATGTGTATGGATGCTTTGCATGTATTCTTTGGATATACCATATGCATGTCTGGTACTCATAGAGGCCAGAAAGGGTGGTGGGTCCCCTGGAACTGGATTGATATAATTGTTAGCCACCATGTGGGTGATAGGAATCAAATCTGCTATCCTCTGGAAGAGCAACAAGTACTCTTAACCACTGAATCATCATGCACTTTAGATTATTTGTTTTCTTTTTAAATTAGTGGTAAAATATTGGGCAGTAAAGGAATTAATTAAAAACAGTTTTATAAATATGAATTACAAAAGTTACCTCTTTTAAGAGCTACTATGATAAATAGTTATTTATAAATAGGGTTTGTTCAGATGTCAGATGAAAGTGATCATTACTCTCACCCTATGGTGTTTACTATTCATGAGGATCTGAGGAAGTCAGAGACTCCTAAAGGAGAAAATGGACCAGGCAAAAGGCATAAAGTTAGTCTAACAGAAAAAAAAAATCTCTCTAGATATGAAACTCACATGGAAATAAGAAGTCAATAAAGACAAAATTCTAAGGCACTATATATCTGTTCCATTCACAGGTACAAAACAAGAAAGATTAGAATGATGTGATTATCACATCATACCTTAAAATAAAATTTAAATAAATAGAAAGAAAAAAAAAGGGACAATAGATGATTGGAAATAAAACCTGGGATTTAGGTAATTCCAAGATTTGACTTGAAAACCAAATTCCTGAAACTGA
The DNA here is from genome assembly GCA_036184795.1 of Tokudaia tokunoshimensis. NCBI lineage: Eukaryota > Metazoa > Chordata > Mammalia > Rodentia > Muridae > Tokudaia > Tokudaia tokunoshimensis. The sequence continues at coordinate 112,734,836 of BTHU01000016.1, read as the reverse complement.
GCTATTTAAAAATGAAGATTCAGGGGTCAGTGAATTCATCTCTGAAGTTATCTAGTCTTTCTAATTTCTGCAGTTCTTAGAATGTTTTTGAAAATTTTCATGGTGTTTTCTAAATGTCTAATATTCCTTGTTTATATTCCTAACAGTTGCCTTTTTATGATATCTTGCTCACCAATTATCCATGCAATGCTCAGCTACTGATGCCTTCATGAATCTTGTGGTTTTTCTCTTCAGATTTTAGTTAATGTTTTCAACAACTGGTAATGCATTAGTAACTATTATGTACCCTGGAGTGTTTTTATAAATTATTAAACATTAACTGTTTTGCTTTCTATTTTACATTTTCATCTAAAATTCATATCCATGCAATGATGCCGGTTTTACAATTTAGCAACATTTTGTCAGTTTTTACTATGTTCAATTTATATTCAAGAAGGATTTCTCAGCTTTAAACACCAACATCTGGCAGGCATGGTGGCCCAGGCCTGTAATTTTAGCACATGAAAGGTGGAAGTCAGATGAAAGGGAGAACAAGTTTATCCTCAACTGCTTAGCAAGTTTAATTTCAACATGGGCTAATGAGACCCCATCTCAAAGAAAGAAAAAAATAACACTTATAATAGCAAAAGCGACATTTTTGGAGGATTTTTCCTAAATGGATAAAAGACTTTAAATACTATGTTACATAAGAATGCAAATCAGAGCTAGAAAGATAACTCAGGGGTTAGAAGCACTGAGTGCTCTTTCAGAGAACCAAAGGGATTCCTAGCAACCACATGGTTAGAAAACAAATGTAAAAAATCTGTAACTCTAATTCCAGAGAATCTGATACCCTCTTCTAGCCTCAGTGGGTACCAGGCACACATATGGTGCATAGACATACATGAAGGAAAATTACCCATACATATCGAAGTATTTTTTTAAAAAATGTAAATCAAACTCTGTTTTGTGTGGGGTTTTATTCTGTTCCATTCTGTTTTGTTTTGTTTTCCATTTTTTTTTTAGAGAAAGAGAGAGAAAAGACTATAAAGTTGTGTTAGGGAGTAAAAGCATTTTATAAATAATATAATAAAAATGATGCTCTCATGTTTAGAGCCTTAACATTTTTTTTTTATAATCAGGGGTATCAATGTAACTTTCATTCTACTAGTTAATCATATATGATCGGTGCTATCAACATTTCTAAAAAAATACCAAAACAGATAGAGAATTCCATGTCAATGTGAACATACAATCATAGGTTGAAAGATCACATGATCTAAAATACAACCCTGGAGCCTCAGAGATGGCTCAACTGCTCAACAGAGTGTGAACTGTTCTTACAGAAAACACACTTGGTTCCCAAAACTATCTGGAACTCCAGTTCCAGAGAATCCATTGCCCTCTTCTAGCCTCCATAGACACCTACAATTGCATGTATATACCCACACAGAGACACAGATGCATATACATAATTAAAAATGAAAATATTTTTTAAAGGTAAAATGAGGTCTCATGGACTTTTCCTTGCTCACTCTGACATGTCTGTGTGTAATGTCTTTGTTTGGCTTACATTAAGCACGCTGAAAAGTTTGAGTATAGCTTCTGGTATTACTAAGAGACACAATCTCACAGCAAACTTCCTGATCCTCTGCTCTTAAAATCATTTTGTCCCCTATTTCTTAATGTTCCCTGAGCCATAGGTGTAGGAGTGTTTTGAATTTGGAGGAGAGAGAGAGGGAGCATATGGAATGCTTGGAGGGAGGAAAAGGAATCGAGTAATTTTGTAATTATAATCTCAAAACTAAAATAAAAAACAAAATGAAATAAGTGAGAAATGAAATAAGTTGTTTCTATCTGTCCAAGTATCATAAATATACTCTAATTACTCATAACTTTCTTTAACCACAAGTGTCTTATAATCAGAAAGGTCATACAGCACACAACAATAAAACCACACAAAGAAGAGTCTTGCAGATTGAAGCAGTGAAGTCACAATAAACAAGTTGTTGGGAAAATTATTCAGGCTTGTACCTCACAGCCTTTGGTTCCAACATCTGTTCTATGACTTAAGGGGTACTAAGCCTTGAATAGTTCATTCACAATATTAAAAAAAAGTTAATACTATACTGAATCAAAAGCATGTATGAGAGAAAGTTCACGGTATCCAAGAAAGAATCATCTCTGCATATTTTCTTCTTCAAGTAAAGTATATACATATGCTTTAATTCACAAAGGTGTGTGTCCTAATAAACACATTGCAGATCGTAAATAGCATATGTTGAAAATGTATTTCATACAACCTGACTAAAGGTGAAGCCTTAATTTGGACTCTCTTAAATGTGCTCAGAACAGTGATATTAACCTACAGTAGGGCAAAATTATCTAACAAAAAAGCCATTTGACAATAAAATATTGAACACCTCATGTAATTCATCAGATACTATATTGAAAATATAAAACATAAGAGTTGTATGTATATGCCTCATGCCAAAAAGTCAGAGTCAGTCATCTACAAATAAATCAGTACACAATTTGAGTACTATGGTGGGTACCCTGAGAGATAGAAACAAAAGTATGAAAAGATTTACTAATGAGCAGAAATGAGAAGCCCACTCATATTGTGAGTTGTTGGAGAAGTGGATTGGTGGAAACATACTCAGAAGAACAGTTTTAAAGTACCCTACTAAATGTGGTACTTAGAATTAGTGAGCTAAAAACAAGAGAAAGTCTGTTTGAATTAGGTTTGCTGGTTCTTACTCATGGCTTCATTACAGACACAGACAAGCTGGGATTCCACAAAGCTGAAACAGACCAGGCTGTGCTAGTTCCCTGCCTTTCCTCAAAGGTAAAATGTAGATATTGGTGAAAAGCTTATAAAACATACAACAACCCAAGAGAGATCCTATAAACCTTATATTCAGAGGAAAAGAAAGCCATTGTGTCTCTACAATTGACCATACTTTATGTATTCCACCCACTAGCAATCATAGTTAGACTTCCTGATACAACATAATCCTTAGCTACCTGACCATGTCAATCCAATGTTGGATCCAACAAGAAACAAGCTTCAAGCTCCATGTGAAAACACAGTTTGCCATAGCTAAGGACGTCTGTGTTGCAGAAGTGTTTTCTCTCACTCTTGTCTTGAAAGAACAGGATCTAGAAAATCCTCTGTGAACCTCAGATGCCAAGTTCTTCTCTGACATCAGCTGATCCTGTCTCTGTTCATATAAATGAGACATACAAAGGGCTTTGAATATGATTCTCAGGCATCAGTCTGCACATAGCACATGCTAAAATCCCTATGGTGTCTAGTTCTAAACTCTCACGTTGCACCATTGTGCCAGTCTTACTTCCCAGTTTCCATCTCTTTCTGCTCATTTGTTCCATCATCATGAAATTCCTGGCATGCTATATGTGTCAGTCATTACAGAGGCATGCCGAATACCTACAAGAATTCAGCAATGATAAATAATCATGTCACAGACCAGAAACATTCAAAACCATAAAACTCAAATTATGGAAACGTGTTTATATTCTAATTTCTCAATACTTGTAATAAACTATGCCCTTAACCATTACTGTAAGCTGAAAATATCACCTGATAACTCAACTTGAGGAAGGCTGAATACCAGGTCACTTCCCAGGCTGTTGGCCCACATACATTTTCTGAGAGCTTTCAGATTGAAGACTTAGTTATTCAGGCAATGTTGGTAGGATGGCCTTGTTTCTTTGCCATATGACTTGGGACATGGCAATTGACCCCACCATGAAAACAAATGATGCAACAAGAGTCCAGAGAAAGAACACTCCAAGAAAGTGGCCATCCTTATAGTTCAACCATGAAAGTAGCTTCCCCTCACTTTTGTACTGCACTATAGTTTGGACAATCAAGTCATGGAATTGCATTCAAAAAAGAAAGAGATGTGCAGCTACCTGAGTCACAGGAAGCAAGGATCCCTGATAGCCCGCCGGGTGAGGAAGATGCCTGCTAGTGCCCTCTAGAGGCCAGGAGGACCCACTGTTCTGCTCATCTGAAGGACAGACTGCTACAGCTTTGTGGGTAACACTTGGGAAAGACTTGAAAACTTGATCATGCCAGGCAGTGGTGGCACATGCCTTTAATCCCAGCATTTTGGAGGTAGAGGCAGGCAGATTTCTGAGTTCGAGGCCAGCCTGATCTACAGAGTGAGTTCCAGGATAGCCAGAGCTACACAGAGAAAAAAACAAAACAAAACAAGAAAACTTGATCATTCTGTCTTGAATTTGTTTGTGGAGAGTGCAAAACTGAGACTTGGACCCTTGTTCTTTGAATACAAGCCAAGGATAAGGGAATGTGAACTTAGTGAAAACATGATTTTCTTTTATTTATCTTTCTACATTCCACCTCCCAATGGCAGAACTGGTCTGAGCAGGGTGTGTGTTGAATACATCTGAATCTCTTGGGTCATTAACAAAACTCCAGTCTTTCTGCTCAGGTAATTGTTCATTAGAGACCAGGAAAAACTATTCACTGTCTCTGACAATTAGACTATGTATGCAAATTACCTAAACACAATGTGATTAAAACCAGACTTACTTGTTGGAAATGCCCACTAATTACTTTTACACTTCAGTTTCCATAGTTACAAATCTGTGGCTGTTTGGAGACAACTGATGCACAAGGGAATCTTTGAACTGGTTTATTCACTGTGAACAATTCCAGGACCACAATCAATATGAACACCTAACTGAAAAAGTTTCTCTTCAAAGTTAGCCTAGTTTGCATGCTGCCATCATTCTCAAACCTCCTGTAATAGCCAGCCATGTCTCATTGGAAATATCAATGGTATCTGTGGCAATTTGGATGTTAACACAGGAAAAAAAATAACAGCAAACACCAGTGTAAATTTTAATTCCATATGAAAAAGGATGAATCTCTACCTTCAGGCAGACATAGCTCATACAAAAACTTCATTTATAGTGACACTGCAAAGTCATTCCTTCTAGATAAGAAAGTCTGTTAGGCATTTCTTTAAATATTTTAATTGAAAAAATATTTTATACTCTATTCCAATCACAGTTTCCCCTTTCCCAACTCTTCCCAAATCTACCTTGCCTCCCTAACTATGCACCTCCACATACATTCTTTCTTTCTCTCTCTTTAGAAAACAAACAGGCAAGAAAGAAAGAAAGAAAGAAAGAAAGAAAGAAAGAAAGAAAGAAAGAAAGAAAGAAAGAAAGAAAGAAAGAAAAAACACAAGAAACAAACAGCTTTCACATATATGGGCTTGCTCCTGAACTGATCCCCTATCCTGTGTCCTCTTATGGAACTAACATGGAAAAAGCTTTTCCTTTGACCCACTTAATGAGCAGAAGCAGCAGGAGATCCAGGATCTAAAGTCTCAGAGGTCTGCTATGCTGTCTGGCCACAAACATGACTGAACCCAAGGTTCTGCCCAGATAAACTTGCTAAGAGATGGAAACCTCACAAAGTCACTCTGAACTTAGTCTTTTGTCTAATCTGGTCTCCCTTTCCTGAAATTTTCTGGCATTTTGGAAGTTCACCTCATAAAACAAAAAAATGAACACAAAACGATATTTTACAAATTCATCAAATGATTTCAACAATACTTAAAATGAGCATGTTAAGAAGACCACAGAGTCCAAGGGCCTCTGAAACCTCTTTCCATTTCGCACTGCCTGAGCCTGAAAGGCTGGATTCTTTTGGCTCATCTAATTTCAAGCCCTTCCCCAACTCATCATCTTGGACTCATTGTATTCTGTTTGAAATCTTCTCTCCTGACCTTCTGACATTTATTCCATCACTAACACCTACTTCAAGTTCTTTGGCCACCTGATACTAAGTTCCTTATTTTGTTGAAATTTATTTTATTCAGAACACTGACCAAGGTTACTTTGATGCATGCTTAGTTGGCAGGGTATAAGAACAGAGCCACTTCCAGTTTGTTCATAGTTTTACATCTTCAGTGCCAGCAAAGTGCATGGTACATAGCCATCCTTCCCAAGTTATACACTGAATGATTCACTTTTCCAACTTTTACTTCTCAAAATTCAATGTAATCTTTAGTGTGTATGTTGACTATGAAAATTTCATGAGAAAGTTTGGACAGTGACTCTGGAAAAAATATAATTATGATATGGATTAGATGGTGAGATTTTAAATATAGTAATAAAAATAGACACAAAGTATTAGCCTCTTTATAAGTTGAAACTCTCAAGTATAGAGCTGTTATGCTTGTAGAGACCATACACAGAGTGACTAGAGTGTATTTACCTTACTTTCCTATAAAAGTTGCTGGAAAATATAAGACATACTATTGGGAATTGTTACGGTGACCTTATGATATAATCCAAGACTGGTATCTGCACAATGAATTGAAAGAGCTGAGCAGCTTGCGAAATTGACAGAAATTCAAATTCAACTCTATGACAGGCCCTTGAATAGCATTAAATGCAGCATATATTAGTAATAGAGAAGTGACTTGGTGTGCTCATGGTGCATTTCTCCCATGGTCTAGCCCTTCCTGACATCTGAGAGAGGAATGGAGTGGAGCAAATGACACCAAGCTCAATGTCTGGTTTAACCAGCTATGAGACATATGTGCCTGGGACACTTGCTTCATTGGATGATACTTTATGTGCAAAGGTCTTGGTAAAAACCATGTACAAGAAAGAATAGAAAGCATTTGTTAATTGTAAAAGACCAGCAGCTGACTGAAACAAATATAGAGACCCACAGTCAAACATTCGGACCTCGGGAAGTCTTGTGGAAGAGTTGGTGAAAGGTTTGAGAAAGTCAAAGAGGTTAGGAACTGAACATGAAGACCAATAGAGTCAGCCAACCTGGATCTTTGGGGTCTCCCAGAGACTGAACCACCAACCAAAGAGCATACAGGGCTAAAGCTAACACACACACACACACACACACACACACACACACACACACACAGAACACATGGCTTGGTCTTCATGCAGGTCCCTCAACAACAGGAGGAAGGGTTGTTCCTGACTCTGCTGTCTGCCTTTGGATCCTGTTCCCCTAACTGGGCTCTCTTGTCTGGCCTCAGTTGAGGGAATTGCCTAGTCCTGAAGTGACTTGAGGGTGAGTTGGTATCCAGGGGAGAACCTTCCACTTCTCAGAGGTGGAGTGAAGAAGGAGCTGTGTGAGGGGCATACTGGGAGGATGAGGGAGCTGTGATCAGGATGTAAAGTGAATGAATGAATGAATGAATGAATGAACGAACAAACAAACAAACAAACAAATGGGGGGAAAGACCATATAATGAGGAAATATAAGATAGATTGTTCTTTTAGGAACAATGGGTAAAATTATCTTTTTTTTTAAACATGTTTTATTAGTTTTGTTTTCATTTGTGTTCTTCTTCCCCATTCCTTCCTTCCTCCTTTGCTGAGCTAGTCTCACTCTGCAATTCATACTAGCCCAGAATTCATTCTGCAACATGGAGTGCCCTGTAATTCACAATCTTTCTGTCCCAATATCTGACATGATAGCATCACAGAGCTTATCTGTGCCAATTACATTTAGCAAGCTGCCTGGGCTTAAATGCTGGCAGATTGCTTTTCTCCCTACATAACTGATGAGGTGCTGACACAGAGATATTCATTCCACCTTGTACCAGTCTGAATAGGATGGTTGCATTCTGAACCCTCTTCATTTTCTGAGTTAAGCATAACTTGGAGCTTTGTATTAAATACCACTAGTGTTTTAAGTCATGTGTTTTCTGGTGATGCTCCTGCATTTGACACCATCTTAAACAATCTAGGAGTTTCATACTTTCATACTAAACTCTTTGTTTGTGGCCATTGTATAGTACAGTACAAAACAGAGGCAGATATACCTCAATTCTCAGCATTTTTTTTATTACTTTCAGGAAGATTTCAGAATCTTCCTGAAAGTTTCTACAAAGGGATTCTACAGATAAAGAGTCGACATACTAAGCTAGCTGGATTGCTTAACAACCGTGCCTGTATAATATTCCTCATATATGTCTTCTTGCAACCATCTACCCTGCAGTTGGAGCTTTGGAGACATTGGATCAACATGCCATCAGACTTCCTGTAACTCCTATTTTGGTTTTCTTCCTGCTCCATCTTCACTGGAGTAGAGCAGTGCATGAGTCTTTAGGCCTTGTATCTTTCCTCTGCTTGGAAAGAGGAAACCAAGCAAGCAACCAGGCCACTAAGACCATAGCTGGTAAATCCAGGGATGATATTTGAGCTAAGAGAAACAGGTTGTATGCGTGTCAGGAGTCCAGTGGGTGACTGAAGAGACAGGCCAGTCAATTTTCTGTGATACCATGCCTCAATCTGCCAAAGAGACCCTCTTTTGAGAACACTGCTTCATTTTGGAACTAATCATGATGAATTGAAACAGACATTGAGAGACACAAACCAGGAACTCTAAAAAGAAACCACAGATCAGCATAAGGCATGGGAGTAGATAGCAGCGGTCTTTAGTAGCAACCTGAGGCAAAGAAACATTGGCAAATAACAGACTAGATCCTTTTTCTGTGGTAGCCTGATGTGACAACTACAGTCTCCACAGAATGCCCAGTGTTGCCATCAGACTAGTAACTATATGGTTGTATCCTAAACACATTCCAGGCCTGAAGACTGATTTATTTTCTGTGTTCTCAAGAGACCTGCTCTGTTAGCGGTTACTGAGTGTGCTTCCTGCATATATGATGTTATCTTGTTACTGTAATCACCTCACTCCTTCTATATCAGTTTCAGCACTCAGCACATCATGTCATGTTGCCTCACTTGGTGTTACAGTCTTAGGATACATGGCTCCAATCTCATTCTCTCTGGTATTCACCCAGAGTAGAGTGGATTCTCTCTCAAATCCTGGTCTTGTGGTTGATTTCTCTTTACTTTGTCATTACTTCATCCAGAGAGTTCTACTGCCAGCTGGCTTGTTGGACTCTACCTATCACCTGCTGCCAAGTTCTCTGAATTCTCATTCCACCCACCTGGAAGCAGGCCTTCCAGATGGCAAAGTGTGGGATCATGTTGGTGTCTCGCCAAGAGATGATACAGCCTTCTTCCTGTCACCTGTTATCCACGTGGCTTCCTGCACTGCTTGCTGTGACAAGCCATTGACCGATCTAAGTGCCCCAACACTGCCTGTTCATGGACTGTCTGTTAGAGTGCTTGTTCAAGAAGATTTTTATCTTATCCTGGGTGACTCGCAGTAATTGCTTAACTGGTCCTTTTACCCACCTAATGAATCACTGACTTAGGTTTGAAAGAGACTTTGTGGGCATGCTGTTATTACAAAAACAAGAACAATACCAAACTTCTTAGACAACTGTTCAGGGTCCTCTCAGTCTGACTTCTATCTGCTCATGTGTGTCCTCTGTCACAGAATCAAAAAGTTTTGCTAATAAATTCCTAGATTTACTTCATGTGTTCTTACATGAGCATTATTTTCTGCTAAACTATAGTACACTCCTCCAAGTCCCCTCTACCTGTTATGTAATCCATTAACTCTATTCATAGACAGCCTTGGGTACTTACTACCTGACAAACATAATATTAGGTGGAAGTCATTCAAATAAGTATAGAATTTCTTGTTACCACAGATTTATAGTCTGAGAAAGTGAGTCAAATATCATGCAATCAATCAATCAACTAGAACATATTCAATAGGGAGACCATGTAATAAAAAGGAGACTGCAAATTCTATCTAGTATGTGGAGAAGACACAGAAAGAGCATAAAGAAGGAGAGAATCTTGACCTAGATCGTTAACTAATGATAAACAAGTTTTTGTAAGTTTTGTGTGTAGGGAAGTCAGAGGAAACACAAAGGGCTGAGAAACACCTAAAGAAATGTTCAGCATCCTTAGTCGTCAGGGAAATGCAAATCAAAACAACCCTGAGTTTCTACCTTACACCAGTCAGATGATGTCTATGATCAAAAACTCAGGTGACAACAGATGCTGGCTATGATGTGAAGAAAGAGGAACATTCCTCCATTGTTGGTGAGATTGCAAGGTGGTACAACCACTCTGGAAATCAGTCTGGCAGTTCCTCAGAAAAGTAGACATAGTACTACCTGAGGACCCAGATATACCACTCCTGAGCATATACCCAAAAGATGTTCCAACATATGGCAACATATGCTCCACTATGTTCATAGCAGCTTTATTTATAATAGCCATCAGTTGGAAAGAACCCAGATGTCCCTCAACAGAAGAATAGATACAGAAAATGTGGTACATTTACACAATGGAGTACTACCCAGCTATTAAAAACAATGAATTCATGAAATAGTTAGGCAAATGGATGGACCTAGAAAATATCATCCTGAATGAGGTAACCCAATCACAAAAGAACACACATGGCATGTGCTAACTGATAAGTGGATATTAGCCCAAAAACTCGGAATACCCAAGATACAATTCACAGACCATATGAAACTCAAGAAGAAGGAAGACCAAAGTGCAGGTGCTTTGATCCTTCTAAGAAAAGGGAACAAAATATTCATGGGAACAAATATGGAGACAAAGTGCAGAGCAGAGACTGAAGGAAAGGCTATCCAGAGACTATCCCAACTGGGGATTCATCCCAGATACAGTCACCAAACTCTTACACTACGGTGGGTGCCAAGAAAGGCTTCCTGAAAAGAGACTGATATAGGTGTCTCCTGAGAGGCCCTGCCAGAGCCTTACAAATACAGAGTCCAATGCTTATAACCAACCATTTCATTGAGTGTGAGGTCCCCCAATGGAGGAGTTAGAGAAAGGATTGAAGGAGCTAAAGGGGTTTGCAACCCCATAGGAAGAACAACAATATCAACCAACCAGATGCCCCAGAGCTCCCAGGGACTAAGACACCAACCAAGGAATACACGTGGCTCTGGCTGCATATGTAGTAGCGGATAGCCTTGTCAGGCATCATGGGAGGAGAGGTCCTTCGTCCTATGAAGGTTTGATAGATGCCCCAGTGCAGGGCAATCAAGGGCAGGAAGTCAGAAGTGAGGGGTGGAGGAACATCATCATAGAAGCAGGAGGAGGAAGAATAGGGGGTTTCCAAGGGAAGGGGGACCAGGTAAGAGGATAGCACTTGAAATGTAAATTAAAATAAATAAATAAATTAAAATTCTCAATCCCACCATTCAAATGTGGAGGCATCACAACATTCTCACTTTTCCACTGTGCCTTTAAGCTTTTAAAAACAACGCCACTGCTTTTAAATTAAGCATCTCTGTTCCTCCTTGTTTCAACAAGGTGGATATCACCTACACTTAAAAGTAGTAACAGGTTAATTCACTCAACAAACATCTATTTGCTGTGGGTGCAGTAGTATACCCCAGATCTCCCTTTAGGACTCACTCTTTGAGAATGTTGGCAGCTGATGACTTGATGCTAAAGAAAGAGAACTTTCTAAAAGGAAACCGTCTTCCTCAACATTTCCCTCTTTCCAGCAATAGTTAGCAAAACAACAAAGCAACATGTAGAACGGGTCAAAATGCTCTGAAAACAGCATCACCTTCTCGTGCCCAATCTCACTTTCTAATTTTTCATGGGGTTCATCCATGATTGACAGACTCCTCACTAAACTCTTTTATTCTTTTTCTTTTTTTTTCCTTTTCTTTTTTCAAATCTTGGAGTCTTGGGGCTATTTCCCACAGAATCAAGACTACATTGTTTAATGTCAATCATGCTTTTAATAAGGAAAACTTTGAAGTAAATTTCACTTCTTAAGAACTATTAGGAATACAGCATATGCCAGGAGTGCAGTCCAGGAAAGATGCAAAGAAGAGGAAATAGCTTTGGGGTGGCAGAGCCACCTTCATTTTGAAAGAGGATTGCCTGATACAGGAAGGCCTCCAGCTGGTTTCTACCATTCCAAGTTCTCAAGGATTACATACAAAATAGAGTGAATTTATTTTAGACAGTCTACTCCTTTCTTGGAACTGTTAGGAAAAGAACTCAATTACCTCAGCCAAAGTAGTCATCCTGTTTCTTTTAAAAATAAAAGAGCTGACTAGGTGAAGCCTCCAAGCTCCTTTCAGATAAGATCCATGTTGAAATTAAAAGTTATAAACAATTTGAAACAAGATATTTTGGATTTCATCAAGAAAGCATTTGGGAGGGCCCTCAAGAAACTTGCTTTGAGTTTTGCTCGGTACAAAGACTATTTATAGAGGACAGGCATTATCCTCATAGGTCTTATTGCTGCTTTTCGTACTATTTGAATGCAGCTTTCTATGTATTAAAAATACTAAGTTCAGATATTCAAGTGTAGCCCCATACTGAAGTCACAGACCTGTTACTTAAGAAGAATTATTATAGAGAAGTGGCCATCAGCACTTTTATTAAAAGAGATGATAATGAATGTTCCCTTGGCATAGAACTAGGCTACCGTGTCATCATCCCAGACTTCTTTTAAGTGGGTGTGGGTTTGCATCTCCTAAGAAAAAAAATGAAACACCAGCATAATTTATCAAAATGACAATGTGTCCATTTTTCTCAGCACTTAAAATGGCAATTTGATGATAATTAATCTATTTTTATTTAGTACACCAAGCATGCTTGAATTGCTTATGCAATTTTGGAAGTAATTTTTATTTCTAAAAGACTCCTATGGTGTACAGATTCATTCACAAAAAAAGCTATGAAGAATATGTATTCATAGACTATGCCAAAGGAAGACATTCTCAAGTTAGAAGAAAAATGAACTAGGAAATATATATAAAAACCTCTAAGTGCTTACACTTAGTTTAACTTTCAAATATATAATGCTCATTCTTTCCTGATCAGAAAAACAGATCTACTGGATTAGTAATTCTAGGGACTGATAAGCTCATTCATTCAATAGGTATTCTAAATGTTATATTCTGTGATATATCTATATCTGATGTGAGTATGTGTATAAAGAACTCTAAGGAGCAGATTCCATTTCAGAAGGAATCTTGGTTGTGATATTAGTTACTTCTCTCATTACTTAGTTATTTCCTTTATTACCATGACAAAATACCCAACAGAAAAAACTTAAATGAAGGCTTGTTTTAGAAGGTCTCAACCCACCCTGGTAGACAAACATTGTTAGGGACTCTACATGTGACTGAGGACCATGAAGAAGAGAGCTTGGGTGGAAGCCTTGTAAATAGATCTTTTCAGCAGCTAACAAAGTTTTTCAATCAATGGCTAAGGAAGAAGTTCAGTTCGTACTATGTTTGCCTAACATGTGGGAATGTCTGGGTTCCATCCCCAGCAAAGCACAAACCAGAAGTACTGCTATAATCCTATAATTATAGTTCTTGAAGAATCAGAAGGATCAGTCCTGACTACAGAGAGAGTTTGAGACTGGTGTGAGCTATATGAGATTCTATCTCAAAACTTACTGAATAAATATTTTAAGAAATTTAAATAAAACTATTTTCAAGAAGCCTACAACAATGTTCAGGTCAAGCCTGGCACCAGACCCCAGTAATTTTACCTCTTCATATTGGCAATCCCTCAGGGAGAAGAGCCACTCAAAGGCCTCTCAGCATAGAAACAGACAGGTGAGCAATCATGTATTGGTGTTAAGACAGGTGATAGCTTCCCTTAAGCAGTAGCATGCAGAGCCCATGGTGGATCATGAGCTGATCAGTAGCACAAAAGACCTTCCCCATTCTACCAATGGGTAGATAACTCATTATTTGGGCAGTGGGAGCACACTTAAGGTATGTGGACTGCTTATCAACTCAGCTCAAAATGCAGCCAATTCCAATAAAGGTTACTTTTGTCTCCATCCAATTCCCATCATAAGAGATATAACAGCCCCCTGGGCAAGAGAACAATCATAGGAGTGCCTTTCTCATAGTAACTGCATAGAATCTCAAGCAGAGTCACAAATATATGTAAAGAATCCTGAATATTTCTATGAGCATGCCTAGAGCAAAAACAATGTTTTCCAATGCAAGAAACATCCTTACTGTCTCTCTGGTATTTTGAAAGTGCCAGCATACCTCATTCCTCCCTAAGTACTTATATTTCTCTAAGAATGTCTCCATAGAGTGTCTGACTTCTACAGCTACTGGAAAGGAACCATTGCAGAGTTCTTTGTTTTATGAACATATTTAATCTATGGAGGGTATATAAGAACAAGAGAGATTTCCCTTGACAGACAGACAGACAGACAGACAGACAGACACACACACACACACACACACACACACACACACACACACACACTATAGGACTCATGCTAATGATATGGTTCAAAGCTATTGAGAAAGACCCTTATATTTGCATTCATACTGCCTGCTGCTTACATCCTTTCCCCCATTCAAAATGTGCAAAGTATTGTTTTTTAAACCACTCAGAAATCTTTATAGCAACAAGCACTACATCTGAACAGCACTGTATCTTTGAGTTTGAAATCTGTAGGGTAGAATCTATGCTTTTTGTCCCATAGCATCTTGTAAAAAAAGAGATTTATCCAGAGATGATGATGGTCCTTACTATATAAGTATAATTATAGCTTAAAATTCCATGTCAAAATATTTTTTCTGGAGACACAAATAAAAGCTTATTCAAAGAATGCTAGGTCATAATGTTTCATATAAAAGTAAACTTTAGCAGTTTTAAAACCACAGGAGCTTGCCACCAAGTAGACAAAGCAACTTGGATCAGGGCTATGATACTGCGTTTAATGTTTATATCTTGTTCCTGTAACATTTGAATATCCTTCTTGTGTTTATTTTGGTTAAACTATATGTATGTATATATATATATTGGCTATTCCTGGTTGTCAACTTCACTATATCTGGAATGAACTAATCAAGAATTGGAAGGCTCATCTATGATCCTAATCTGGAGGCTCAGAGATTCTGACCTGGATCTTGGCATGGAGATCTTGAAGCACAGTGGCTATGAATTCCAGAAGATTAAGACAAGGAGATCTCCAAGTTCAAGGTTATCTGGGATTAATGGAGCATTGGCACACACCTTTAATCTGGGCCACACCCTCTGGGGAGACCTATATAAGGACATTGGAAGAAGACTCTCTGACTCTTCCTGGCCTGCTTGCCTCGTGGGACTAAGCAACTTCTAGGTCCTTGGACTTCCATCCACAGTTGCTGCTGACCATTGTTGGGGAGTTGGACTACAATCTGTAAGTCATCGACAAATTCCCTAACTATAAAGAGACTACCCATACATTCTGTGACTCTGGAGAACCCTGAGTAATACAGAAGTTGGTACCAGGAGTGGTTCTAGAGGAGCAGAAGTATAAGGATGAATATTTTAAAAATCAAGAGTTGGTTTGGTAATTCATCAGCACCTTCCACTACTGAAACCGCTCTAGATTCTCTTTCTCCTGGGAGATCTTCAAGAATATCACTCAGTATGTTTTGTCTTTTCATCTTACTGCACTTCCAAGTGATTCCTACTGCCCCTGCCATAGACCTGTCTCTCCTAAAGAGGTCCACTGAAAAATGTCAGTTCTAGTGAGAAATATCTCTGTAACCAAGGGAGGAAGATTAATGTTTTTTCTAAAACTATAAATATCTGTTGACTCAAAATGAAGATGATTTTAAGACTCTCTGAGAGGGTGGAAATTCTGGTCTGAAGCTAAGGATGTCAACTACTTTCAAAGCATAGTAGGGTAGTGTTTCTACTTGCCCAATTCCCTTTTAAGGAGAAATGCTATGAACTATCAACTTCTCTGACCACCACATTGTTTAGGACACAGGTGACCTAGAGGGCCTGGCCAGGAAAACATACCTCCAAATCTGCACCTAAAAATGGCCCTCTTTCATCTTTTATACCAGATCCGAAGAGCACTGCTCTCTTTGATCTAAAAAAATTAAAAATGCATAGAAAACATTTTGCTAGACGATTCCCTGTGAAAGCAAGAAAGCAAAGCATACTCTGGAGCTGAACGCAAGTGCAAAGGAAGCCATCTGGGAGTAAAAGCCAAAACCAGCTTATCCCGAGGAAGCACCTGTCCAGCCATGTTCAGGTTGAGTTCCAGTCCCACTGGCAGTACAAAAAACCTATAAGACAGTTAACAAAAATCAAATGAAAGGGTAAATAGGAGATCTTTGCATACAATTCTTGATAATCCTGGAGGATGAATAAGAATTAAATCTACCAAATGGAGAGATTGACACATCAGCTTGCCTCCTCAAGGCTCCCTGACTAGAAAGCACAATTTTCCTCTCTTTTTATTGAATATTTTACTTATTTACATTTCAAATGTTATCCTCTTTCCTGGTTTCTCCTCCACAAACCCTCTATCCCATCCCCCTTCCCCTACTACTATGAGGTTGCTCTCCTACCCACCTACTCCCACCTTACCTCCCTGGCATTTCTCTACGCTGGGCCATTTAGCCTTCAGAGGACCAAAGTCCTCTCCTAATACTGATGCTAGATAAGGCCATTCTCTGCCACATACGCTGCTGGAGCCATGCTTCCCTCCATGTGTACTCTTTGGTTGCAAAGTGTGGATGCTTCAGTCCTTCTTAGAAAGGGTTCAAAATTTTGCTTTTCTAATCTATGTTTCAACTTCAATTCCTCAGAGTTAAGCTGCTAACAAAGACAAAGAAGTGATACCAAATGGGCATCATGATCAAGTAACTAACAAAGACAATGAAAATAATTCTTTGAAGTCTGGATTTGATACATTCTACTGCTAAATATTTTAATATTATCTCAGGTCAAGGTTCATAATAGAAAACTATGAAGTATGTAAGCATAATTGGTGATAGGCAGAAAATCAACATACCTGCGAGTACATTAAGACAGTCAAACACTCCAGAACAAAAGAATAGGAAATGATTCTTTTTCAGATACTTCAATAAATATTGCATATATTGAAATTAGTGCTGTACTTAAATGAAAGAAATGGAATATGAAAATCAAACAATTTTTGAAATAAATGATTTTTTAGAAATTATGAAATAGTTAAAAATATAAAGCCAAGCAGATAGATCAAAAAGAAAATCAAATATTACTGAAGGAAAATTTAATGAGCTAGAAGTTGTTTGCAAATAAATTTCCCAAAAAGTATGTCAATAATACAAATGTAAGGTAAGTACGAAATAGGTGAGGAGAGGGACAAGAAGTCAAACTTATGTTCAGAACTACATAGACATAGGAGAGTCAAAACAGAGTGATAGAACAAAAAAAATAGGAGTAAATAATTTTCTAACTTGCATCAAAACACTGCCCAGATCACGAAATCTGTGAGGTTTTTTTAGCCTAGTGGTAAGTATAAAATCTGTGTCTATATAACCCATCATTAAAAATTTTGATGAAATTATAGGAAAACAAATGCACGTAGGATATATAATAAACCTAAGATTAAAAACTGATTTAAATCAATAGCTATATTAAAAACAAAAGCAATAGAAGGCTAATGTGCAGGGAAACATAGCAATCTTTAATTAGGTGTAAGCAAAGCCACCTATCAATAACAAAAATAAAATTTTGGTTTCTCAGCATGCCCCCAAAAGTATGTTTATCATGAAGTGCTATAAAAGAAAACAAACTTTTGCTTTACTCAAAAATAAAGTAGTCAAAGTATTTCTAAGAAGGTAGTGACTCAGGTGTGATACTGAAGAGGTCTAGTATTTTCACAGCACTACAAGGTAGAATCTCTGCTTGCTAAATTCCCTTTTAAAGGAGTAAGACTATTAGCCAACAGCTTCTCTGCACAGCATTCTTGCAAGACAATGGTGACAGAGAGAACCTGGCCAGGAACACATATCCCCAACTCAGTGACCTGAAAGCCCTTCCCTTATCCTTTATACCAGATAACTAGGGGTGCTATCCTTTCAATCTAAAGTTCCTATTTGAATCATCTCCGCTCCCTCAATTTGCTTCCAGCTAGCCACTGTCTCTTTAATAAATAAATCTTGTCTCAGGATGCAGATGTCCACAGACTCTACGATGTCATTTCTAGAAGTTTCTTTTGATCATCTGGATGAATACAGAACTATAGCTCTGTAGTTCTCCTGTATCACAGAATCTGAACTACAAACATAGCCAAAGGTGTCTGCACTGGGTCATGCAGGCTGGGATTCTACAGCTACTCTACATGGATTCTCTGAATAACAGCTGAGTTAAATTCCCCTCCAGGAAACACAGCAATATCTCTCATTTATAGCAATGTGGACAGAATAGTCACAAGTACATCCTGATTGGCACCTAGGCATCGTGAATAATTAAGTACATTATAGTAACCTCCTAGGAAAAATAAGAGATCTTAATAATGGGTTTCTTCAAGGTCATTTGGCTGGTAGAGTCAGACAGGACAGGAATTAGAATATGTAGCTGCGATATGACCATCATTTTCTAAGATGGAAGAAAGACTAGTCAGCCAGTTTGATAATGGAAAGTATAATAGCCAACTGGCTAGAATTTTGACAGTAGAACTCACATTGCCCTGATTGAGAACACTGAACTTCCTAGTCAATACACACTGCTCAAAAAACTGGTAAGAATTCTAGAGTTTCTAGATTTCTTAATGATATGATTCTTTTATAAATATTATTTTTCTTAAACTATAATTTTTGCAAAACATTGTCTGAGTTCCACATAATACAAGTAGTTGTATTAAATTCAGTGTACTGTCAAACCACTGTTTCAACCACATAATTTCAAACAATTTCCTTGCATTTTGCAGAGAACAGGTGGACTTTCCAAAACTATCTTGAGGGTAAATGAATAGGTTCATTTATTTGGCATGAGACAACTAAGGACTCGATGAACCCAAAGGATTGTACATTACCTTTACTCCTGAATAATAATTGCATACATTCATGGAGGGCAGAGGTGACACAGTAATCAGATGGGGGTGAATGGCACATCAGCCACTTCATCTCTCATTTATTTGTGCTGCGAACATTCAACATCCTTCCCTCAAGCTATTTTGAAGTACACAATTGGTTTATTTTAAGATCTGGCCATTGTGAAATTCAGAGGCTTAGCTGTATAATAAAATAGTGATTTGTTATCTCAAGGTCAGAACTAGACTACAGAAGAGTTATCTTTTAATTTCTAGATTGTCAGATACAGTACCCTATAGATTATCAAAATGTGGATATTTAAAGTTAAATGTATTAAAATAAAATGAAAGTAAAAATTCTATGCCTAGCCACAGACACATAGCACATAATTAAGAATCGAGTACCTATTGGATACTTGTTTATATTGCACCAGAAGTTTTTTATCAAATGGCACTGTAGATGACACACTGAGGTTCTTGGTATCACTTCTCAGTCAATTTTATCTGATTAGTACAGACTGTTATAAAGTTATTAGTAGAATCAATCTCCAATTTAGAGTCTAATGCGATAATTAAGAAATCTTATTTTATAATTATTTACATTCATTATTCCTAGGCAAATTTAATAGACTACCATGTGTGTATTTCTCAGTCCTAACACCAGGAATATTATAGAGTGCCATATGTTTGATGGACAATTGGTAATTTGAAACGTGTAAGAGATTCCCCAAGGAATCATTTCTTAATAGAATCATATGTAAACTGTGATTTGGTCTAGACTCCTTAACCAGTCTACTCAAGAAAATGACACTTGAGCATCACATGAAATCTGTGTTATAAGGCAGCTTCAATAAATTATTAAAAACTATAAAAATAATTACTTAGATTATATTTTCCAGAATAAAAATTCTTATATCTAAATTTTCTATCTTTACATCTAACCCATCCCTCAGCTCATTGTATCTAAATGTCCCACTCTCTCAGTGCCTTAGATTTATTGCTAATAATCCCCTAATCTAGCTTCTTTCAGCTGCAAATCAAATGCCTACAACTACAAGTATATGTCTAGCCATGACCCTACAAGGTCCTACTTAGTTTCTGACTTGTGGGGTTCACATATTAGCTTCACAGTTCCTAGAGCCCCCACTTCCTTTAGGATCTTGCATAATACTGCTGTTTTCTCAAAGTTTTATTGTGACCTCCTTTAGGATGAAGAAGTTGCCACACATGGGTTACAATGTACCTTAAAAGGACACTAGAAAGAGTATTTCACTATTAAAAGAAAAATAGTGAATAGATATGTTGTAGAATACTGTCCATTTGGGAGACTTGAGATGTCTTTTAGAGACTGTTGTGGAGTAGTTATAGAGTAACACAGAAAATCAAAACCCAGAATGAGGGTCTAGAGCAATGGCTCAGCAGTTAAGAGCACTTGTTAATCTTGTACCAGGCCAGCACCCACAGCAAGTGACTTATATAAGATGGTTTATAACATGTAACTCCAGTTCTAGGAAATTCAACACCTCCTCTGGCCTCTACAGGCTTAGTTTCATATGTACAATAAAATACACAGACGCACACACACAAGTTAAAAAACTTATTTTTTAAAATTGAAATTAGCAGTTGATGAGGGAATATTTAGATATGGTCCATCCCAATTTTATAGTCCAATGGATGAAGAAAGGGAAATCTACATGATACAGCAGTATCATGTAGTGATTTAGGAATAGACTCTTGCTAAAAGGCAATCAAGTGCTACTTCTGCTATCTACATGCTAAATTGGGTCTCAGTTTCCTGCACTTTTATAAAGGATGTTATAATATCAACAATAATCACCTTAGACTAGTGGCTCTAAACCTGTGGGTTACAACCCCTTTCATTGTCAAATGATCCTTTCACAGGAGTTGTCTAAGACCATCTGAAAACCCAGATACTTATATTATGATTCATAACAGTAGAAAAAATATAGCTATGAAGTAGCAACAAAAATAATTTTATGGTTGTGGCCATCACAACATGAGGAACTGTTCTTGAGGGTCACAGCGTTAGGACTGCTTTAGACATTTACAAGAACAAGATGGGTAACATGTCATATGTTAACACTGTACCTAATGAATCCCACTTGGTACTCACAGAGGCAATGATGATGATAATAGTAGTGGTGATACTGCTGGTGAATGAATGTTATGATGAAGATGATAACATGGCGACTTAAGCCTATGCTCAAGATGGTGTTAAAAATAATACTTGAGCCTGTGTTTCTGAATCCTAGCCTAACGCCTTGGTCCCTGAAACTTCTGACTACACTAGTTCAAAACTAAGTACAACTTGCTCCCTATCTACCTCCAATAATCACAGCCATGATGATGGCCAAGACTCAAGAACAGAACTCAGGCATGGGCTGATGTCTACCATCACCCAAATACATCTCTTCTTCCAGCAACAGGCCTGCTATGTGCTGACCTGTCTACAGCTTGTTTTCAAAGATGAGATTGTAGAAAATATAATTACTTCTTCTGGGGCAAGCTCAGCTCTCTCAAAACTTTCTTGCTTGTGTCTGCACTGGCCACCTGGTGTTTCAAAGTTCCCAATTCCATGCCTTCCTTGATCCTGAGCGATGCAGCACAGTATCCATATGTTCTTTCTCCTGCCTTCCCAGGTCATCTCATTTAAGTTCAGCAGGATGGTAGAATCTGTGCCCAAACAGAGACACAGCAGAACAATTCCATGTAAGAAACTGGCCTGGTCCTGGAAAGACTGGATGTAGGGGAATACCAGGACAGAGAAGCGAGAGGGGGTTGAATTGGGAACAGGGGAAGGAAAGAGGGCTTATGGGACTTTCGGGGAAGGAAGAACCAGGAAAGTGGAAATCATTGGGAATGTAAATAAAAAAAAATAAAGGGTTACTTGCCTCTCTGGAGTTTAACTTCTTGAGTTCTTTGTATATATTGGATATTAGCCCTCTGTCGGATATAAGGTTGGTAAAGATCATTTCCCAGTTAGTTGGTTGCCGCTTTGTCTTTTTGACAGTGTCTTTTGCCTTGCAAAAACTTTGTAATTTAATGAGGTCCCATTTGTCTATTCTTGATCTTAGAGCATAAGCTATTGGAGTTCTGTTCAGGAAATTCTCCCCTGTGCCCATATGTTCAAGGTTCTTCCCTAGTTTCCCTTCTATTAGTTTCAGTGTGTCTGGTTTTATGTGGAGATCTTTGATCCACTTAGAATTGAGCTTAGTGCAAGGAGATAAGAATGGGTCAATTTGCATTCTTCTGCATGTTGACCTCCAGCTGAGCCAGCACCATTTGTTGAAAAGGCTATCTTTATTCCCCTGGATGGTTTTAGCTCCTTTGTCAAAGATCAAGTGACCATAGGAGTGTGGATTCATTTCTGGGTCTTCAATTCTGTTCCATTGATCTACATGTCTGTCACTGTACCAATACCATGCGGTTTTTAACACTATTGCTCTGTAGTACAGCTTGAGGTCCGGAATATTGATTCCCCCAGAGGTTCTTTTACTCTTGAGAATAGTTTTAGCTATTCTGGGTTTTCTGTTATTCCAGATGAATTTTTGAATTGCTCTTTCTAACTCTATGAAGAATTGAGTTGGGATTTTGATGGGGATTGCATTGAATCTGTGTATTACTTTTGGTAAGATGCTCATTTTTACTATATTAATCCTGCCAATCCATGAGCATGGCAGATTTTTCCATCTTCTGAGGTCTTCTTCAATTTCTTTCTTCAGAGACTTGAAGTTCTTGTCATACAGATCTTTCACTTGTTTGGTTAGAGTCACGCCAAGATACTTAATATGGTTTGTGGCTATTGTGAAGGGTATTATTTCTCTTACTTCTTTCTTAGCCTGCTTATCCTTTGAGTATAGGAAGGCTTCTGACTTGCTTGAGTTGATTTTATATCCGGCCACTTTGCTGAAGTCGTTTATCAGCTGTAGGAGTTCTCTGGTAGAGTTCTTAAGTATACTATCATATCGTCTGCAAATAGTGATAGTTTGACTTCTTCCTTTCCAATTTGTATCCCTTTGACCTCTTTTTGTTGTCTAATTGCTCTAGCTAGAACTTCAAGTACTATATTGAAAAGATATGGAGAGAGAGAGGGCAGCCTTGTCTAGTCCCTGATTTTAGTGGGATTGCTTCAAGTTTCTCTCCATTTAGATTGATGCTGGCTACCGGTTTGCTGTAAATTGCTTTTACTGTGTTTAGATATGGGCCTTGAATTCCTGATCTTTCCAAGACCTTTAGCATGAAAGGATGCTGACCCTATTAAAAAATGGGGTACAGAGCTAAACAGAGTGTTCTCACCTGAAGAATATCTAATGGCTGAGAAGCACCTAAAGAGATGTTCATCATCCTTAGTCATTAGGGAAATGCAAATCAAAAAAACCCTGAGATTCCATCTCACACCAGTCAGGATGGCTAAGATCAAAAACACAGGAGACAGCAGTTGTTGGTGAGGATGTGGAGAAAGAGGAACACTCCTCCACTGCTGGTGGAATTGCAAGCTGGTACAACCACTCTGGAAAGCAGTCTGGCGGTTCCTCAGAAAACTGGGCATGACACTCCCGGAGGATCCGGCTATACCACTCCTGGGCATATACCCAGAGGCTTTACCTGCATGCAATAAGGACACATGCTCCACTATGTTCATAGCAGCCTTATTTATAATAGCCAGAAGCTGGAAAGAACCCAGATGTCCCTCAACGGAGGAATGGATTCAGAAGATGTGGTATATCTACACAATGGAATACTACTCTGCAATTAAAAACAATGAATTCATGAAATTCCTAGGCAAATGGTCAGATCTTGAAAATATCATCCTTAGTGAGGTAACCCAGTCACAAAAGAACACACATGGTATGCAGTCACTGATAAGGGGATATTGACCCAGAATCTCGGAATACCCTAGACACAATCCGCATATCAATGGATTTCTAAGAAGATGGAAGGAGAGACCCCTGGTCCTGGAAAGACTGGATGTAGGGGAACGCCAGGACAGAGTAACGAGAGGGGGTTGAATGGAGAAAAGAGGGAGGGAAGGGGGCTTATGGGACTTTCGGGGAGGGAGGAAACGGGAAAGGGGAAATGATTTGGAATGTAAATTAAAAAAAAAAACAAAAAAGAAAGCTCTCTCTGCATCAGGTTAATTCTCCCACTTGCAAGACACCTGCTGATTTTCCACTTCAGGGTAAACCCATATCCCTCTGGAATCATAATCCAAATTAAACTCTTTCAGAAGTTGCCTTATACATTGTATTCTATTTTTACAAGATAAAAGGCACTAGTATACAGCCATCAATTTTTACTCCTGTAAAAATTCTTTCATGAACTTAAAAGAATTGTGAAATCTAAAAAGTTCCCTTACTGTTGACTTCAGGTGTCTTTACAAGTGCAAAGAAAATTGAGGGACATCAAAAATTTTGAATTGATTGTTGTCACTTGTCACTTTTTTATTTTACAAAAATAAATAAATTTGAGTAATAAAAAAAATAAAAATAAAAAAGAAAAGAAAATTCTAAGATATTAAAGAAAGAAAGAAAGAAAGAAAGAAAGAAAGAAAGAAAGAAAGAAAGAAAGGAAGAAAGAAAGAAAGAGAGAAAGAAGGAAAGAGATAGAAAGAAAGAAACTGATCATTTCCCAAATGATGAGGGCCTCACTGCCTGGCTTCTCTACCACAATGGATCCCACTTTCATTTAAAACTGCTGGATGGGAATGGGTTGATTGGGGAACAGGGGGAAGGAAGAGGGTTCATGGGACTTTTGGGGAGGGGGGATCCAGGAAAGGGGAAATCATTTGAAATGTAAATAAAGAATATACCTAATAAAAAATTTAAAAAAAGAATATATCTAATAAAAAATCTGAACAAAAAGAAAAAAAAACTGCTGTAGAATTTTCAGTGTACCTAAGTATGCCTAAGAATATAACAATACAAAACCTAGCTCTCATTCAAAAAAACAGAATGTGAGATTATTTATTCTGAAGCAAATGTAAGTGGCCACAGCTTGACAACACAAATTTAGGTTGCCCCAAATACCATGTTCCAAAATGGAAGTGATTCCATAAACTTTTATAGTTAAAAAAAACAAAAAGTCATAAATCAAAGCATTCTTTTTGAACATTTTCTGGTGATGACATTTGTTAGGTATGTTGGAGCAGAGTAAGGAAAACTTACAGATTCTCAGTGCTACATGATGCCATTCTTTGTTTTTAAATTGATAGAAGATACTGCTTTGTTAATATTTTCCAAAAATTTTATCTAAAGTTGGTTAAAAGGATGCTAGATCAGACATAGAGATAGACAATAAAGGGATATTAAAAGAACTCAAAATAGCCCAAGATCATTTGCTTCTGCATCTACAACATTTCAACCCACTACCCTGAAGAAGCTTTGATCAGTCATCAGCCTTAAAGAACCTTATCATAGGTGTGGCTTTTTGTGAGCTCAACTCTCAAAGGGGTATCTTTTATTCCAACTCTTACAATCAGTGAAGATTTAAGGTCATTGACATAATTGAATATACTAAAATGGAACTTGTATCTTAAGCTATATGTAGAATTTTATATGTTTCTTGTATTTTGAGACATCCTCTTTGAAAAGCTTCATCTTACAAAAAAAATTATTGCTTCTTTCTCCTCCATGATTGTTCAAAAATCTGGACTTACAATGACACATGCAATATGAGAAAAGTATTCAACAAACTGATCATATGCCATATGCCTATGAATAGTGATTAGCATCAGTTACCCGCCCCAAAAACATCTGCCTCCATTTCCTGCCAGCCTATTTAGAGCCTCAGAGTCATTGTCACCTGGATCTTGATTCTATTCTTCTTTATTAGAATGTTTATTTAAATCTTGCTAAAAACTTATACAGCTGTGAGCATGTTAGCCCAGAAGTTGCCAAGATACCAAGGTACACTTTAGACTGTTTCACTGTTCAGCCTCCCTCAAGTTAAAATGCTGCTGGTCTGAAACTCCATTCTCTAAATGGTGTTTAGTATCCTATCCAATCAAAAGGGCTTCCAATGAGGATCTTAGAAACATCTGTTTTCATACCATGGAGATGTCTCAGGGGCCCAAGTGCTTGCCATATAAGCATTATGACCTGAATTTGATTCCCAGAACTCATGGAAAGGAGTTAGTCACAAAGCATTTACCTGTAATCTCAGAGCTAGAGTGGTGGGACAAGAGGCTTTCTGTAGTATGATGGCCAGCTAGTACAACACAATATGCCACTGGGTTAGAGAAAGATACTGTCACAGTTAATAAGGTAGAGAGTGATTGAGGAAAAATCACCTTTAGCCTTCACACACACACACACACACACACACACACACACACACACACACACAGTAAATTTGCAAAATTTATAAATTTTACTCAAGAGCGTATAAGAGAAAAACATGAATTTTTGATTAGGGAGTTGTAACTTCTTTGTTGTTGTTGTTGCTCCTGCTGTTATGATTCCCAAAGAAAAACATCTAGATCCTAAGAATGAGACAGGGTGTCTTATATCATCATCATAAATTGAGAATCTCTTTTGTAACAGTGGAGATGATGAATCCTCCATCTGGATGTTCAATTTAACCATGTGCTGTGCTCATGCACTCAGTGTATTCTGAGCCAGAAAACACTGTGTGGTATCAAAGCTATGAAAACATTTCCATTTATCCTTTTCAGCCTTCATAAGATCTAGGTACCTGATAACATTACTTATACAATTACACATGCTCTTGCTTTGTTTTGTATCTGCAACCTATGATATGCTAATAATCATCACTGAAGGGATCATTGCCCTGTGTAACATCCATTATTGCTTTTTGCTTTTGCTATGAGAACTCCAAATAAACTTCTAACTGAACCATCTTTCCTAAAGCTCTAAAGAATCTTTGAAGAAACTCACATTTGGAGAGAAAAACTCATTTAAGGAAACTTATGATTCTGGCTTGTGCTTTTGTCTGGCTGTTTAGCTGGGAGGCTTTTGTTTTTGAGACTAGGCTTCACTATACTTCATAAGTGTTCTTCCTCCCTCAGTCTCCTACACAGCTGGATATGGTATCATCAGATCCAGCTCAACAAAACATTACTCTTTTATTTCATATTTTCTTATTAGATGTATTCTTTATTTACATTTCAAATGCCCCCTTTTCTGGTCCCCCCCCCCGCTGAAAATCTCCCAACCTGTCTACCCTTCCCCTGCTCACCAATCCACCCACTCCCTCTTCCCTGTCCTGGCATTCCCCTATACTGGAGTATTTAGCCTTCTCAGGACCAAGGGCCTCTCCTCCCTTTGATGTCCAACAAGGCCATCCTCTGCTACATATGCATCTGGAGCCATGGGTCCCTCCATGTATACTCTTTGGTTGGTGGTTTAGTCCCTGGTAGCTCTGGGGGTACTGGGTGTTTCATATTGTTGTTCTTTTTATGGCACTGCAAACCTCTTCAGCTCCTCGGGTCCTTTCTCTAGCTCTTCCATTGGGGACCCTGTGCTCAGTTTAGTGGTTGGCTGAGAGTGTCCCCCTCTGTATTTGTCATGCACTAGCAGAGCCTCCCAGGTGACAGCTATATCAAGCTCCTGTCAGCAAGCACTTCAAAAAATTACTCTTAGTGAATGACTTTTCAGAAATGTGCTACAGATGGATTTTTCACCATATATGAGGAACATCATTTTTCTCTGTATAGCATAGGCTATATATCCAATGCACACAAGTAAAAGATGCAAAGTGACCAGAAAGAATTCAAAGGTTCCGGTCTATCCTATTGCCAGCATCTTTGACTCCAGCATCCATTGAAGAAGTAATGATTTTTTTTTCTGATTTTCTAAAGATAAAATGTATCACTGAAATATTTTTCCTGTCTGGGGTCACCTAAGGCAAGATCATCCATTAAAGAAGACTGCTTATTGACTCACCTCTTCAAGCATCTTCCTTCTTGAAAGCAATAGAGCAAGGCCATCTCTATGTCAGAGTCAGGCATAAATAGGGGTCTGTTCAGGTCTGTAGATGAGTGAGAAGAGGCTAGTATCTGAGAGAATCCATAAGACAAGAACTTTGAATTGCATTGGCCTAATATGATAAGTCTATAAGGCCTTTTAAATTGTACTTATCTTTATAATTAAAAGGGTAAGACCCTTTAAAAGGAATTATAGGTTTTACCCCTAAATTATATTTAATTAGTAACAATTGTCATTGCAATGAATTATCATGTAAATTGATTCTAGCCAAGACAAGGAATTAAAAATGGTTAGCAATTTTTATAAGATTTTCAAATCCAGTCTTAGAGAACAGCTGAATCAGTAAAGTGCTTGCCACATAAGGATGAAACTGGAGTTTAATCCTCAAAACCCATCTGTTTAAAAAAAAAAACTGACATGGTAGTAGTTCCTAGCACTGGGGAGGCAGAGATGGGTAGATCCAAGAGGCTCACTTGCAAGGCAATCTATCCTAATTAGTAAACTCCAAGCCATCCCATAACAGACTTTATCACAAAAAACAAGGCTGATAGCTCCTGAGGAATTACATCAGCAGTCAAACTCAAAAATCCAGATGTGCATGAGTGCCATGACACACATGTACTCCCCCCCAAACACACACATGTAAACATGCACACTATAAAGATGATCAACTCTAAAATGTTTATATAGCATTTTAAATGTGTCTTCATGAAGTAAAATGTGTGGTATTTGACAATGGCTTAGACAGGCAAGGAATTTTCTTTCATTTTGTCTTAAAAAATTTTCCATATACTTCAACGATACTTTCCTGATATTTAAACAACACAATAATACCAGTGATTATGTTTCTTTTGAAGAATTGAAGAAAATCCACTTCTTTCATCAATGGATTTGAATTACTGAATAGAGTTGTGTGCTCAATGCAATCTGTCCAAGGTATCTAATTCAATTACCTCTTCCAAAAACATACCATTGAACACCTGATTAATAACCCCACTGAACATTTCCTATACCACCAGACCTGGGAGATACTTTCTTCTAAGAATTAACTTCAATAGTTCTACATGAGTCTCCCCAAACTACTTCGTGAAAAATTCCAACAGATAAAACAAGTGCCCTCAAATGGACAAATAAAAGCATTTTTCCAATATATTTCCCAAATAACAAACCTTTCATGAAAAGATGTAATATTAATATCATTCTACGTAGCCCACAGTTCTTTCTGACTCTCACTGGAGAATAAGCTAGCATTGAATGTTACTGGGTTATTTCCTTATCAAGTTTAGATTGAAAATTATTCTTCTGTTGGATGACAGCATCCATAGTACTTACTCTGGTCTGTGTAATATGCAAGAGTTCCATTCAAATAACGTTTTTTTTTTAAGTACCAGCTACATTTTCAGATTATACTAATAATTCTTCTTGGAGAGCAATAAAAGCTAATGTTTCCTTTGTTCACATTTTATCTGACTGTTTACCTAATGACCTACAGGCCCTACAGGCTTACCTACAGCCTGATCTTATGGGAGCATCTTATTAATTAAGGTTCTCTCCTCTCAGGTTGACATAAAACTATCCAGTATACTATCACACTATCACTCTATCTATGTAGTGTGTGTGTGTGTGTGTGTGTGTGTGTGTGTGTGTGTGTGTGTGTGTGGTGTATATAGAATATGCAGAGAGTAGCTGGAAATTAGATCCATCCTTCCACTTTATGGGGGAAGATATCTTTATCCACTGAGTCATCAAATGTCTCCTTTTTTGTAAATGCTTAATTCTTAGTAAAGGATTCTAAATAATACAAAATGTAGCTTACCCATACATGAACATGGGATTAATAGGCATGCAAATTGCATCTCCAGAGACAAAGCTTCTGCTCTGTTTTGACAGTCTTCTTGCTCTTACTGTCTGGATCCCTGGTAATTACTTCTGATGACCTTAATGCTTAGTATGATAATGACCTTGTCACAGATTTAGCCATAGACAATATAGTTGGGAAAAATCCTTTCCCTGCAGACCAATTTTCTAGGCCTTACTGTGTAAAACCAAGAAGAAAATGGCATGTCAAATTTATGTGCAGACATAATCAAATAATACTCAATGGCATCCCCTGGGACTATACTCAATTTATGAATACCTGAAATATTTCCATTAAGTCTGGATTGGGTACTTAATTTATAATAAAAATGCAAACCACAAGCTCTAAAGGATTCTTTACAAATTGCAGATATTTGTGTTTATTTATTTCAGTTATCATTAAAATGATACAAACATTTTGAATATATAATTCTTAAAAGTATACAGTATAACTTTCAGGATGATAAAACAGATAATGTTTACCTCATTGCATTAACTTAATAGATGTGTTTATTATATTAATAAAACTAAAATGTATCCATAGCATATGCTAAAGTAGACATACAATTTTAGGGATGATTAAATTCATTTCACAATTCATATAGGACTAGCTACATAATTTAAAGTACTTGAAGATATAAGGAAGGCAAAATTTCAAGTGTCTCTTCTCTATTTTAGTATCATTGAGTTCATTCAAGAATAAGACAGTTAAATTCTTCACTGAGTAAAGCAGCTTCAGCTTTTCTAAAATTTTAGGGGAAATCTAACAAAAAATGTAGTTATTTTGTTGATGATAAAATCATCCTTAATACTGAATAAAGAGAAATAACAAGATACAAAGGATACAGTAAACACAGGTTGGTCTCTAATTCTCTTTTCTTCATTGAACCAAAACTCCCTGTACCTTTGAAGCCATTCCCTTTATGTAAAACCTCAAGTGCCTCAAAGGAAGCCTACTTTCAGCTTTTGAGGTAGACTTGATTATAAGAAAACTTCAAACTTCCTGCTCATTACTTATTCTGAAAAAGGTAAGAGAGTTATATTAAGTGATATTCTCAAGCTCTTTTGTGAGCATCACTTTGGAAAATTCTTTGATTCTATTGGAAGTTATATAAAACAACCTCTCCTTCCATTGCATGGACACAACACTGCTTTGTAAGGAGGTAAAACCATAATATCTAAAATCAACATTCTGCAGTCACAGCCAGCATAAGGAGACCATGGCACCTGCAAGAAATTTCTGACAAGGATAAATGCAGATATACTTATGGAACTCCTAACCAATACTGCATAGTCAAGTATCTCACTTAAGTTAGCTGACACATTTAAAAACTATTTGCTTTGTGTTTCCATTCAAAAGACTATTCTCAAATACAAAGTTTTAAGGCAAAGCCAGGGGAATGCCTTGTCAGGTATCAATGGGAGGAGAGGTCCTTTGTCCTATGAAGGCTCGATAGATGCCCCAGTGTAGGGAAATCGAGGGAGGGTAGGTGGGAAAGGGTTAGATGGAGGAACATCCTCATAGAAGCAAGGGTAGAGGGGATGGAATAGGGGTTTTCTGGGAGGGGGGGAACCAGGAAAGGTAATAACATTTGAAATGTAAATAAAGAATATATGCAATAAAAAAAATCAATGTTTTTGTTGGAATACCATTTTCAAAGAGTGCCAGTTTAAATGGACTATTTACCTATTTGAAGACACAAATCCTGATTAAAATCTTGGTATAATATTGCTGTCATTTACTAGCAAGAACTCACTTGTCAGATGAATTATCACTTAGAAATTAGGATCATTTTCTTTGTTAAACAGAAACTGGACTGAGTACCTTTACTGTGTCCAATACTACATTGGTCAATATAGCTGCAATAAGGAACACACTGGACAGAAATCCATGTTTTTATCAAGTTTATATTCTAGAGGGGAAATATTTGTAAAATACATAGGATGCCAGATGGTAATGTGTTATGAAAAATTATATAGGCATAGAAATTGAGAATTTAAAGATGTAAAAGGAGATGTAATTTTAAAATGTCTGAGGAAAACCTGCAGCGACTTTGGGATAGCAAGAAAGACAGTAATTATAGGGTTGGAGTGAGCAGCATAGTTACAGGCAAAAGAAGCTAGAAGTGGGACATGTAAAATATCCTAGAAGTGGAGATGGAAGCCTTCTTTCCTTGTGATTTTCAGGAATGCAGCAAAGGTGGTCTATAGCATCAGAGGGTGAGAGCAAGAAAGATGAAGTGGTAGATGGAATGTAAACTAATTTGCACTTAAGGGTGGTTCCAATGGAGAACTGACATGCATATTTTTAGAATAGGTCTAACCATAGGTACAATTTGCAAATAAAGTCAGCAGAAAGTGTTGATAGATGTGATACATAAGAGAAATACATGAATCCAAGTCAGCTCATGTGTTCTAGTCCCAAAGATCTAGATGGATAGTGCTAACATCGATCGAGAAGAATGGAACAGCAAAATAGATGTCTTTAGGGTGGGCAATACAGTCGGAATTTAGCTTTAGTCTTGAAAAATTTAGGCTGTGTTTTAGATATCCAAGAAGAGGTCATGAATGTTGTTGAGTCAAGAATCTAGGGCCAGAGAAGCACCCAAGACTGGAACGGTACATTTAGAAACAGTCTTCATTAATTTTTAAAATAGAAATAACCTGGAAAAGAAAGGTGAGTTATAAAAACTAAGAGGACCTGAAAATATAGTTGTGTGACAGTATGGGTGCACCAAGTATAAGAACCTGGGTTCAGTCACCAACAATGAAAATAATTAATAAATAAGAGATCTGAGGACAGAGTTTTGGTAATACAAGACAGTTTTACTCAGTTTGAGGTAAAAGGTTCTGAAAAGCTGTTGTCACAGACAGGATCCCTATTCTAAGCAGCCCAGAGAACCTGAGAGAGATAAGAAAACGAGACCCAGATGTGTAAAATGATGGTCTTTACTTCTCTCATCCAAAGGGTACATTAATGTAGTCTGAAAAATTCAATGACTTTTTAAAGAAATAGATCCATTGGCTATAATAAATGATAAGCTAGAAAAGATGATAAAATGAATATTTGCCTCCAATGCTGATTACTCAAATAAAAGGTAAACCCAGGAGCAGGATACAAGACTGCTCTCTACTTAATATGAGTACCCTGCTCTCAGTCCCACACTGACTTAAGTGTTAGGAAACTACCAAGAAGGGTACAGCTGATCCTGGCCTCCCAGTAAGAGCAAGATATAGATAGATCACAGATCCCTTTCCATATCTTCAAGTCTAATAAGGACTAAGAGGTTTATTCTAGTGACTGTGTCACACAGAAGTTGACAGCATAATCCAGAGGAAGTGATTCATAAGTGATGTCCAGTGATGACTCTGAGCTCATTAAATATAGAATATATTTTCAAGTACTTTCTAATTGCATTTTCTGCTTCTATTATTAGTCTTCCTACAACAAAACTTCTCAAGGACATTAGAAAATTCCTCCAAGCCTATTTTTAGCTTCATCTCCTATGATCCATTATTTATTGTCTGAAATTTAAACAACTACTTTCTGGGCCTACTATATAACTCTCACCATGGAGATACATTTTATTTTACCCCAACACACACACACACACACACACACACACACACACACACACACACACACTACTTTCCTGAATTCCATGAGGAACCTAGAAGGCTCTAATAGAATATCCCTATGTAGTTTATTAGTCAAAGTAGATCATAGGATCTCACCACAACCCCAACTAATGTCAAAAAGTTATTATGGTCTTTGACAAGTTACATTTATTCCGAAGGTAGACTCCTCTGAATTGATATTCGGAAAACTCAGTGATGAGTTGTGTTTGCTATTGCGATGATAATATATTCTGACAAAAGCAGCTAAGAGGAAAGGGTGTTTATTTTAGATCATCTTTCAAGGGTACAGTCCGTCATCGTGGGAAAATACTGGCAGAAAGCCACTTTGAAGCAGTTGGTCATGTTGCATCCACAGTCAGAAAAGCAAAGGATGATGAATGTTTCTATTCATCCAGCTTCCTCCTTATGGAGCAGTCTAGGACACAAGTCTGGAAAATGTTGCTGCCCACTTTTAGGGTGTGTCTTCATACTTAAATTATCCAGACAATGAAAACCGCTCACAGGTATAGCAAGAGGTTAATCTAACCAAAGTAATACCTCACAAGTTTGCTTAAGATAAGCCTGAATCTTAGGTGTTTCTAGCTTCTGTTGACAATTAATAATAACCATCATAGACTACTGAGAAGGAATGAGACATTAGCCAATGATATATGATACCATGAAGGTAGGTATTGGCATTCTACTTAAAGCCAAAGAAACAAGCAATGATTTAAAGGAAGTTTAAAGTACAGTTGCAAATATTGTGTAACCATCTGTTTTATTTTAAAAGTTTTATTTTTATAAAACATGAAATATTAGGGAAATTGACTGGGATTGTTAATGGATTCCAGTAGTAATATCTTGAACTAGCTATTCTTGTGATAAAAGATTGTGTTTTGCTATAAAATGCCATATATAGCATTGCTGTTTTGAGAATTTCAATGTTTTGACATTAAATACTAAAAGCATTGCTATAACTTACTTTGATCAGTGTTAGATATATTTGGTATGCTAAAAAGAGGTAGTAGGAGAGATAGATAGATAGATAGATAGATAGACAGACAGACAGACAGACAGACAGATAGATAGACAGATAGATAAAAGGTGATAGAGACAATTTACTAATGTATCCATAGAGTCAGAAACACAAACAGATGGAGAGGCTTTGCCATTAGACAAAATGATTTTTTTATTTGTGAACTTGCAGTTTATTAAATTTATTTTTCACAATTTTACACTTGTACAATCTGATTATATTCTCTGACCTCTCTCTTTTTCACCCCAATTAGCCCCCATTCCTTACAAGACCCAGTGCCAGATATGGAGGAAAGAATTCACCAATGGTTTATGCTGTGGATCTTGAATACTATACTATTGTCCTGTCAGGCAAGATGTGCCTACTGGTATAATAATGGCATGGCTCTTACAGAGGTAACCAACTACTCTCTGGTTAGATTTGTGACCTTCAACATGAAAGGGACTTCATGCCTGTACTGTAAATCTGGTTAAATAAAAACGGGAGCAGGGGGAATCATGGGTCCTAGTGGGCAATTTATTGCTATAGTTTTGCTACAGAAGCATGATATGAAAAAGCCTATGTTCATTCTCATAAATATGCAAAACTATCAGCCATGACCAGAGAATCTTCGTTTTGCAGTAAATGTCAGTGTATATGGACACTCCTTTGCTCAAGGTACCAAGAATAAGAAACTGTTGAGTGATCAGCACTTCTATAACAGATCATCACAACCCCAAACTTCAGGGAATTTGACAGAAGAAGGTAAGAGCTGCATGATTGATTAAAGGACCACTGTGAAACACTCTTCTGTAATTAAAATTATGAACTCACACCAGCTATTGCTGTCTGCACTAGGCCTGTACCTGACTGGATCTGTCAATAGTCAGTCATACATGGAGGAAATTCCCTCACTCCCTGAGGTGTTGCTGATTTTTGTAGGAAGCTGGGAAAAGGAGGTGACTATCTTCAGGTGTGTACTCACAGATGTGTCCACCATTCTCTAATAAATAGTTCTACACCCATGCTCAAAGGACGTTGTTAAACTCCATCCCAAAACAAAACAAAAAGACATAAACATGGGATCCCACTCTTAAAGATCTTAGAGGGAGTGAGGTATCCTGCACCAGCAGACAATAGGCTCAGTTAATAGGTAGTCTCTATATTATGTGCCTGCAGTCAGGCTGTCTCTAAATCCTTCCGATTCTTTGTGACTGTAGTATTATAACTGGTGTTACTGTCAACTTCTGAGAGGATAGAAAGGCTGCAGTGAGTGTAGCAAGACCTTAGGATCTACAGCAACTAGAGGGGCTAAAATTTACTCACTGCTACAGTATTTTAAATATTATACCTCTAATGTCAGATAAATGTAAAATCAAGTTCCATCTAGTGATGACATAATAGGTTTCAGAATATAAATGACTCTACTTAAACTTCTATCAGAAAATAGCAACCTTGACTTTTATAACATAACTTAGTAGAGCTGTCTTTGAAGTGAGAATATACACAAAACCAGATTAATTGTAAATCACGTAAATGCTAGTGATGTCAGTCCCAGAGGCAGCTTGCCATTTATCATATGTCTATTGTTCTCTCCTTAAGTGAGAAAACTCTAAATTGATGCTTATAAAAGCCATAAGTCACTCCTCCAGATCTCTGCTATTCTCATCGGCTACAAATTCTAGGTCCTGTAGAATCTGACCTTTCTTCCATTCGTCGCTAGTGGGGTCTTTCTGAGGCACTCACTGCATTTAACAAGTTTATTGAAAGAACACCACTTCATCTTAGTCATGTTCAAGGTTGCTATTTGGATAGAAAGAAACTTCTCAAGACATAAGATTTCTAAAAGATATATAGAAATATATTATCTAATTTGCCATGTCCTTGTAAATAATAATTAAACATGATTCCTCCAATCCCTTATAACTGATAACCCTATCAGAAAAACCAACACAACTATTGATTTTGTGTTAGACAAAGTTAATAGTGCCATCTACCTTTGTATACTTTCAATACATGCATGGCACTTATTTCTCTGTTTTTCTATTAGTGTTGTTTTTGTTAATAAAAAGATGTTTGGTAAATTAGATTACTATTATTTATGTCAATGATTAGGTTTCTCTGCTAACAAGTTTATTGGTTAATATGCTAGAGATCTGCCTCTCAGATAAAATACCTTTTACCCACTTAACTTAGATTTGAAACATTCATCTCTCCTCAATTATCTAAGATAATTCCAAATTAACTATCAGGCTGTATCAAGAAGAAGTAATGAAAACACTGTCAAGGAGAAAAAAAGAAAGAAAGGAAAGAAAGAAAAAGCATAAAGAAACTGACTCCTTATGAGTGTGAAGCTTTTCTTTTATATTTTAAATAGTCTCCATGGTCAGAGTCACGATAATTCATAAGTTATTACATCATTTTCTTTGGAAATGTGAGAGCAAAAAGAGGGAGAGAGGAAGAGATGAAGGAGGGCCATGATGGGTGGAAGCTGTCTAAATGGAAAGAATAGAGTCTAGTCACATAGGAGGGGGCTGGAGGAGAATAGCAGGGACTATCATAGTATATTGCATATGAGTATGATAGTCAGTTAAAATAATTAAATAATAATGTTTAGATTATTAAATAAAAGAATGATTACATCAAAGAGTTGAAGCCACACTCAGAGAGCAACTGTTGACACCTAATAAACATAACATGGGAAAATGATGATAAAAACATTAATTAAATTTTCCATACAATGAACAGCTTAGTATCACACCTGAACCTTCCTGACTATAAACAGATCTATGACAGCTCAGTAATGGATAAGTTACCACTGGAACACAGGATGGTTCAATGAAGAGAACTCCACTTTCTATGTCCTTTAGGGGATTCATTTTTTGACGAGATGATTCACTTTCAATTTCAGAAAAATGATTTATCATTTATAGCCCAAATGCAGTGGCACACATGGCCCAAATCTCCATACTTAAAGACAATTTAACCAAAGTGCAGTTTTAGGATGGAGTTTTGATGCTAAGACTACAGCGTAAAAATGTTGCTCTAAAGTATGGTATATGTAAAGTAGGCACGCAAAGCCTTAGTTAATTGCAAGGAAACATTTTCCCCATTGCAATAAAGCAATTATCCATTGCATAGCAAAAAGTTGCATTTTCCTGAACAATAATACTGAGCAGGCCTCTCATCCACGTTGATAGGCACTACCCCTCAGTTTTGCTGAGTCTCATGACTTTGACTACTACCACTGCTGTACCTCTTTCTCTGAGCACAGCCTATTTCCCTAACACACACACACACAAGGCCCTGGGCTCCAAACCACAGAAAACAAACAAAAACTATGTATTAAAAACGATTTTCTCTTTTACTTGGCATGGTTGCTCTTACTTGCAATCCCAGTTCTTAGGAGGCTGAGTTAGAAGGATCAGAAGTTGAAGGCCAGCCTGTGCTACATTGTGAGCTCTAAGTCAGCTTGGGCTACAGAATGAGATCATATCTCAGAACCATACAATAAGTATTAAAATAACCTGTATTGTCCTTGGCCCAATAAAGAACCAAATATGCTTATCAAATTACTCCTAGTTTCCAAGTCTTTATCTACATATAGCTTGCCTAACATATCCAATCTACCAATTAAGAAATTCCTTTCAACTCTTTTTCTTACATCCATTCTTGTACTTATT
Source organism: Tokudaia tokunoshimensis (assembly GCA_036184795.1). Classification (NCBI taxonomy): domain Eukaryota; kingdom Metazoa; phylum Chordata; class Mammalia; order Rodentia; family Muridae; genus Tokudaia; species Tokudaia tokunoshimensis. The sequence goes on along the minus strand of BTHU01000016.1, from coordinate 112,696,964 downwards.
TCAGTATGAAGCAATGGCTTTCAATCCTACTGCCAGCCTTTCCACATGGGAACAAGCTTCCTTCCTCTCCCGAGGGGTATCATTTATTTTCTCGTCTCTTCATATCATCTTTCTTCCCTTTTTTTCATTATCTTATTCTAGATCTTCATTAAGCCATTTCCTGCAGAATACTTAGGAAGTATGGTAGATAAACTTTATGAACCTTTGAGTCTCTAGGAATGTTATATACTGTTAAACATTTGATAAAAAACATTGGCTAAGTACTGAAGTATAGGTTAAAATAATTTTCTTTCAAATTTGATCTTAATGGTTCCAATCAAACTCTTTTGCTCTCTTCAACTAGAATTGTTTGAGATATGTTCTTTAGATAAAACTTAATGTTTAAAACACCTCCACCCTCATCCTTGACCCAAGATTTGCAAGCTGAGTTGGAAAACCCATTTCAGAGAAATTTAAAGAACTCTAATCTCTCTAGTCCTGAGCTGCAATGAGTTGGTTCCTTTTAACAAAACACATTATCACAGAAACTTACCTTAGTACCTAATGACACTAAGGAAAGAGGGAAGGATGAAGAAGTTAGGAAAAGCAGAAACTGCTAGGTTGAATTTTCAAAATTGTGTGTTCTAGATGGAGCCATTATCTACCCAAGTATCCATTCTTGAATAACATGCTATTTTATAAAACAATCTACAATCACTCACTTAGCATTCTTTGTATTATAAATCTCTATTTTGTAAAGCTAAGAAATTTTAAATTCCCATATTTTCTATCAAAACCTGTAACACTAACTTGCCTGGTTTCCCTCCTGTTCCAAGAACACCTGCCCAGTCAGATGCAACCAATTTCCTTTGTTCGAAAAAAAAAGAAAAGGAAAGGAAAGGAAAGCTTGCCCATACAAGTATGATGGAACTTCTTTTCTTTGTTAGGAAAGAAATGTGTATTAGACCAGAGATGACCCAATTTCCAATAATGACTCCCTTCCTCCTCCATTTTCTTTTCTTTTCCTGATATTTTCCAAATTAGACAAGTAGACAATCAGTAATAGACTAAGGTTAAACCTCAACCAACAAGGAACAGTGACCCTCCACACACACCCTCTTGTGTTAAAGGTCAGGCAAAGGCCATCTCCACCTTTTGCATTCATTCCTCCATTCCTGTGAGTTAATTATCTGATGCTTCAAGTGGAATGGTGGTCTCTTCCTTTGTGATCCCCTGAGTAACAATAACATTTTACAACATGCTCTTAGCCCATGTAATCCTCACAACAACCCAATGAAAAAGAATCCATCTCTGGGTCTCAGATATTTAACCTTCAAAATGAAAGAGATGTTACTTTATTCAATAGATCCCATACCTGTAAATGGATGATATGACATTCAGACCCCTCAATGAGTGTTGAGTTGATGCTACTGCAAATGTTACAGGACTAAATTCCAACCACAATGAGACTTTGAGAGGAAAACTTACAATTCATTCCATAAATTGGAATATCTATCCATATAAAAACATACCTCTCACCTCAATGGGGAACTAGAGTTTTGAAACAAGTAACTATGTCCTGGGAACATAGACTTATGTTAACTCAAATTCCATGTTTTAACACGGTAATAGTTTGGTGGAATTTTTATAGTAACAGAATAAAGTCATAAAATTAAGACACTTCAAACACACTGGCAAAAATATTTGGAAGGGAGGTTTTGACAAAGCAAGAGACAGAGTTATATGTCTCAGAAGTTATCTGACAGCAATCCTAGCCCTTTGGTTGATTGGAAACTAATATTCTGTACATTCTAAAGGGTTTATTTCATGGTCATGAAAATGTTAACTCAGTTGCAGAGAAGGATAATAAGTGGCTATCGAGGGAAACTAAAGATGATCTAAGATAATTTGACTCTAGACTTGCAACATCTCAAACGTTCTAAGATTGTTGAAGTTCTAATAAGTTGATTAGCCTTCCAGAAATGCAACAGGGGTGCTCTTCTTTTTAGAAACATTTGTCAACACAATATTTCACTCCATTTTATGAGCATTATAAAATGAAGATAAACACTCAAAATGAGAAACTTAAAGGTTTTTGGTATCCTTTTAGATAATAATAGTTGGCGAAGACTAATATTTTTGTTTTAAAACTTCCTCCTTTTCCATTTTCCTGGATTTTTATTTTGAGTAATAAAAATTCAAACTTAGCAGAGCTATTAAAGTATTATTTTTTTAATCTTCATGCATACGTTTCATATTCACTCACTCAATACATTGTATCATTTTCTCGTGTCTGCATTGGGTTAACTTTTCCTGGAGAAACATGAGTCTATTTACCATAGATGGGGCACTGATGACACATGAAAGCAATGATTCATCCAAGTTCAATTTGGTGAACTTTTGAGTTTATTGGGATTACTCATAACAGCATAGGTGAAGAGTTACTTACAGACATGTGGATAACCCCCAAAGAGTTAGGTCACTGCAAATGTCCCACCTAATCATGGATGAGAATCTTATAAAAACTTCCTATTTCAGTTCACCTCTACTTCCTGCATACTCTTTCATCTTCCAATATCCACTTGCTGTGGGATTATGGCAGAAGAGAGTCATAGCTCAATCTATAGTGAAGGTCTTCTAGCAGAGAGTGGAAATAGCTGCATTATCATTACCATAAATCTATCTCTGTATTGTCCTTCTCTGGCAGTTGCCATGGTTACCATCACACAGAAATTTCTAGGATAAATGGTGATCATGCTATAGTTGGAGGAAAAAGCTTTACTATAAAAATCAGCTCCATTACTAAGCCTTTCTTGTAGCCTTTGCCTGATAGAGCTACCTTCCTGTTCATCTGACGTTTAGTAGACATGAAAGCCAAAGCAAGCAGCCATCTTCTTATAAATGTGTTATCTTCATTTAAAAGGCAGTAATAAGAATTGAGAGATGATTCAGTGTGTAAGAGCTCTTGATGCACAAGCATGGGACCTCAGGTTGGATTCCCAGAACCCACGTAAAACTGGGCATGACTCTCCTCATCTGTAACCCAGCACTGCCATGGCAGGGTATAGGTGGGGAAAACCCTGGGGTTTGCAGATCATCTATCAAGAATAGCCAAAACAACAAACCCTGGGTTCATTCAAAGATCCTCTCTCAAGGGGATAAAAGAAAAGTGGATGAACATCCAATGTACTCCTAAGACCTCTGCACTTGCACAAAGTGTAATCTCTCTCCCTTTCTCTCTCTCTCTCTCTCTCTCTCTCTCTCTCTCTCTCTCTCTCTCTCTCTCTCTCTCTCTCTCTCTCCCCACACACATACAACACACACACACACACACTGAAAATAAAATAAACAAAGCAGTTTTCTCTTGGAGATATTTTATGAAAGTTGGAAGTGACAAACATGAAAGAAATGATACAGAATGAGCATTCAATAAGCATTACTGTTTCAATATCAACTTGTCTAAAGAAGAAGGAAGGAGGAGGAAGCATTGTTGCTGAAGAAATGGTTCTGTGGTAAGATCACTTATAGTTGTTGCAGACAGCCAGACTCAGTCCAGCCCCCAAGTCATGTGACTCATGACTGCTTGCAACTCCACTTCCAGGTGGTCAGACAACCTCTTATGACTCCTGTAAGCACCTATACCCATCTGCTGCACATACATACTTACATACATTCATATAATAAAGTAAAAAGATGTAATCTGTCTTTAAATGCAAATAGCCTAACTAGAAGCAATCTCATCATCAATTTTTCCAAAGACATTTTTTAAAAAATGCCAATGGATGGTTCCTAGAGTCGATCCTCCACACCCTAAGTCATAAAAATTAGTTTAACTTCTCAAAAAAAAATGAGATTTTATAAATTGATTGTTTATGATGAAGTAAGACAAGGAGAATACCAAGCAATTTTAAAGATTGCTTTCTAAGTGAAGACCATTAATTATGATTATTGAGCAAAGGCTTTTTCTCCCTTATACATATTAATATCTTAAAAGAAATCTTTCAAACCCTTGCTAATCAAATAGAAGTGCTCAGCATTCTCTTTTCAAACAGGCCTTTCTGGGAAAGGCTTCCATCCTTCAATAACAATTAAAGCTACTCTGAAGCTCCCTGGGTGAATAGCTTTCTCCACGTTGTTAATTAAGAGAATGTCTCAGACATACTAAAAACATGATAAGCAGGCTGCCTTGAAATCCCCAGTTTTCTAAGCTTGGCCTTTCTTTAAAGGGTCTGGAAGATCTAAGTCTGTTATAAATGAAGCAGTCTGACTTCACACATTCCTCATTCAGTCAGCATAAATGTAATCACATTCCCAGGCTGAATTACAGACCTAGATTTGCGCATCTTCTTACAGTCTAAGAACAGCATTCAACATGAATCTCTTTCTACTAAGCATTCAACACTGTTGTGCTGTGCTCTGTTGAAATTCTGATATATGAGCATTGCCTGCCAGGCCAGTAAGATTAAAGATTTATGGAGGCATTTAAGGTCCTTCCAATGAGCCCTCTCACACCTGGTCCACAATGTGAAATATTGAAAACATAAGACTAAGTGTCAGGATTGATGGTTTAATTAGAAAAAAAAACCATGATATTTTGTATTACTATATGCTTTTATGTTATGTAATGAATAAGTATTTTTTTACTTATGAATTTTCTGCTAATTATTTAGGAATCATCTCAATAAGATATTCACTCTTATGTCAATAGCTTGGTCCCTGTGCCTTTGGTAGCAATTGCAAAGACATTTAGCTTCTGAGGTTTGTTATCTAACATTTTTAGCAACATATGTATAGAGAATTTTGCATAGTATTAACCTTTGCAGCAGGGTCTGGCCATGTGTCTAGTACTAAACCAGTTAAAGAAGATGGGATCTCAGTGTATGGCTACCTGCAGGAAGCCTCTTCAATGAAAGGTACTGAGACAGAAACACATATTTGCCCTTCTACATTTGCTAGTCTCAGAATATATAACAGGATGAGCTGAAAGATGGAGATAAACAGCTAAAATGGTAGAACATAGCCTGAGCAAGAGCCCAAGTCTCTAATGAACATGAAGATACAACATGACCCAAAAAGACAGAAACAAATGCCTGTCTTGTTTCAGCTATGTGATTTGAGAGTTCCATTATCATCCCACCCATGATGGTCCTTGGCCACTTCAGCAGTTACATTTATGAGTATCAGCAGAAGAGGAAAAATCACTATCAACACAGAGAAGGGAAGCAGACAAGAGAGCAAAAATAATGGCTTGAAGAGATATATTAACCTGATATCCAAACAGCCAGCCATCTTTAACCCTTGTCTTCTCACAACCATCTTTTAATCCTATTCTTCCCACAACTATCGCTTCCTTCAAAATTGTACTTCTTTTCAACCATTTTTTTTCTTGTTGATGGACAATTTTTTAAAAAAAGAACCCTGAGTATTCTCTTCCTACAAACTTTCTGCATGCCTATAACACAAAATTACTAAGATTTCAAGCCTGACTATCTCTTGGTAAGGTTAAATTTCTCCCTTTCAAGCGATACTGTTTCACTTCTAATTAGCAAATTACAGATTTTTTAAAATTACAAAAATCTTACAAAGCATTAATGAAATTTCAGGAGTGAAATGGATACTAGATGAATCTAATTTTGTGATTATTTTTCAGTCACTTTGAGTTTCATTTGTCTAGCCATTTGAGACATGAATCTTTTAAATACAATGTGACACTTATACTATTGTATTACAAATGAGAGAACAATTCAACATTTTCTTTTTACTAAAACATTTTGCCATTTTCCAGTCTCACCAGTGTTATTAGATTTAATACAGCCCCTTGACTGGTTTTCTGTTATATTTAGCTCCTTTCTGAGCTTGATTTCCCAATAAGCACCCTCCTAGAGGTGACTGGACCATACTGACATGCCATCCTCCCTGGATGTTAGACCTCTTTATACCCTTAGTGATTGACCAGCATTCATCCCCAAACTAGGGTGGTGCCTTTGCCTAGCCCATTGTTACTTCTGTGCTCTCTGGCACCACAGCAATAGTATTAATAACTGTTAACACTCTATGCCAGACATTGCTCTGGGCACTTTACAGGAACAGCTTACTAAAATCCTTAAGGATAACCTCTGCACAAAGTAAATGTTTTCAGAAGGTATAAATCATAGCTCAGAGAATATTAGCAAATTTCCCCAGGCCACGGTTAGTTAAGCATCAGAGTCAATGGATGAAGCTAAAGACTGAAACTAACATGCTAAAGATTTATGAGTATAAATCTGAAAGAAACTTCATTGACATCTCAGTAGATGGGATTTCTCTACACATTACTTGATATCTGTGCCCTATTGACTCTGGTAGGTCCCCTTAGTTTATTTAGTCTTTGACCAACTATTCTCACATGCATTCCACAGTTCACTTCACCTCATTCACTCTTAAAACCTGTGCTTGAATCTCTTTATTTATATTATCCTAGCTTGCATAATATAGACCTGACTTTGTATGCAAAACCTTTAGTAGATGCCTTAAGTATGTTACATCTGGGAAGGTGAGCTTGTGAATTAAAGATAGAAATGGAGAAAGAAATAAAAAATGAAGTCCCTTCACATTAGTATCAGGTTCCAATGCTTTTTATCTAGCAATCAATTCATTATTCATTATTATTCAAATCAATTAATTATTAATATCTATATCTCCTCACTGATGAATAACATATCAAACTTCTTGCTCCTGTGTAAATATAATTTGGTAACCATTGATCACCCTTTCCCCATCATTCTTTCACCAGTTTGCCTGGAACTGTTCCAGAGGCAGAAATGAAGATAGGAGTCATGGAGATCTGACAGAGCATGGTTTTACTATTCATACTATGCTGATTTCTTCCTAACACATGGTATCTTGTCCACACTGTGATCTCTGAACTTGGGATATTTTTTATTTACCTACTCCATTTCTTGAAAGTGTACTATGGTACACTTTCCTCTTGGGCCTAGAAGTCTGCCTGGTGCCTGGAATATTCTAGAGCAACAGCACTGACCAGGCAATAATTTTTCTGTTCAAGATTAAGGAACAGAGGTGTGGAAACAGCCTCTTGACACCAGAGCTGACACTAAGCTAAGTTGCACCTAATTCTTGCCTCCAAAGGAACTGGCAGTATCAGGAAGAGAGCAAGATTGTGTCAGGACTGCTCTAAGCCTCAAATGATGGGCCAAACTTTAGTATATGCCAGCCACACTCATGTGTGATGTCATTTAATGCGGGATGATCCAGAAGTGCTGTCTGTGAGTTCTAGGCTGTGAACCAGACCTTGAATTTGATTTCTTTTAAGTTCTGGGTCTCACTGGGGCAATCCAAGAATTGGGCTCAGAAACAAAGTCTCAGTATAGTTAGTCTATGTGCCATAGTCTTCCACAGATGGATTCCTACTCCCAGCTCTGCTATTAAAAGTCAGAAGGGTGGTAGGTAGCCGTAATCACCAGCCTACTTGTTCCCTTAACTCACTGCATGAATACTTACCTGGTGGCAGGAGTCCTTAGGCCTTGCCTAGAATTAAATCTCATCATCAAAGATCTGGTCCTGTGTCAAGTCTAAATCCTAGACTTACTCCATTTTCTCTCCCTAAAGCCATAGTCATCTCTAAAAGCCAGGCTTCTTGTTGATGGATGAGAAAGGTCCTTCCTTTCTGCCTTCTTGAACACACATTTATTTATTTCTCAATACTAAAATCAAGCACTGCCTTCACTCACTTGGTTTCCTTAGTTCTCGCTCTCTTTCATGTGTGAAGTTTGGTGCACAAATAGCTGTTCAGCTTGACATATCTTGTAGGAAGGTCACAGGAGAAGATCTGTGAGCTGCCATCTTCCTCTACTGTCAACAAATTCTAAATACCAAATAAGAGGTAGCATCTTGTGCCCTCAGACATAAAGCTGAGTCATGCTCACTGGAAGATCCTATTAAACTTGGAATAGGCATTTGATCTCCTAAGGGCTATGCAGAAGTTTTAAAATGGCAAATGCTAATTTTATTTTTAAGAGCATCTGCTTCTGAGATGATCAAAATATTTTATAGGGGTTATATTCCATTTCTTTTTCACTGAGGGTTCCCAGCAGGACTTATTAGAAAAAGCAAGATAATATAAAACATAGATGCAGCTCATTTTCTTATGAGTTAACATCCCAATAAAATTATCATAAATTGAAAATATGATCAATAGAAAACTCATTTAACACACCTAACCCATAGAACCTCAGAGCTCATAACACACCACTAGAATCAGTTATTTTTTCATCATCAGTCAAGTGGGAGGTGTCACTTGCTGCCACCTCCCAGCATCAGGAGAATGTCACACCATATGCAAAAAGAAAAGAACAATACCCCAAAGTATGATTAACATTGACTTTGTACTGACTTTACCCAGGTGTAGAGTTGGAAAAAAAATCATACATTAAATCTGCATAAGTTAGCAATCATCCATTAAAGTAAATTCTAAGGAAAAGAGAGAAAAGGAAGCTGAAAGGATTAAGGAAAATACAGTGACACCTTTTTATGTAATTAATATCAGAAAACTGTAATTCTGACTACCTCAAACAATGGTACAGTGGATTACAATGTGCATGTGAACACATACACTTTTATAGACATATAATAATATAATAAACTACTAAAAATAGAAACAAAAGAAAATCCTAAAGCTTCATGGAGCTGTATAAGGTAACAGTACACTAAAGACATTAAGTATATATGATGGAAGATGTATAATACAACATTATAAGGATATATATATATATATATATATATATATATATATATACACATATATATATATATCCCCTTATATAAAACCATAAGGTTTATTTTAGTTCAGAAATCCCAATTATAGTCAATCATTACAGGGTAGCAAGGCGAGAACCTAAACCAACAAGTCACATCTTCACTCATGAGCAGAAAGAGAATAAATGCATGCATGTTGAGTGTTCAGCTGGCTTCCAGGGCCCCAACACTAAGAATGGTATTACCTACTTTCAGACTGGGTCTTCCCATGTCAATCAAGTCAATTCCCATTACCCATGGGTATATCCACAGACCAACATGATATAGACAATTTCAAGTTAAGCGTCTTCTCAAGACTCCAAGTTATGGAAAGAAAACAATCAAAACTAGCCATCACCATGGTTACAGTGAGATGGGAGACAGAGACAGAATCCCCAGAAATTCAGGGGTCAGCTATACTGGCATACGCAGTAGTGAGCAAGAAGAGGCCCTGATTAAAACAAGATTGAAAGCAAGGACCTACGGCCAAGGTCATCCTCTGAACTCCACACATGCATTTATGCTTACATACATAAACACATATAAAAACATGCATGCACAGACACACACAAACCATATAAAGATGTGAAAATAAGGTTTAAATAAATGACAATGTATACAACAAGATCCAATGTTTATATGTACTCAATGTACTCTAGTCCTCTTTCTGAGCATATCTAGAGGTAAAATGTGATTCTAATACAAATTTGATAGTATCTCTAAAATAAAAAGACCAGGCTGGCCTAGAACTCACAGAGATCCTCTTATCTTTACCTCTCAAGTTCTGGGATTAAAGGTGTATGCCACCATGCCTAGACACTCACCCTAGTATTGTTCTGTATAATTATGTAAATGAGAATATTTAATTTTTATAAGACATTTATAGCCTTTGGAAAGTATGAATGAAAAACGAATAACTGAAAGACTCCAACACCATTCTCCTCATGAGATATAAACACAGTCATTAAGGTAGACCAGATGCACTGAAAAGCATAATCATCTTTGATTAGTATGCATAAAACAGCTAGCATTGTGGAATTCAGTTAATTGGGTACACGATGGATATTTTCCTGGCTTTTAATTCTCACATACATTTCTACTTGAATGAAATAGGTCCTTAATTATTACTTTTCTTCACATTTAACACCATAATTGTGCAATTTTGGGTGACTTGATTATGGATTTTTTTCCTACAAATGGCTACACTGAATTTATATTAGATCTGGAAATGAAGTAATGTTGTTCTTAAACACTTGTCATTTGTGACGACAAGATGGAACTGGAGATTGTTACATTTATTGACGTTAAGTTAGTCAGAGAAAGGCAAATATGGAAACTCAGCTGATCTCATAGAAATTGAGAGCAGAATGATGGCTAACAGATGCTGGTGACAGGAAGTAGAGAGGGTTGGAGAAAGTTGATACTAAGTTAATACCATAAAGATATTGTTAGTGTTTGAATAATTACAGATGTTTACCCTGATTTGAACATTAACATTATACAATGTATACACATAACAAAACATATTATCTCATAAATGTGAACAACTTTATGTGTTTGTGTTACATTGGTTAATAAGAGATCTTTATATTAGAAAAATAATAGCTTTCTAAAACCTAAGGAAGTCTCTGGATCCTACTGTCATCTACCAGGAGAAGTTCACATTAAAAAGAGGAAACACTGAGAGAAAAGTTAGTAATACATTATTTCACTGGCCTATTAGGAACTATTAACATATTAGCATACTTCAGACTCATCACAGTTTACATCTTTTGTCTGTTCTTCACATTTTATTGAAAATGAAACACTCTTACCTCTACTTTCACAAGAATCATTTCCTTAGTGAGGGGACTAAAATTACCACTTACTACAGTTTACAAATGACATGGCAAAATTTCTGAGGACTTGTGTGTATAATGAAGCTTTGCAGGATGTACTTTCCCCAAAGGAGATGGCCTGGCTCTATAATAGGTAAGGAAATATTATTAAACCTATCAGAGTTCTCTCATCAACAAATGAACAGAATAAAAATGAGGGTTTATGGTTGAGTTTAAGAGTCAAAACCTGTGAAGACACATATCATCTTTAAGAGTAAGCAATCTAAATTAGGTTAGAATGCAATGATAGATGTGCAGGTGGGTCATCCTGCATTCTACATTTGTAGTCTAACAACTAATTAAAGCATTCCCAATGAATACCCGTTTGGAGTGATACTAAAATCCAAAGCAAATACTTCAAGTTCAAGAGGTAACAAGGACCAACCTGAAACTCTGGAGTTAATATACAGAAACTTTCTACTTACTCTTGAATAAACGAGTACTTTAAAATATTTAACTTCAAGTAACTGGTAACATTAAACATAATCTAACAAAGGAACATATTTAATATATTGAGGATTAATTTTAGTAGGCTTTCTTATGAATTCTCATCAGCAAAGTGATTTCCATACTATAAAGTTGATTAGACTTTTAATATTTATGCTAATGAGAGAAGTCATAAATTATTTATTATCGTTAATTTGTGAACTAAAAAATCAATAAATGGCAATGTTACAACATAAAGCTTAAATATAACAGATATTTATTTATGTGATTTTTTGGCTCCAAAACTAGTTTTATATTTTACATCGATCTAAATCATAACATTAAGAGAAATGCCCAATTATTTGTAACTTTGAAGAGGAAAACAGAGCTATTAAACACACATTGGGAAAAGCATAATTAAATGTCAGGAGTCTCCCAAAGGGTTCATAATAGAAACTAACATGTTCCCTGCCAAGTGTTTATCAGGTTCCTACAAGCTTAATTAAGAAGGTGAATGACTAGAAAGAGAAAGAAATAACACAGTGGCAATAACCAAAACTGGTCAGTGGAAGATAACTAGGAACGATTCTATCCACGATGTGACTATTCAAAGACAGTTCCTCCAAGGAAAAGCAATTGAATCCTCTGAAGGTAGCATTCTAACCAAAGACAAAAGCTGGAACAACCATTATTCCACAACCCAGTTCATTTCTTTTAGATAGACTATTTTAAATCCTCTATTAAAATATAAGCTACTCAGTAAGGCTGCACATTAAATTTTCATCAGCAACTAAAAAACTCACATAAAACCCTCTGAGGAGAAGAGGATACAGTGAAGGGACCTAGGGGAATTGGGCCTTTCCTCCCTGCCTGGTTAGGTTTCCAATGGGGACACTGTTCTCCCTGAATGGCCGGGTTTTCCATGGTAACACAGTCCTCTCTGGAACACAACAGGTTTGGTACATGCCACTAGCACAACCCCAAGCAGGAACAGATGCTGAAAATTATCAGTAACACATACTAAACATGTGTACAATGCTGAACATGTTTACATGACATTATTCTGCCTCAGTTTCTCTATTTTAAGATAAATATTCTTTGTTTCTTTGCTTTTTCATCAACTCAAGGAGAGCAAGTTGCAATATAACTTTTTGGACAAATGATTCTTCCTTTGACTTTAGTTGAACCAGATGTGACCACACACTAGATACTCAGCAAAACTGAAGATTTTGTAAATGAAAAGTTTGGTATCAAAAAGGAGCTAAGAAGTTTCTGAGTGACCACTGTATGCCAAGTACTTTCCCTAAGCAGTTTCCAATCAGGCACGTCTAACCTGTTACACATGTGCCCACATATATCCTAGAATAGTTATAAATGGGACCCAAAATATTTGTAGGTGACAATGGCATACAGCTATGTCATAAGATTTGCCATCTGGCATGTCGGTGACGCCTTTGACCTCAAGAACAATCACATGAGGGACCTGTACTGTGTCTTTTACTTCAGCCTGTTTCCAAACTAACAAGAAAATTATGTATTGTGTAAGAATTATATTCTAAGAGTATTGATACAAATATATTTCTCTTAGGTTCCTGGTTCTTCACAAAGTCTCACAGAATGTCCCACAACTCTAAAGCCAGGCAAGTGGCCAACAGATGTGTAATCTTGCTACGTAACCATAAGTCATCACAAGTGGAATATCTGCCTATATCATGGTCAGCTAAAAGGAGTGGAGAAAGATAAGCTTGTGGCTCAGGTATCTGATAAAGGAGCAGGACTTCTAGCACCAGGCATTTAGAATTCAAATGCTGGTTCTAGTGTGCTTTAACTGTAAGAACATATGCAAGTTTCTTCACAGGTACATATATTTGTTTCTTCATCTACATTGTCATATGGGCAGTAATATTGTCAGGAATGAAGGAATGAACATACAACTTTCTCCAGAGTTCCAAGCCCACAGGAAATGATCATGAAATGCTCGCTTTGACCTCAGGGATCATTGTTGTTATCATTTCTATCTCCAGTCTAGAACCAAAGCTTTTCTGATACTGTCATTTGTCCATCTAGAAATTTATATTTATGTCTGCCGTATGTCAGACTTTTCACCTGGGGTCAAATATGCCACTTAGTAACAGTGCTTTGAAGAATATCAATTAAACTCATATATTGCAAAAACATTTTCTTGTCCCTTGAAGATAGATGTTCATGTTTTTAACACCATAGTAATGTATTATGCAGTTAACTTCTCTGCCAGAATAGCTTTTTTTTTTCCTCAAACAAGAACAAGAAGGAGACTGGGCCATTAAATTTAATGCTATTGCTAAACCCAAATATTCACTGGGAGAAGTTATGTGAAGATGTAGCAGGACTGAACTTCAATAGCCTCACCTTGGTTCTGTCTGGTTTTTAGAATCTGAACACCTTGTTTGGACCCTTCTGTTTCTCAGAAAAGGGAGAAGTTATTGAATTACAGCAACACAGACATCATAGATGTTTTTGATCTTTGAATTTTCACTAGAGAAAAGAGAGCTTGTTTTATGCCATGAGGACCCTGATGCCATTAGCTGCTCATCTCCAGTTTCTGCTAACATGTTCTATCCTTCTGCCCCTGTGAATTGCATTTCTACCTAATTTTTATTTCTTGGTCCCTATTTAATTCTGTCTCCGGCATTCTTTTTTAGGGGAATTATTACCAAACACACACACACACACACACACACACACAGAGTCATTATAACCTTCTCCTGTTAACTCCTTCTTGGCATCCTAGTTTTCTTATCTCTGTTTGACATGGTGGGATATAGTAAACACAAGCACATAGATGCAGGAGCACACATACAAATGCTCACATAGCTATGTGCTTGCACACACAGCTCATAAAGTGATTCAATACAAATATAGAGGTGGCTTCCAATTCAAAGATTTTTTTTTTTTTTTTTTGGCCCTAGATACTAGGAGACACTGTGAATTCAGGAATGTTCTGTCTTAAATAGTGATACAGCTTTATCTGTTTACCTGATTAAGCAGGATTTACATTCTCTATTTCTGATGTCTTCCGAAAAAAAAAAACTGAAGGACTAAGCCAATTAAACTGAATATTTTGCAATAAGAGTGAAGTACCAATCACTATACTTTATTAATATAGCATCACAATATGAGTGACCTGCATCGTAAGGTTTTTACATAGGTATGTATATTACAGTGTCTAACTTCTCAATACATGCTCAGAACTAGAGTTACAGATGTATAAAACTCTATTTTTACATGGATGATAGGAATCCAAACTTTGCTTCTGGGGCTGGCAATTTACTCACTAAACCATCTCTCCACCCTCTGTATCTGCTTACATTAGTATCCATTAAATCCTACAAGGTGAATAGAAGTTTTACGACACAGACACAATATCACTTCGACAGAAGGAGGGATAGATGAAGCATGGAAGACTTTTAGGGTAGTGAAACTACTCTGTATAATACTGTAATGGTAGTGATGGTATAAATGTCATTACTCCAGTATCCAAATGTGTAAAACACACAATGTTTAGAATGAACCCTTTGCTAGATCGTGTTTTGTCAACTTGACCAAGCTAGAGTAATGTAGGAAGAAGAAAACTCAACAGAGAAAATGTTCCCACCATTTGTGGGGCATTTTCTGGAGTCATGATTGATATGAGAGGTTTCAGTTCACTGTGAATGATACTATATACTGTCATTAGTTATAAGGTCTCTGAGAAACCTATGCTAGGAGATAACAGTAGGAAAGAAAGGAAGTATATGCTTCCCTGTTTTACCCTCTCCACTGGCCACATGAAGCTTAACTTTCAGACAAGTAATTACTGTCTTTCCTGTCAAATGTTGAAGATGAAAGAAACTGACTTTTTCAGCCACACAGCCAGAAACAAGCTTCAACTTATGCTCAGGGAACTGATTTCAGCATTCTTTTGGGCAGCAGGCCCAAACAAAATCAATTAAACAAAAGCAAAAATTTAAACAAAAACAATTCATGTAGAACAATGTTTATGGGTGTCTACTAAAATGCCTCTGAAGCATTTGCATCCTATGTCTGTCCATCTGATTCGCCTAGAACGCCCTATATTACCTTCAACTGAACTCACCTATACCTCCCTAAATCTAAGACTCTAGGATGACAGTTCTAAATATTTTCATTTCTACATGATTGACAGCTCTAAAATTCATCATATCATCTTATCCGGACTCAAAAATCTTTCTAATCTCTCTTAAAAAAAAAAAGATGCCCAGCCACTCTACCAGAAAGATGCCCTGCAATGTGAAGCCCTGGCCTCTCTTGTTCCTTGAGGCGACTGCTCTTTGTTCATCAAGTTTTGTCACCTTTTTATTAACATATCTGCTTTAATTAGCTCTTTTTTTTTTGGTCCCTCATGACTGTCTTACCCCATGTCTCACAG
Source organism: Tokudaia tokunoshimensis (assembly GCA_036184795.1). Lineage (NCBI taxonomy): Eukaryota > Metazoa > Chordata > Mammalia > Rodentia > Muridae > Tokudaia > Tokudaia tokunoshimensis. The sequence continues at coordinate 112,681,463 of BTHU01000016.1, read as the reverse complement.
AATGTAATAATAACTTTCTCTTTTTCTCCTATCTCTGTCTTTATTCCATGTCAGTGTTTCTAAAATATATATAAAGCGAATGTTGTCACTTTCTTAAAATGCTTCCATGACTTCATCACCAACTGGTACAATGTCCTAAATGATCTTGAACTTTCCTTTCATCCTCATCTGCCATCATTTCCATTCTCTTACCCTTAGGAGTTTCTTGTAATTGATTATACGATGTCTTAATTTGCCTCCACTCTTCAGTGTTCGCTGGAACACATCTCCATTTCCCTGGCTCTGCCAAACTGCTCCTCGGCGTCCTTCAGATCACTTATCTATTTGTTCTGTGTTACCCAACAGAGGATAATGTCCTGGTGATGGAACAGCCACAGTACTGCTGTTTTCTAACCTGTAGGAGCTTCTGAATTTCCAAGTCTATAAAAGCTATGGTTGGGTAGGAAGGAAAAGCCAAGCCAAATCTCTGTCTTGTAGATCATCAAAGGCCCATTAAGTAGGGCTTTATTTGCATACAACTATCCTTGAAGAGGAATTACTGGCAATAACCCAGGAGCCATCTTTGTAAGGGCCTTCTTGCTGTTGCAGATGGGCGTCCTGAGATTTACAAAATCAGGCAGAGATCTCACCGCACCTGAGCAAGCTGTCACCCCTCCAGCACTTACACAGGTGGATGCCTTGCTGATCCTCTGGCAGAGGTCCCGAGAGAAGGTTCATTCCAACTCTGACAGCACATGAAGCCAGAGACAATTAGCTCAGGTATCTGGAAAGATGAACCTAATCTAAGAACAATCCTTACTTCAGAGTCACCGAGCTTTGACAGTCTGCATGTCCTCCTTGCCCACTTACGACATTTTTCACTCTGAAGAAACTCACCCATCTTTGGTCCTCCACAGATCCCAGATCTTCTAAGATGATAATGCTCCTTAGAACATGTTGCTTTGTTGAAAGACATATTGATTCTCTTACACTTATTATGTGTAGGTGGAATGAAAGAAAACATTTTAGATTGGGCATCTCCTCTCTGAGCTGAAGCCAATAGCTAAGTGTGTTTGCTTTTCTATATAAAATTGTCACTTCCATGACACACTAGGTATGTTTGTTAAATGTCTGGCTGTTGTTTTACGGCCTCAGAGTCATAGGTATGGTTAAAATCTATGAACCTGTTTAATGAAATAACTTCCCAGGAGACAAAGACATTTCAGAGTCAGTACTACCACACATCATTCTCTTCAGGATTTTGTTTTAATCAGAAATATGTTTTAATTCTTCAAATTCCATGTACTGTGTGAATTTTCTATAATATTTCAACAGATTTAGCCAAACCTGTAATCTCTTCCCTCAGTCGTAGTAAATGGATTTGAACCTACGAGAGGTTCATAAACAGAAGAAATAATTTTTTCAGAATTTTTATTTATCTCAAATACCTAGGCTTCTAATTTTTGAAAGCAAATACATAAAAAAAAAGCATCAGATATACTCATACCCTGACCTGCATTTCTGCAGTTAAGCATTTAAAAAGAACAGAACTACAGTGGATAACATAAAATAAATTCTCATTTATTAACATCTGTAAAATTACTACCCATTATGAGACCAGTAAGCTCATGTGCAGTCCATAAACTCAAATGGTCAAGAATCCATGACAAATATGAAGGTGGTATTCAGACCCAAGCATTCCAAAATAGGGACTTAAAAGGCATTGCTCAGACTCACCAGGCTATTTTCTACTGTATTTCAGTAGCAATAACAGTTAAAGAAAAAAAAAAGAAAAAAAAAACAGATGCAGCATCTTTAAGGTAAGTATGTAGATTTTAACATAAGTGGGTTAACATTTTATTTTTTTTAATTTTATTTTATTTTCTAAGTTTTTTTTTATTTACATTCAAAATCATTTCCCCTTTCCCATTTCCTCCCTCCACGAAAGTCCCATAAGGCCCCTTCCCTCCCTCTTTTCCCCATTCAATCCCCTCTCGCTTCTCTGTCCTGGCATTCCCCTACATCCAGTATTTCCAGGACCAGGGGTCTCTCCTTCCATCTTCTTGGAAATCTATTGATATGCGAATTGTGTCTAGGGTATTCCGAGATTCTGGGTTAATATCCCCTTATCAGTGACTGCATACCATGTGTGTTCTTTTGTGATTGGGTTACCTCACTAAGGATGATATTTTCAAGTTCTGACCATTTGCCTAGGAATTTCGTGAATTCATTGTTTTTAATTGCAGAGTAGTATTCCATTGTGTAAATATACCACATCTTCTGAATCCATTCCTCCGTTGAGGGACATCTGGATTCTTTCCAGCTTCTGGCTATTATAAATAAGGTTGTTATGAACATAGTGGAGCATGTGTCCTTATTGCATGCAGAGGAAGCCTCTGGGTATATGCCCAGGAGTGGTATAGCAGGATCCTCCAGGAGTGTCATGCCCAGTTTTCTGAGGAACCACCAGACTGCTTTCCAGAGTGGTTGTACCAGCTTGCAATTCCACCAGCAGTGGAGGAGTGTTCCTCTTTCTCCACATCCTCGCCAACAACTGCTGTCTCCTGTGTTTTTGAGCTTAGCCATTCTGACTGGTGTGAGATGGAATCTCAGGGTTGTTTTGATTTGCATTTCCCTAATGACTAAGGATGATGAACATCTCTTTAGGTGCTTCTCAGCCATTAGATTTTCTTCAGGTGAGAACTCTTTGTTTAGCTCTGTACCCCATTTTTTAATAGGGTTATTTGGCTCTCTGGAGTTTAACCTCTTGAGTTCTTTGTATATATTGGATATTAGCCCTCTGTCGGATGTAGGGTTGGTAAAGATCATTTCCCAGTTAGTTGGTTGCTGCTTTGTCTTTTTGACATTGTCTTTTCATTTGTCTATTCTTGATCTTAGAGCATAAGCTATTGGAGTTCTATTCAGGAAATTCTCCCCTGTGCCCATATGTTCAAGGTTCTTCCCTAGTTTCCTTTCTATTACTTTCAGTGTGTCTGCTTTTATGTGGAGGTCCTTGATACACTTGGAATTGAGCTTAGTGCAAGGAGCTAAGAATGGGTCAATTTGCATTCTTCTGCTTGTTGACCTCCAGTTGAGCCAGGACCATTTGTTGAAAAGGCTATCTTTTTTCCACTAGATGGTTTTAGCTCCTTTGTCAAAGATCAAGTGACCATAGGAGTGTGGATTCAATTCTGGGTCTTCAATTCTGTTCCATTGATCTACATACCTGTCACTGTATCAGTACCATGCGGTTTTTAAGACTATTGCTCTGTAGTACAGCTTGAGGTCCGGGATACTGATTCCCCCAGAAGTTCTTTTACTCTTAAGAGTATTTTTAGCTATCCTGGGTTTTCTGTTATTGCAGATGAATTTTTGAATTGCTCTTTCTAACTCTATGAAGAATTGAGTTGGGATTTTGATGGGGATTGCTTTGAATCTGTATATTGCTTTTGGCAAGATGGTCATTTTGACTATATTAATCCTGCCAATCCATGAGCATGGCAGATTTTTCCATCTTCTGAGGTCTTTTTCAATTTCTTTCTTCAGAGACTTGAAGTTCTTGTCATACAGATCTTTCACTTGTTTGGTTAGAGTCACACCAAGATACTTTATATGGTTTGTGGCTATCGTGAAGGGTATCATTTCTCTTACTTCTTTCTCAGCCTGCATATCCTTTGAGTATAGGAAGGCTACGGACTTGCTTGAGTTGATTTTATATCCAGCCACTTTGCTGAAGTTGTTTATCAGCTGTAGTGGTTCTCTGGTGGAGTTCTTTGGGTCACTTAAATATACTATCATATCATCTGCAAATAGTGATAGTTGACTTCTTCCTTTCCAATTTGTATCCCTTTGACCTCTTTTTGTTGTCTAATTGCTCTAGCTACAACTTCAAGTACTATATTGAAAAGATATGGAGAGAGAGTGCAGCCTTGTCTAATCCATGATTTTAGTGGGATGGTTTCGAGTTTCTCTCCATTTAGATTGATGTTGGCTACTGGTTTGCTGTAAATTGCTTTTACTATGTTTAGATATGGGCCTTGAATTCCTGATCTTTCCAAGACCTTTAGCATGAAAGGATGCTGAATTTTGTCAAATGCTTTCTCAGCATCTAATGAGATGACCATGTGGTCTTTTTCTTTGAGATTGTTTATATAGTGGATTACATTGATGGATTTCCTTATATTGAACCATCTCTGCATCCCTGGGATGAAGCCTACTTGATCGTGGTGAATGATCATTTTGATGTGTTCTTGGATTCGGTTGGCAAGAATTTTATTGAGTATTTTTGCATCGATATTCATAAGAGAGATTGGCCTGAGATTCTCTTTCTTTGTCGGATCTTTGTGTGATTTTGTATTAGCGTAACTATGGCTTCATAGACGAGTTGGGTAGTGTTCCTTCTGTTTCTATTTTGTGGAATAGTTTGAAGAGTATTGGTGTTAGGTCTTCTTTGAAGGTCTGATAGAATTCTGCACTAAAACCATCTGGACCTGTGCTTTTTTTGGTTGGAAGACTTCCAATGACGACTTCTATTTCTTCAGGGGTTATAGGATGGTTTAGATGGTCTATTTGATCCTGATTTAATTTTGGTATTTGGTATCTGTCAAGGATATTGTCCATTTCCTCGAGATTTTCTAGTTGTGTTGAATACAGGCTTTTGTAGTAGGATCTGATGATTTTTTTAATTTCCTCAGTTTCTGTTATCTCTCCCTTTTCGTTTCTGATTTTATTAGTTTGGATACTGTCTCTGTGCCCTCTGGTTAGTCTGGCTAAGGGCTTATCTATCTTGTTGATTTTCTCAAAAAACCAATTCCTCGTTTTGTTGATTCTTTGTATGGTTTTATTTGTTTCTACTTGATTGATTTCAGCCTTTAGTTTGGTGATTTCCTGCCTTCTACTCCTCTTTGGTGTATTTGCTTCTTTTTGTTCCAGGGCTTTCAGGTGTGCCATTAATCTGCTAATGTATGCTGTCTCCCATTTCTTTTTGGCGGCACTCAGGGCTATGAATTTTCCTCTTAGCACTGCTTTCATTGTGTTCCATAAATTAGGGTATGTTGTGCCTTCATTTTCATTAAATTTCAAAAAGTCTTTGATTTCTTTCTTTATTTCCATCTTGTCCAAGTTATCATTGAGTAGAGCATTGTTCAGCCTCCATGTGTATGTGGGTTTTCTGTTGTTTTTATTGCCATTGAAGACCACCCTTATTCCATAGTGATCTGATAGGAGGCATGGGATTATTTCTATCTTCTTGTATCTGGTGAGGTCTGATTTGTGACCAATTATATGGTCGATTTTGGAGAAGGTACCATGAGGTGCTGAGAAGAAGGTGTATTCTTTAGTTCTAAGATGAAATGTTCTATATATATCTGTTAGTTCCATTTGGTCCAAGGCTTCAATTAGATTCACTGTGTCCATGTTTAGTTTCTGCTTTCCTGAACGATCCATTTCAGAGAGCGGGGTGTTGAAGTCACCCACTATTATTGTGTGAGATGCGATGTGTGCTTTGTGCTTTAGTAAAGTTTCTTTCACGAATGAGGGTGCCCTTGCATTTGGAGCATAGATATTCAGAATTGAGAGTTCTTCTTGGTGGATTTTTTCCTTGATCAGTATGTAGTGTCCTTCTGTGTCTTTTTTGATGACTTTAGGTTGAAAATCAATTTTATCTGATATTAGGATGGCTACTCCACCTCGTTTCTTGGGGCCATTTTCTTGTAAAATTGTTTTTCAGCCTTTTACTGTGGGGTAGTGTTTGTCTTTGACACTGAGGTACGTTTCCTGCATGCAGCAAAATGCTGGGTCCTGTTTACGTATCCAGTTTGTTAGTCTAAGTCTTTTTATTGGGGAATTGAGACCATTGATATTAAGAGAGATTAAGACAGTGATTATTGCCATCTGCCATTCTTGACGCTATCTTTCTGTTTGAGTGGTTATCTACTTTTGGGTTTGAAGCAAGAAGGTTACTATCTCATTTTTTCCAGGTTGTTGTTTCTCTCCCTGTATTGGCAGTTTCCACCTATTATCCTTTGCAGGGCTGGGTTTGTGGAAAGATATTGTGAAAATTTGGTTTTATCATGGAATATCTTAGTCTCTCCATCTATGGTGATTGAGAGTTTTGCTGGGTATAGTAGTCTAGGCTGGCATTTGTGCTCTCTTAGTGTCTGCATGAGATCTGCCCAGGATCTTCTGGCTTTCATACTCTCTGGTGAGAAGTCTGATGTGATTCGGATAGGTCTTCCTTTGTATGTTTCTTGGCCATTTTCTCTTACTTTTAATATTCTTTCTTTGTTTAGTACATTTGGTGTTTTGATTATTATGTGATGGGAGGTATTTCTGTTCTGGTCCAGTCTGTTTGTGTGGGGAGCCAAACAAGGTCATTCAGCCATGGCTGTCTTATGACCATGAGATTGTTGAATAAAGACCTGCCCAGGAACTGCTGGTCCGAGAGTAACTACAGATCACTCCACCCTTAACCGCGGAATGTCCCTATGTGCGCAGATACCAGATGCCTTCACCAGATGCCCTTTGCGCTTCTTGCTGCCAAGAATACCTTGACCCCTCCCTCCTTTGCATTTTGCAAAGGTCACTTCCCCCTAGCTCCCCCTCCCAACTTCCTCATTCAGGGCTTGGCCCATAGCTCACTTCTCCCTAGCTCCCCTTCCCAACTTCCTCATCCCCACTGCTTAAAACGTGCTGCCTGTGTGACAATAAACGGGACCTTGACAATAGAACCTTGCTTGGTCTCCTTTCTTTCTCCTCCCCATGACCCTCAGGTAGCGCCTCTTCGGGACCCTGAATAACTAGACCTGCTGGACAGGTCATGTTTGGAGTTCTGTAGGCTTCTTGTACGTTCATCGGCATCTCTCTCTTTAGGTTAGGGAAGTTTTCCTCCATAATTTTGTTGAAGATGTTTACTGGCCCTTTAAGTTGCAAATCTTCACTCTCATCTATACCTAGAATCCTTAGGTTTGGTCTTCTCATTGTGTCCTGGATTTCCTGGGTATTTTGGGTTACATGTTTTTTGCATTTTGCATTTTCTTTGACTGTTGAGTCGATGCTTTCTATGGTATCTTCAGCACCTGAGATTCTTTCTTCCATTTCTTGTATTCTGTTGTTGATGTTTGCATCTATGACTCCTGATTTCTTCCTAAGGTTTTCTATCTCCAAAGTTGTCTCCCTTTGTGATTTCTTAGTTGTTTCTACTTCCTTTTTTAGATCCTGGATGGATTTGCTGAGATCCTTCACTTGTTTGTTTGTATTTTCCTGTATTTCTTTAAGGTATTTTCGCATTTCCTCTTTCAGGATTTCTGCCTGTTGACCCAAGTTCTCCTGCATTCTCTAAGCGATTTTTGTGTTTCCTCCTCATGGGATTCCATCTGTTGCTCCATCGTCTCCTGCATTTCTTTAAGCAGTTCTCGTGTTTCCTTTGTAAGGGCATCTATCCGTTGATTCATTTCTTTAAGCAATTTTTGTGTTGCCTCCCTATGGTCATCCGTCTGTTGACCCATATTCTTCTGCATTTCTTTATGCAATTTTTGTGATTCCTTTGAAAGTGCATCTACCCGTTGATTCATTTCTTTAAGAGATTTTTGTGTTGTCTCCTTGTGGGCCTCCATCTGTTGATCCATGTTCTCCTGCATTTCTCTAAGCGATTTTTGTGTTTCCTTTGTAAGGGCTTCTAACCGTTGATTCATGGTCTCCTGTAATTCTTTATTAGATTTATTTGTGTCCTTCTTGTGATCCTCTAATAGCATCATGAGAAGTGATTTTAAATCCAGATCTTGTCTTTCGGGTGTGGTGGGGTATCCAGGACTTGCTGCTGTTGGAGAGTTGGGTTCGGATGGTGCCATATTACTTTGATTTCTGTTAGTAATGTTCCTACGTTTGCCTTTTGCCATCTGGTTACCTCTGGTGTTAGTTGGTCCTGTTGTCACTGGCTGTTGGTTGGACCTCCTGTGAGCCTGCAAAGCTATTTCTGCCCCCCCCCCCGGATTACCGGGATTCCCCTGGCACCGATTTCTGGGGCCTGCCTGCTCCTGAGGGTTAACATTTTAACGTAAGTAGGTAGATGATTGCCAAACCAAAAAAAAAAAAAAAAAACTTACAGCTTAAATAAAATTGACTAGTGTGCCAGTAGAAAGCCTATGTATGCTGCTTTTAATTAAAATTAAGAACTGAAAAGCAAATATTCTCTTCTGGATTTGGTATATATATACATATATACATATATACATATACACATATATACATGTACACATATACACATGTACACATATATACATGTATACATGTGTGCATGCATGCAAATGTGCACACATACATTAATACATATGTACATATATACATATATCCATGTATACATCATATATATATTATATGATATATATATATAATAGCATGTATGTAAGTTTGTGTCTGTATTCCCCAATATCTTTCTGCTTGTGTCATGACAGTCTAGAAAGAAAGTACTTCATTAAGCTCCCCTGATTCGGTGAAAGCTCCCTCACCATGATCCTCTTTATAACTTTGCTGTGATTATTTTTAAAATAATGAACCAAAATCATTCTTTTTAGTTAAAAGCTAAGTGCATTAATTTGCAAGTCTTACTGGTATCTCTTTCAGAGCATCACAAGTAGCATAAATAGCATGTGATGAGAACTGTCATAGTAACACCTGCATAACCTTAGCACTGTCTGTGTCATTCAGAGATAAAGTTGATAGCATTATATTATATAATAGCTAAAATATTATTGCTTGACTTTTGATCAATGAAATTTTGAACCCACTTATTTCTCTCAATTTGATACATTAAAGTCAGCTCAATTACAATCAGGTCAACTCACATTTTGCTAGCTAAGTCAAACAGTAAAGGAAAATTAAATCGAAATCTAGATATCTATTGTATTGATGCAAATTTTCATTTTCTTCTCATTTGAAGTGAGAAATGCTTCTAGACAAATGAAGGCTAGTATTCCATTCAGGGTTTTTTGCCATTGGATCTAGACATGTCAGTTCTTCATACATACATCATATTCCAGTACCAGTAGATTTCTAACTAGAGACCTAAATGCCTCTTGGAGAAAAAGCTTACCTCTTCCATCAGTTGCCTTATCTTTCTACTTTCTCCATGGGTCACCCGCAGCATGTGCTCCTGGCAAAGCCTAGACACTGCTTCCAGAAAGGCCCTACCTCCTTTCTTTTCCCTATTTGAATCAACATATTTCTTACTTCATGGTGTTGGCTCCAGTTACATCTGTTCACACCTGTATGTGTATATATATATGAGTGCCAATGCCTACAATGCATAAATATATGGAGACCAAAGGTTGATGTTAGGTATCATCATGTATTGCTCTCTGTCTTTCTTGTGTATGCATGGCATGTGAATATACATGTTTATTCGTTAGCATATGTGTGCTCTCATGGGAGGAGCATCTGCATATGGGTGCACACATGTGCATGTAGAGGCCTGAAGTCAAAGCCTGGTGTCTTCTTCAATCACTCACCACTTTATTTACAGAGACAAGGTCTTTGACTGAGCCTAGATATTGGTGATTCTAGCTAATGTGGCAAGCAAGCTTGAACCTGGCATCCCCTGTCTTTTACTCTGGAAATGCTGGGATTACAAGGTGCCATGATACCTGTTCAGCCTTTACATGAACTTTTATGGATCTGAACTATCCCCATAACTGAGTATTAATCACCACCCATTGAGCAGATCTCCAGCCCTTTACATATCATTTTATAACAAACTTACCATTTTTGAGGCTTGGATGTATATGCAATTACATCTTTTACTAAGCTGACCATAGCTGAGACCTAACTACCCCTCTCTCAATGGAACACCATAGACTTTCACTGAATGTGTTATATCAATGAGAGTTGCCTTTGGCAAGAACTGCCTAGATTTTGGTCATTTTCTAATGTACTTTAGAAGTTATAAAACTTCATTCCCTGAAGCTTCTCGGGAATTGCTCACGAGCAGATTCTACGTGGACGGAGAGCTGAAAAATGAAACGACGGGGGTCGAGAGAAAAGAACACACAGAGACATTAGTGCATGGCTGTACAAAATCTTTCTTTTTTACTTTGGGGATAAGAGCGACAATATATGTGCTGTGGGCATGACCCTCCCTCCCAAAGCTGCGAGTCTTGCCAGCAGGTCTCTGCCTGGCTGAGAGATGTTGCCATAACAGTTCTCAGGAAGATGTTAATTTCACAGGGTCTACTACTCTGCAGGAGATGGCAACTGACCCCCTTTCGCAGGAAACTGCAGCTCCTTTGAAGACAAAGGCTCGTTCCCAGGGCTCTGTCAGCTCCGCCAGGTGGGGGGAGGTGTGGCTGGAATTCCTCAGGTGTAGGTGAAATGCAGGCAGCTGAATTTGACTATCAGGTTATATGGCATTACAATGACTCTCTACAATTCCCATCTGATCTAAGACTCTATGAAAACAGCAGTCCCATGCTTCTTTGGCTATTGGAAGCTTGTATCACCAGGAGATTGTGGTGCTCTGCAGAGCTTAAGATTTGGAAACCTCCACATTAGTGAATATTCAAGTTCTATCATACCACTAGGCCATGTACTTTTCTAATATTCCAGACCTGGAAAGAAATAAGTCCAAGAGGTGAAGAAAGCGTGTGTGAAAGATTCCTCAGCTCTAGTATCTGGCTTTGGTCTTGTCTAAGTCATCTATGTTCCTGAAGCATTTTTTCTCTATTCACCTATACCCAGTGCTAGTACAGACTTCAAGTTCACGTCTCATTAAATGACATATACATGTTGGCTAGTATATAACAAGTACAATTTATATATGAATAAACTTAAAAGAAAGAACAGCCATTTTAGGTGCTAGGAGAAAATATAAGAACTAAAAGAACAATACCCTTCTATCTTTGTTCCCTGGAAGCCTATGAAAATTAAAATCCTAAAACAGCCTCTGAGTCCTGAGGAAAATACATGAACTTGGGTAAGCAGGAAGCTGGGGAAAAATATCCTATCCACACAGCCCTGGAATATATGATGCTACTCAAACAGGAGCTAGATATTCTCTTAACAACATTCTTCCAGGAATATATGAAAAATTATTTCTGTTCAGGGCTCTAAGGGGAAATTAACTTCATTACCACAAACAACACTATCTACAACTTATGTAAATATTAGGGCACATTTAGCTATCTAGGTAAATATTCCCAGGTTGAGATATTAACATAAATAGTTTATAAGAATACCTTGGAGCTTTAATAGAAGAACTGATGCTGCCCGGAAGAAATAATTTCATAATCCAGAGTGCATTAAAATTAAACTTACACACCCAAGCGAACAATGCAGATGTATTTGCCACAAAAAAAAAAGCATCAAAAGGGAAATTAGGACAAATTTTACAAATGGAAAACAAAATAGAAGTAAGACTTTCAAGAATTTTATACAACACAGGAACTTTTTTTAAGTTTATTTATTCATTTAATTTACATCAACTATAGTTTCCCTTTCCTCTCCACCTCCCAGTCCTTTCCCCCACCTCTGCACCCCACCCCCATCTACTCCTCTCTTTCTCTTCAGAAAAGGGGAGACTTCTTCCCATGCATATCAACCAGCCTTGACATATCAAGTTGCAAAAAGACTAGACTTGTATCTTCTCCTATTGAGGCTATATGAGACAGTCCAGTTAAGGGAAAGGGTCTCAAAGGCAGGCAACAGACTCAGAGACAGACAGCCCCTGCTCCCAGTGTTAGGAGTCCCACATAAATATTGAGCTACATAACTGTTACATATATGCAGAGGGCCTAGCTCAGTCATGCTCTCTGGTTGGCAGTTTGGTCTCTGTGAGCAATTATGGGCCCAAGTTAATTGATTCTGTTGGCGTGTGTGTGTGTGTGTGTGTGTGTGTGTGTGTGTGTGTGTGTCTGTCTGTCCTTGGTCCCAGTAGCTCCAACATCTTTTCTCCCCTTCTTTAGGATTCCCAAAGCTTCCCTTAGTGTTTGGCTGTGGGTCTCTGCATCACAAAGATTTTTTAGTATCTTGCCTACATGTATGACTGCATACCATTTGCTGGCTTGGTGCCTACAGAGGCAATAAGAGAGCATAAAATCCTCTGGAACTGGACTTAAAGATTGTTTTGAGCCACCTAGTGGGGTGCTGGGAAGTAAACATCAGTCCTCTGAAAAAGCAGCCTGCGCTCTAAATTGTTGAACCATCTCTCCAGCCACAATACTATACTATTAAGAGTATTTAAAAAGTTAAAAAATTGCCACTTCAAAAAATAATGAAATGGTAATGCCAGACTTGACTAGTAAAGCAAAGTAACCAAAAATCCCATGTAAATGAAAATGGATAAAATGTTTACAAAGTAAATTGGAATATATTTAGAAATAAGCAATAGTGAAACATTGTATCTAAGTGGTGAAACACAGCCAAAGAAATTCTTAGGATAAGTTATGTTGGCTAAATACATAAATTAAAGGGGAAAAATTAACCAAGGCTAAAAACAAATCTTAAAAATGTAAAAGAAAATTCCCAGAAATTAGTAGAAAGGAAAAATTTGAAATTGAGTAAAAAAATTTTAAATTCCTTAGAAAGACTAGGAAAAACTAGGATAAATTTTTGGAATGCCATTCAGTATTAAATGATAAAGGCACAGATAAACATTGGTAGTACTAAAAACCAATACAGATGAAATAAAAATTAAAAATCATTAATACTGTCAGGACAAGCTTTGTGTTAATAAACATCAAATTATTTCTTTAGTTGCCCAAAAAATAAAAATAGCCAAAATATTTTTACAAAAATAAAAAATGTGAAAATTATGATCCCTCTAGAATTTGAATTACTTATAATTGATATGAAATTGGATTTTGCCTCTGAGCAAAACACTAGTCAAGGTAATTTTACAAATGAGACTATGTGAACAAAATGGTTTTGTGAAGAAAAACAATACCTAATGTTAGACACGAGAAAGAGAAATAATCCCCCTTTTAAGTCATTCAATAAGATAAGTTAACAGAGTTCAGCAAAATAATTAAAAGAACATGAGCCAATCATGAATATATATAGGGTAGGCCAAACTCACTTTTCCATATGAATTCAATAACAAAACAAAACAAATCCTTTAAATTAAATACATGCAATTCAAACCAGTAGTATATAGTATGTATATTTTATATTGTTCTCTTTTCTACTTATATGGATAAAACATATTACATTTAAAAATATTGTAGTCCTGATACTTTAACCATATACTAAATGTACCTATCATGCTGAAATCTTTAAAAGTGTTGAATATTTTAGGAGTGTTGTTTCACTGACTGTTTGTTTACTCACCCTGAGTTTAATCCAAGGAAAATAACAGACTAATATTAAAAAACTCTACAGTGTTGATATAATGCATATTAACAGCTCAGAAGTGAAATTCAAATGATCAAAATTACATTGGTACAATGTAATTTGATACAATGTAATATGGCACAAAACAAAAGCATTTGGTAAAATTCAACAACTACTCACATCAAAAAGTATGTTATAGACTTACTTGGTTACCCTCCAAAACTTAACAGTAAAGACACTTAACTGAAGACACAGCATATTGACCTGGGAGTTTCAGCCCACCTGAATAGTCTGCACACTGCTAGAAAGTGCTGTGCAGAGTACTGAAATAGAATACTAACAATCAAACAATAAATCATACTCAGCTGCGAATATTGTTAGCTACAATAATAATGTCTCTTGGCAAAACATATCCACTCATGAATCAGGTTAGTTACACCTATAAAGTCACAGTTAAGACCAAACAAAACAAAATTCCAACATGGGGAGAAGAGTTGGGAGCATAATCCTACTCCTAGTCTTGGGGCTATAGGCAATTGTTAGCAGATGGGAGAGGGGTAAATCAACCACATTCTGGTGGAAGAGCATATATTCATAAATATTTGGAAGCATAAACTGGTCTTGAAAAGTTGTTGTTTTAAGCATAAAAATTTGGTACAAATATAATCAAAACATGTTGTACTAAACACTCAAAGAACTAATAAAAATTTTAATGCACTATATGAAATTCACAAAGGAAAACCATACCCTTTCAGAACTAGGACAAGAAAAGAAACTCATGCTGGGAAATAAATGTTTTCAAGACACAGAAAACAACAAGTTTTAACAGTGAGCATTGGGAGGAAGCCTCGGCTCTACAACTAATAAAAATAATATCATTTCTTCATTCACAGTGTGACTGGAAATATCACAATGTGTGTTTATGATTGAATCTGACTATATGTTGTGGAAAACATGGCAATACTACCTTTTAAACACAGCAAGACTTGGTAAACTCATTAGTTTTCTTGCATAAAGTTGTACAATGAAAGATGGTTTAAAATTGAGCCCCAGGAAGGAATCACTGCTGATTTCATTTTTCCTTCCTGTTCCAGTGTTGTTAATATGTGCTCTCAAAAGACCCCAAGATCCCAAAGTAGAGAGAGGAGTGCCAACCATTTTATCTATGAAGAAAGTACTGGGAAGGAAGACAAAGGAAAACTGAAAAGATAACACTTGCAAGTGGAGTCTGTTCACAGTTTGCTTACTGATCACAGAAACAATGTGACCAGTAAGCCTCCCACCCTACCAGCAAGATTCCCCTGCAGTGATGGAATGTATCAACTGCAAGGAGGAATAAATACTTTTCTTTCTTAAATTATTTCTTGTCAGGTATTTGTGAAAACAATGAGAAAAGTAACTAATATGTCTGCTTTTCACTACTTACTAAAAGAAGGAAAGCATTACCCTCCTCCCTGGAATGGTGGGTGGTAATATTACCCATTAAATGGTTGTTTTGATCTATGCACCTAGTCCATATCTGAGAACATTTGACTTTTAATCATTTTCTTGGTAATGAAAACTGATACAAAGAATGTTTTTACATGGAGTCCCTTTGTATCTGATCTGTCTTAGTACTCTTAGATTATGATAGACAGAAACAACTATGGAAGGTAAGGTTTATTTTGGCTCATGGTTTCAGAAATTGCGTGGTGGAATGAGGTTCACTGTAATGGGAAGATGTGGCTGTGGATCCTTTCACTGCCACTGGCAGGGAAGCTGAGATAGTGAACTTGAAGCACAAAAATTCAAATCTAACCTTTAAAGGCTATCTACTGGATATCTATTTCTGCCAGGTAAGCTCTACACCCCTTACAACTTCTATAACCTCTGAAACAGTGTCCACCAGCTAGAGATCATTTGTTCAAACATATAAGCCTGTGAGAATATTTCAGACATAAATCATTAACGTTAATGATGTTCTTCTGCAATTTACTGTAAAAAAATGATTACCAGCTAATAATAAATGTCAAATGGAATATCTTTTATCTTTATGAGATAATCTAGGTAATTGCAGTCTCCTAAGAATCATGTACCCCACAGAATGGACTGTACAGATTTAAGGAAGGACCCCCTAGAAGAGCTATAGCTTAGGTATATGGACTAATGATGAGACCATGATTCTAGAGTGTGGCTATAGTAACTGCAAAAATAAAAAGCATAAAACAGGCAGACATATAGGAACAATATCAGTATTATAAGTCAATGTTTATTATTTTAAAATAAAAATTTCAATATCAGAAACATGTTATGCCTATAAACCTTAAATATTATGCTAATATAGTATCAGAAAATTCAGTAGCTTTACTCAAAATTCCTTAACATTCCATTTTCTTCAAAAAAAAAAAAAAACAACCTATGTGTGTAAGGGAGAAGTGATATGAATGAGAAATGCCCTTGTGTATTTGAACACTTGCTTCCTAGTTGATGTTGCTGTTTGAGGATATTATGGAACTTTTAGGTAGGTTAGTCTTCACTGAGAGTGGGCTTTGAGGTGTTATAGCCTCACCCCACTTCTGTTCTTTCTCTACTTCTGCTTCCTATGTATAAAAAAAAAATCAATCAGCCAGCTACCTGCTCCTGCCACCATATCACTACTTTGTGCTATACCTCACCGGCCTTGACAGGCTCTACCTTCTGGGTCTGCAAACCAAAATAAACTTGTTTCTCCTCAAATATCTTTTGATTATGTTTATTTTATCATAGTAATAAAAAGGTAACTAATATACTGTGCATATGTATCACCTTTACACTTGCATTTGTCTATCTCTTAACAAATATATGTTCTACCTTACAAACATGAAAACAAGAAATAAAAATATTCTCTAAGTTTTCTTCAAAACAACACAATAAAATATATGCCTTTAACTTTTAAGAAATTAGCTCTTTGGAGTTTTTATATGTTTATTTTATTATTATCACTACTTAGGGCACATCACTAGAGCAAACTCTTGTGGTGGGCAGGGCAGTCTTTGAAGAGCCACTTACCTACAGTCTTGCAAGACGTATAATATTTATTTTGTTTAAAAAGTAATTTAGCAGACCCAGAACAGCCTAACAGAAAAGTCTGTGAAAAGCAGGGACATAAAAATCTTAAGGATTTTTCATTATCCCTGAGCCACAAGCAAGTCCCAGTTACAGCCCAAGTATGTACCTTAGTGAAGGTTGTGATATCCCCCTCATACTCCCACAGATCACTAGCTCTGCATCCCAAAGGCACTTCACATTAGCCAATTAACAGGGGTAAGCAGTCATAAGCAAAAGAAGCAAGGGTACAGTTATATAAAAGCTGTAGTGAGGATGTATTTGCATCAAAACTAACAACTTAATCTCAGAAATGCCAGAGTTCAGAAAAAATAACTTATTTCACACCTTTTGATGACATTAAGCTTATCTAACTTCTAAGTATCACCTATGAGAAATTTAATCTCCCATCCACTTTCCAAAAGTAACAAGTATATTCTAAATGAACCCTGCTTTGTTGCTGTTTGTTTGCTTGTTAGTCAATGCCTTGTGCTAATACTCTTTAAAAGCTTTCTTCTCTAAAGCCCAGTCTACCAACTGAGATCTGGTAAGGAACAGAAAAAAGCATTTCCTTTGGCTCTGTTATGAAAAACTAATGTCTTTTGTTTTTTTTTTCTAACAAAGTAATAAATTTAGAAGAACCACAATAAAAGTATGTTTCCTTTTTTATAGTTTGATTGACAATTTTAGAATAAATATACTTCAGTTCAGAGGAGGACTGGAGGCATGGCTCAACAGTTAAGATGCTTGTAAAGGATGCAGGTTTAATTACCAGCATCACATTTCAACTCACAATTGTCTCCAGTTCCAGGGGATCTGACACCTCTGCTGACCTCCACAGGTATCATGCACTCACATAGTACACATGCATACATGCAGGTAAAACAATCACACATGTAAAATAAAAATAACTTATCTTTTAAAAACAGAAAAAAAATATGTCAAAGGAAAACATATTAAAATAATTCATTTATTCACATCTATTTTTCAGGCTGACATGCTGGCATTTTCTATTGCTATAGACACTCTCCATGACACATCAAAAAAAAATGCCTTACCTAACTGATTCTTCCCACATAATGAAGCTGGGCATGCTCCTTAGAGGATGCATTTCTGAAATGGAGTTTTAATTGTTTGCAGAGTAAGTATGTATCATAATTATCTCAGCATCCTAATTATGTTGTGAATAAAAACTATAAGCATTGCTAATTCAACTTTTCTACTCTGTGTAGAAGAACAATATGTATATTTGAGAGTAGTGAAATTAATTTTAATTATCCCTCCGGAAGAACATTAATAAGTTGTCTATAAGAAAAGAGAGATTGTCTTCTAAATGTATCCCACTTCTTCTAACAGGTACTGGTAAAGACAAAGATGAACCTGAACATATTGCTGAAATAATTACAAAGATGGCTCTGATAAATTTTAAAACACTATCATATAAAACATTAGGTTAAAAACTAAAAGATCTAAGGCAGCAAGAACATTAATAGATATACTAACATGGCAAGGGAATCTAATGGGGCTTCAGCCCTAGACAATGAACCTCAAGCAACTAAGGAACACTAGTAGTGGAAGTATTCTTTCCCTAGGAAAAGCTTCCCAATTGATTATCCAATAGCAAATGACGATCCCTAAAACCATATACATACAAAGAAACTAGTAGTATGCAGACTGAGCAGGTTATACTTACATATTTATATATTTATATATTTTCCCTAAGAATAACACGTGTGTGTGTGTGTGTGTGTGTTTCATAATTCTTGTACTCAAGATTCTTGTACTGATTCTTGGCTGAGTCAGGAGTTTAGGAAAAGTCTTCACTACATAGAAAGACCCTTTCTCTTTAAAATCAATTTTAAGGAGAGGGTAATGGTGGGGAACCATGAAGTATGTGAAATACCTGAATGAAACTGTCATCCTGAAATCCATTACTCTGTAAAAATGCTCAAGACATTATTTTTTAAGTATGAAGATTTCTGCCTTTCAGTTGGGTTATAAAATTTTAGCAATTAGAAACATCTCATCCATGTTGAAAATAGCCTTGGCCTCTAAGCCTCACAGGAGTATATTAGGACTCTTTTAAAATCAAAATATCTGTGGTATTTGTACATACTAGGAGATAAGTAAAATAACACACTACTAGAGCTATTCAAGAAGCATCATGAGACGATACTCAAAATTCCTCACAAGAGGAAGCTGTGTCCTAGGAAGAAGGTAAAAGTGTGAGGGATCAATATTTACTAGTCTCTGGTCCTTATGTCAATGGTGGGGAAAACCGTAGAGTCATGCTAACTCCTCTTCTAATTCTATTGTTTTGGCATCAAACCTTAAGTCCCTGTGCATCCCTCACGCCATGTTTTACTGTTGCTGTTGTTTATTTTTGCCATTCCTCCTCTCCTTTGCCACATCTCCACTGGTCTTCCTGCTTGGCTGCCTCTGAGAACCACATTCTCTAAAGCTGCAGGCCCATCTTTTTATGATACAGTCCAGTTGTGCCATGCCTCTGCCTTGTAGTCATGGTTACACAGAACCCTCTTTTTAAGTCTAAACCTCTCAGAAAGAGAGAGAAGTCATTGCTATCTTTCTCACCTACTTATTCCTCATCAGCTCTCCCTGACTTCTCACAGCTTGAATTTTTCTGCCATCTTTCTAAAAGTTATACAACACTGAATATACCATACATTTGTTCATTCTCTCACTTCAGGTCACTGTTCTGAAGGAGTTACAGTTTCCTTGCTCTTGAAGAGTAGTATGGTGATGGATCTAGTACATTTTCTTCCCTTTGTACATTAAATTTTATTTCTCACATGGTCTTTTATTGAGACAATAAAAATGCTAATTGTACAGAACAATAATACGCCTGCAAATTACCCTGAGGTTTATTTAAACATGTTCTTGTGCATTCCTGGGACCACTTTCTAATCATCCCTAAAAATTATTTCCTAAACTATGACAGACAATGTGAATGTAAATGAAATTTGTACGTATGGAACTCAGAGAATATATATATTTTATTCCCTTGGGATGACAGGAAGAGTTGCCTCCAACACTGAAACAAAATTATTTACATTTAAGACACAAGAACTAAATAAAAATAGAATAAGGCAGTACTGAGGGCTCTCAATATCTCTGCTTAGTTATCTAGAATAATGATTCTCAACATATGGGTTGCAGCCCCTTTGGGGGTCAAATGACCTTTTCACAGGGATTACCTTTGTTTTCATTGGAAAAACAAAGACATTTATATCATGACTCATAGCAGTAACAAAATTACAGTTACGAAGTAAGAACAAAAGTAATTTTATGGTTGGGGTCACCACAACTTGACAAACTGTATTAAAGGGTGATAGCATTGGGAAGGTTGAGAACCACTGATTTAGAACTTTATCACTTAAAATGATGGTTTCTGGGGATGGAGAAATGGCTTGGTAATTTAAAGCATGTACTGTTCTTACAGGGAACCTCAGTTTGGTTCTTAGCCCCAACATCAGGCAACTTAAGAGATAGAACATACTCAGAGGTGGTTAGGTCATTTGTGGCATACCCTCAAAAAAGGAATAACAGAATTATCACGAGACTTTGTGTAATTTCCAAGAGTGGGCTCTAATGGGAGGACAGTCCTGACCTCTGAGTCTCTCACTTCCTCTATTACCCTGGGCTCTCTCACTATTTCATGTGTTACTGTCAAATATCACCAACAAGTAGTCCTTCTCCAGACACCCACTGTTAGGACCACACAATTTTGAACTTCTATTCTTGAAAACTGTGAACTATATAAACCTATTTTGTTGGTGTCTACACATACATATATGAAGTGTGTGGATATGTATGTGGAGGTCAGAGGTTAACCTCAGATGTCATTTCTCTGGAGCCATCAGTCTTCTTTTAAGAGATAGAGTCTTTCATTACCCTTCTTGAAGTTCACAGAGTTAATTGGGCTAGCTGGACAGCCAGCCCCAGGAAGTTTTACATCTGCCCTTCTACCCCTGTGCCCCTCTGCCATCCAGCCCCTGACTCATGCCCCTCTTTCCTCTCCCCCTCTGCCTCCTGCCCCACTGCCCCTCTGCCCCTTTGTCTCCCTCTCCAGGACTGTATAGAACATAGCCTACATTCAGCATCTTTTTTTTTTCTGCATAGGATCTGGGGATCAAATTCAGGTTCTCATGCTTACATGGTAAGCATGTTACTGATTGAGCTAACTCTCCAGCCAAACTTCTTTTCTCTATACATTACACAAGCTCAGGTATTATGCTATAGTAAAGTGAGTAGACTAAGACACTGATTTTCATGATGGTTCTGAGAGAAACCTGACCTGATTTCTTCTTGAAATTTCCCATTTGTTCTTCTATTTGCCTGTTTTAAGGCATCATACCCCCAAGTGGTCCCACCCAATGATTGTAGTTTTGGTCAATACTCACCTTCCTACAGAACTAAACCTCATGTCTGTTATTCTTTGATGCCCTGAAACCTCTATTTGAAGCAATTATCACCATATATAATTTTACACCTTATTGATATGATAACTTGCTAAATATTTCTCAGATAATTATTTCTCAATAATCCAATAACTAAGGAATAATAGAATGCTTATAAACCTGGCCAGGGGCACTACCAAAAGACAAACTTCCTACTGTGTAAGAGACACAAGGCATCGGAACTGTATTATCTTGATATTGCCTATAACACTTATTAATATGTTCTCTATATACAACAAGAAAAAACCCACAATTTTTAACAGGTTAAATAACAGTGAGTTAAATGTGTACTTTAGGGCCAATATGTTCTGATTTCCAGGGGCACTCAGTATATGCCCCAGGGAAAGTTCCACAACATCTTCCAGTACCATTTTCTTCATTTTAAAGAAGAAATACTATGTACTTACAGAGATGTTATACAGAAAATGGGTATAATTCTGAAAATCAAAACAAAACAAAAAACAAACAAACAAACAAACAAACAAAAAAAAACACTGCTGGGTGTTGCAGAAACAGGTAAGATTTCTACAGAGCCTGGACTCTACATCCTATTACCTACATGCTGTTGAGTTTGTTTTATTACCTTAATGAAACAAACTCACTCTCACTTTTACATTTCATTTAGAAGTTTCTTCTGTTGTAAAGACTGAAACTTTCTAGGTTTCTCATGGTTATTCGAAAAGAAAAAAAAATCTTTAGTGTCTCATGTCCTCCTCTTTCTCCAATTAGGTTTCTTGTCCTTGACAGTGATAACCAAGGCATCCTCTGTCATTGGTCACCCTGGTGATCCTAATGAAGGCCAAGTTGCACCTGCAGATGTGCCCTGCTAAACTCAGTTGTATTACCATACTGAGACAGGAATCCATAGTGATTCTTGCTGCTTCCCAGCCCACCTATTACTCACTGACCTCTGACCCTCACCACCTGCCTTCTGCTCACTGTAACCACTTGGCTCTTCCTGGATCCTGAATCTGCTTTCACCAGAAAGAGCAATATTCATATCACATTTTAAAACCCCATTCTCCGTTAGCATTGATTAAGAATCTTTTCAGTCTGGCTGTGCCATGACCTAGAAGTGTTGCGTGGTTTAAGGGTCACCAAGCTGTGAAGCTATTGGAAGATGAAGAAATCAGAATAGGGCCTAGTAGAAGGAAATTAAGTCACTGGGGCATTTCTTTGTAGTACAGATTTGGACAAGAGCTCTATATCCTGCAGGACTATGAGTTGCAAAGGCTTTCTTTCCCCTATGTTCCACTGTGATGGGCATTACTAGTAAAGGTCCAAAACAATGGAGCCAACCAGTATTGTCCTAGAGCCCTGAAACTAAAACTGTGAGCTAAAGTAAACATTTTTTAGGATGACTCCTTTCAGGTGACAGAAAGCTGATTAACATCAGCACTTTTATTTTACATTAGACATGTTTCTCTTCTAAGATTCAGGCACAAAGCCATACTGTTCCTAGAGCTGCCTCCCCCCAAAACTGCCACAGATTGGGTAGTAAGTCATAAATTATTGGGATATGTTGTATGAGGGCATGTCTCTGTAAATTCAGTTGTTAATTCTGTACCCTCAGAGAGCTAAATAATGTCAGGATCTTGGTATTATATTTATATGGCCCGTCAATTCATATTGTGTAAATATGTGTTTATTCTCACTCATATACGACAATCTAGAATTGTATGCAATTGGTTATAATAAAGACCTGATGGCCAATAGCTGGGCAGGAAGTAGAAGGCAGCACTTCTGGGCAGAGAGAGAAGTGCTTGGAGAAGAGGCAGATGTGAGAGATTCTCGAGGGAACACAGAGGTGAATGAACAGATCACAGCAGAGCAGAGAGTTAGAGCTGACCACATGACAGGATGTAGTGCCAGCATTAGTTGGGTTAGAGTAGCTGGGAGACTGCCTTGGCTAATAGACCTAAGCTAAAATGTATTAAAAAGCTTCTGTGTCATTTATATCATTGGCAAACCCAAGATTGTCCCACAGTAATAAATAATAGATTTTATTTTCTGCTAGTTCTTGAAACTGCCTAAGTCCTTGGTGTCACATAGGCTAGTTTCTGGTGAGGCCTCTCCCCTCAACTTTTGGACAGAGCCTCCATGATGAATCCTCGTGTGTGTGTGTGTGTGTGTGTGTGTGTGTGAGAGAGAGAGAGAGAGAGAGAGAGAGAGAGAGAGAGAGAGAGAGAGAGAGAGAGACAGAGACAGAGACAGAGACAGAGAGAGAGAAAGTGTGTGTAAAAAGCCCCTGAGGTCTCTTCTTATATAGACTCTGGTCCATTATCAGTTAGGATTCTACCATCTCTACATGATTTAGTGATAACTATTTCCTTAAATGCCCATTTCCAAACACCTCTATTTTGGAGGTTGGGGTTTTAAATATCTATTGAAGGCACAATAAGTGTAGTCAGTAACAGGCTCAGACTAGGGAAAGAAAGTAGGTTCTATTCTTAATCTAAACTCACATTTGCTCAGTTGTCATTGGGGTGACTTAACTTCTTCTGAAATTTCTTGTTATTAATTTGATAAATAGATTATTGATAGATTGGAAACAAGAGTCCTTATTCCCCATCTAATAAACTGGCCTCTGAACACACCCAGACATGCCTGAATCAGCTTGATATCCTACCTACCCCACTTCTGCTTTCAAGTATCAAATCTGAGATAAACACATAAGGTGATCATGACCTAGCATCATTTTTGTTCCTGAAGATTTCCCAGAAGCTAGAGGAACATGAGACCTTAGAAAGAGTCAGACTCTGTCAATCACTAAGGTTAGTAATGCAATGCCCAAGTACTGATTTATTATAAAAGAGCAATTTATGCTTTGGGGTGATGAGACACATTAACTGCTGGGCCTTCTGTTAATAAGAAACAGTTGTTTTTCTCAAATGGCTATTTAGCACTTAAATTAGAAATGTTCAGAGCCTAAGACCAAAAAAAGAGTAGCTTCCTATATGAATAAATTTGTGTCTGAGCCTCTTAACTGAAGAGGTTAGAGTCTCATGTTAACGAGAGAAATGCAGATTTTTTAAGCCCTAGAGTATAGTCTGGGTCATATACACAAGGAACTCTGCTCCTGCTTATTATCTTGCTTTCACAAAGAGCAGCGCTAGCCAAAACTGTCTGGATGACATCTACTGAAATGCTGGTGTCCAAGCTCTGAGCTCTACAGTGAAGATATAAATACAAAGGTAAGGTGGGGGGCGGGTAGGGACATCCACATGGAGACAGGGGGAAGGGAGGAGGTATGGGATGTGGAACAGTCGGAGGGTGGACAGGGGTTGGCGGGGTAGGGAATAAAATATGGAATGTATAAAAATAATTAATAAAAAATTTAAGAAATAGTCAAAACATAAAAATTAAAACATGCACACACACACACACACACACACACACACACACACACCACAAATCCTGTCCCTAAAGTGTCTCCAGTCACATTTACCAAAATTACAGAAAAGCAAAGTCACACTGTTAATGTGGCTCATCTTCTGCATGACAACATTGTTCTGCCATTTTGCAGCATAGCAAGTATTTTCATTTAATTGTCTCATTTCACCTTCAAAGTAATCACTGTAAGGAAACGTTGTTAACTCTGATTGGCATATCAAAAACAAATCAACATGAAGAAGTATAAATTATCCAAGGTCACACAGCAAGAGCATAAACTTGGGTTGCCTTCCAAACCCCAAACTTATGTCATTAAAATCAATATAAGGAGACAAAGTGTGGAGCAGAGACTGAAGGAAAGGCCATCCAGAGACTGCCCCACCTGGGGATCCATCCCATATACAGTTACCAAACCCAGACACTATTGTGGATGCCAACAAGTACTAGTTGACAGGAGTCAGATATAGCTGTCTCCTAAGAGGCTCTGCTAGTGCCTGACAAATATAGAGGAGGATGCTCTCAGCCAACCATTGAAATGAGCACAGGGTCCCCAATGGAGGAGCTAGAGAAAGGACCCAAGGAGCTGAAGGGATTTGCAGCCTCTTAGGAGGGACAACAATATGAACCAACCAGTACCCCCAGAGCTCCCAGGGATTAAACCACCAACCAAATAGTACACATGGAGGGACCCATGGCTCCAGCTACATATGTAGCAGAGGATGACCTTTTTAGACATCAATCAGAGGAGAGGTCATTGGTCCTGTGAAGACTCTATGCCTCAGTGTAGGGGAATACCAGGTCAGGAAAGTGGGAGTGGGTGGGTTGGTGAGCAGGGGGAGGGGGATGGAATAGGGGGGTTTTGGTGGGGAAATGAGGAAAGGGGATAACATTTGAAATGTAAATAAAGCAAATATCTAATAAAAATAAAATAACAAACAAACAAAAAATGACAATATAAGGGCCAGAACAATGGCACAGAGAAAGCATGGGTTGTGTAAACCTGACGAGCTGATTTAATCCCTGTAATCCCTGTAAAAAAAACAGATTCAGTGGTACATATGTGTGTGTGTGTGTGTGTGTGTGTGTGTGTGTGTGTGTGTAACTCTAGCACTCCTATATCAAAATGAGAGGTGAACACAGTAGAATCTCTCTGATGGTCTGGGGCCAGCTAACCTGGAATACACTACAAGGTAGAAACAAGAAAGAAACTGCTTCTACAAGGTAAGGCAGGAACTCATATTGGAAACAACTTTGACTTCTGAGGCACATGCCTACTACCCATACTCATAAACAGACATCAAAGAATGAATTACAAACTTTAGAAGCTTTTGTCAAATTTATGCTCACACTAGTCTTCAAAATTTTAATGCTGTCAGTCAGCCTAACTATATTTTTCTTTATAATTTTATAAGCACTTATATGCCAATGTGAAGAATGTAGTTTTAGTAACAAAGCGTCTAGTCCTTTCAAAGATGAAAATCAGACACATAACACACACAATTAAGCAAAATCAAGTTTAATTGCTTGGTTTATACTAATTAGTCTTCCATAAAATAGTCACAAAAGTTGATTTTAGGGTTCTAAAACATTGTTAAGTTTCATAACCAAAATGACATTGTGAAAATAAGGGGGATTTTTTGTTTTGTTTGTTTTTTTTAAGCCTTCATTGTGCTAGCATGCAGAATTCAGCTCCAATAATTAATGTGTAGTTTGGCTAAGTGACATATGGAGAAACTTCTACTCTTTGTAAAACCCATACATGTCAAAAGTCTGCTGAAAGTCTAATGATGAGAGTTCTATATTTGCATAGTGCTTCCCTTCTCATTCCACACAGTCAGTCTCTGCTTCTGAGGAATTCACAGAGAAGTGCTATTCCACAAGCACACAGCTTGCTGACATTAATTTTGTCAAGTATGCCTGGCTACGGTCGGAAGAATGAAGTACAGGGGTTATCAAACTTGACCAGATTGTAGAATCCCCTGGGAAGCCTTAAAAATTTAGATGTCAACTTCTACCACAGAATTTTCATTTAATTGGTCTGGGATTCAGTCAGCTATTTTGGGGTCTCAGAAAGGTGCACCCATGGACCAAAATGCAATGGAGCTGAACAGCTCAAAGACAATCAAGTATGATTCCACAGAAGCACAAAGTGAGAGAAGCAGGGGCTCATTTAGGGAAGAGCCTTGGCAGGGGATTTAAGATGGGAATATCATTCTAGATTATTTACTATCCCTTTACAATTAGCAACTCTATGACAATAGTTTCCTTCCTGGCTCCTTTCTAACCATGAGAAGGAAGCAGAAGTTGGGTGCTGGAGGACAGACTCTGGAAGCCATAGTTGACAGAGAAATGTTCATTGAATTCACATGGATAGGGTGGTTACTGCACCCTTCATGCGGGATAGAAGATGGCAGGCTACCCACTACCTTGTTTACAATCTCACTTAGCTAACAATTGGGACCAACAGCAGGAACTGGCTTTCAGAGACAGGAAGTCAGTATTAAGGATGTAGCAATCATTGTATCTGCCAGTAGTGCCTTCTTTTAGTCTCTTGATTCTTCCTTTATCAAGACATTACACCACAAAAAAAAACAAACACTGGCATAGAATCATGCTCCCAGGTGGGAGAATTCTGGTGCTTTAAGGAATGGAAACTTTGTACCTTCGTAATAGAAGAAAACAAAAGAAAAGTGGAAGTCCCCTATCTTCTTTGTGGCAATTGCTGAGAAGAATTCTCCCATATACATCTTTCCATGTAGTTATTTCCTTGGCAGAAACTGCTGGGGTGATTCTAAGACACCCTGTTAGCACATCTCCAGGAGCTCAACAGCCTCAGGCAGCAGAAAACTCCTGACTTTCTTCAAAGAACTCAAATGTGTCACACTTCCGAGCAAGTACTAGGACAAAAAAATTATGGATATATTTAAACAGAAGATAACATTTTAGAGCTCAATTTATTAGCTTCCAGTTCTAGACTATGCTTAGTTGAAGTAACATGATTCCGCTCTCAGAGAAATGTTAGATTTTTAAGAAAACAATAACAGCTAGTTGAAAAGTACGAGGAGACCCATGCCTACGATAATACAGCCTGCCTTCATCTTGGGCTTGAAAGTCATCTTATAGAAAAGACAAAGCTAGGTTCACTTATACTTAAATCTCTGTTTCTTCAGAATTGGGCTCTGCACTACCTATAGCATCAACTACAAATAGCTCTGTACTGCCTGTTTCAAGAAACAGCAAGCCACCCTTTGTTTTAAGGTGGTATTATGACCACCTCGTTATGAGAACCTTGTACCCAGGTCTTGTTTCAGAAGGCTGTTATGACCAACTTGTTATATTTATGTTCTGATTTTATGACTCCCACTTATATTCTTGCCAAATTCCCCTTTTTGAACCCTACTACTCCTAAGCTATAAAAATCTTATCTTCCCCATGTCCAGGGCTGATCTCTGAAACCCACATTAGTGGAGATAGCTGCTAGACCAGGAATGTTCTGCTGCACATAACACAAAGGCTTGCTCCAATTCAGTCACTTGTGTTGGTGGTCTTTTATTCTTATGTGCTGGAATTAGCCCTAACTTCTCTTTCTCTGTCACAGCCTATAGTCCACACATCAGGGAACTATCTGCCTGTATCCTCCTGTCACTTTCACACTCTATAATTGTACTTAAAATAAACCTATTAAAGATGTAATTAAAACTACTAAACATATGGGAAAATTCTAAAAAGGAAATTTTACCATTTAAATTATAGCAAAAAAATAGGAAAATAGTAAAAGATTTACAATGATTAAGTTTGGCAAGTCATTGTAGGAAAGAATTTCATGAATCTATTCCTAAATATAAGTGGATAAGAGCCAACATTGTAAAACTCTTAGAATAAAACATAGGTGTAAATATTCATAACCTTGGACTTGGTAATAGAGCTTCAGATATGACAAGAAACAAGCAATAAGCACATGGATACTCATATACACACATACTGTGTGTTTCATCATAGTTTAAAACATCAAAAGACACAGCATGGAAAATTATATGCAAGCCACATACTTGTTATTGTTGTACTCAGATACATATAGAAAACCAACCCAATTAAAATTTGGCAAAAGACTTGAACAGATATTTTTAATGAGCATGTGAAAAGATTCTTAACCCAATGAAATTTTGGACAAATGCAAATCAAAACCAAATTAAGGTGCCAAGCTATACCCTGTAAGATGGTTATAATGTAACACACACACACACATACACAGAGACAATTGTTGAGAACGCATGGTGGGAGAACATTCAGATGCAGAGGACAGTCCAGAGCTGACACAGGAAAGATGTGTTCAGAGACTCACAACATAGAGCAGAGACAGCAGAAGAGGAGGATGAGCCAACCAGCCCTGCCTCAGGGTATGATATACAGGTAAATGAACCCACAAAACATGGTGGCAGAGACTGTTGATGGCCTGCACCAACACTCCCTACTACTCATATTGTGGACAGTAGTTAACTTTCAGGGGAAGACTGAAGTGGAAACTTAAGGATTCTTTGGAAAGTCAGTTGGATGGTGTTTTGCTGGGACAAACACATAAAGGAACATTTTCCTGAAGTGAACACAGGTGAAAGGCTAAGGCAGACTCATGAAGGAATGTTTGGCTGAAGCAGACACAGGTGAAAGGATATGTGATAAAGGATTCTTCACTAATGACAAGTATGTATTGGTCCACCTTACACTACATAGCTGAGGAGCATTTGTTGGAACTCCATAGAGAAAAATGCACCAAAAAACTTCTGGTGGTGTTCAGGAGATTTTGCCACTTCTGCAGACTCAGACTGATAGGTAGAGTTAGCTGAGACAGACACACATGCTGAGGCAAGACCCATGGAGAACATGTGATACTTGGAGAAAATATAAATAGGACTCAACATACAGTGACAGAGGCTGTTTGGCTTGCTTATATAGCTAGCTGTGTAACGCTTGTTGGTCTAGCATCTTTGCTGAGAGAGGCACAGCAGAGAACTTCTCTTGGTATTCCTGTTGGTCCCTCCTGCTGACTCACGGTGAGGCTGAGGCCTGGCTGTCTCTGCTAGGTCCTGCCACCACTGCTACTAACCGGACTCTCCTGAACTGGACTGCTAGTATACCTGTGAAGTGTTTGTGAGTGGAACCAGCTGCCATTGTTGATTCCTGTGAACTGAACTGCTGATTTCCTGACAATGCAGATAGAATTTGCTCCAAAGAACCATTTCTTTCTATGTGGGTTCACTACCCCATACCCTTTCTATTCCACTACCTCTTGCATGTGGTGGGCTAAAAGGGAGGCTAAAGCATTTGAGAACCATCATTAAAAGTAGGCTTTGAAAAAATTACAGAAAGTTACAGAAAACTAATGATATTGTCTATGGTCCTGAGTTCCAGTGCCACAAAGGAA
Source organism: Tokudaia tokunoshimensis (assembly GCA_036184795.1). Taxonomy (NCBI): domain Eukaryota; kingdom Metazoa; phylum Chordata; class Mammalia; order Rodentia; family Muridae; genus Tokudaia; species Tokudaia tokunoshimensis. Next base: position 112,651,814 of record BTHU01000016.1, on the reverse strand, counting down.
TGGCATTTCAACCATATCATGATTTAATCATCTGAACATGATAAACAGTTACATGGAAAACAGAATGATGATTTGACAAGAAGAAAACAAAAAATAAAGCAGGAAGCCCTAACTTTTGATATATGACAAAACAGTGAAGAAATGCAAACACCCCAAAGAAAGACATGACAACATGTCTCCTCCAAAAATTATCAGTTCCACTCTAATGACCTCAAATAAGACCCACTTATATAAACTTCCAAAGAATTAAAAAGAATAATTATCAACAAATTAAAATAACTTGAAGAGGACATGAATGTGCTACAAAAGAACAAACATAAACAACTGAATGACATAAGGAAGACAATTCAATGCTGAAGAAAACTCAGTAAGCCAAAAAGAACCTTAGTATTAAGCCTCAACAACAGATGGAACCATGTGGAGAACAGAGTATCAAAGCTTGAAGACAAGGTAGATAAATGGATCATTCAGTAAAGGATAATGATAAATGGAACACAGAATTGCCTTGGGATCCCATGAAAATCAAATCACTAAATTATGGCATAGAATGAAAATAATTTCACGCCAAAACCCTTGAAAATACTTTGTTTACTTTTTCTTCATATTTTTTATTAGATATATTCTTTATTTACATTTCAAATGTTGTCCCCTTTTCTGGTTCCGCCTCCCCTGAAAATCCCATAAGCCATCTCCCCTTCCCCAATCAACCCTCTCCCGCTTCCCTGTCCTGGTATTCCTCTACACTACGGCATCAAGTCTTTCCAGGACCAAGGGCCTCTCCTCCCTTTGGTGTCTAACAAGCCCATTCTCTGCTGCCTATGTGTCTGGAGCCATGGGTAACTCCATGTGTACTCTTTGGGTGATGGTTTTGTACCTGGTAGTTCTGGGAGTACTGGGTGACTCACATTGTTGTTCCTCCTATGGTGCTACAAACCCCTTCAGCTCCTTGTGTCCTTTCTCTAGCTCCTCCACTGGGGACCCTATGCTCAGTTCAATGGCTGGCTGAGAGTGGCCCAATCTGTACATGGGATGGATCCCTGGGTGGGGTAGTCTCTGGATGGTCTTTCCCTCAGACTCTGCTCCACACTTTGTCTCTGTATCTCCTTCTGTGGGTATTTTTTCTCCTTTCTACAAAGGACCAGAGTATCCATACTTTGTTCTTCCACCTTCTTGGGCATCATTTGATATGTGAGATATGTCTTGGTTATTCCAAGCTTCTGGGCTAATATCCACTTATCAGTGAGTGCATACCATGTGTGTTCTTTTGTGATTGGGTTACCTCACTCAGGAGGATATTTTCCAGTTCCATCCATTTGTTTAAGAATTTCATGAATTCATTTCTTTTAATAGCTGAATAAGTACTCCATTATGTATATATACCATACTTTCTGTATCCATTCCTCCGTTGAGGGACACCTGGGTTCTTTCCAGCTTTTGGCTATTATAAATAGGGCTGCTATGAACATAGTGGAGTATGTGTCCTTATTACATGCTGGAGAATACTCTGGGTATATGCCCAGAAGTGGTAAAATAAAATCATAAAATCAAAATTTCGAAATCAAGAGAAATACCAACCCAGAACATCAAATACATAGGAATGTAGGAAAACTACCCATGGTGTCTTTATTAAAACAAAAAAAGCACAGAATGAATAGATGTTTTTTAAAGCTGTAAGAGAGAAGTTACATATAAAGGAATGTCAATCAAAATAAATTCTGATTATTCAATAGACACCTTTAAAAAATGAGCAGGGTTTAAAAGATATATTACTATCGCTGAAAAACCACAACTACCAATCCATACTATTTTACCCACCAAAACTATTCATCATAATTGAAGAAGCTAAAACTTTATATTATAAAAACAGACTAAGTAAGATTATGGTTACTAAGCTATAAATAGCATAAAAGAAATATTTTAAAGAGAAGAGAAAGATAAACATCTTTAAGAGACTTCCAGGAAACTGAAAACAGTCATAGTTGTTAAACAAAAGAAAACAAATGAACAAAAAAAGATTATCACAATTCCCTATCAAAAATTATAGAGTAACAGATTGAAGTGGAAAATAATATTGGTTTTTTACTGTATCCAAATATGCCCACTATTAAAGATAGATATTATCTTAGGGTAAAAGCACAGGAAAAGGCTTTAAAGCAAATGAAACCAAAACACAATCAAGTATTGCCATTCTAATATCTGACAAAACAGATTTCAACTAAATCTAATCAAAACAGCTAAAAGAAATCAATTCATACTATCCAAGAGAAAAGTATATCAAGAAGAAATTACAGTTTTAAAAATATATTTGCCAAACACAGGCTCATCTAATTCACAAAACAAAATCAAAACAAATAAACAGAAATCAATACCAGTAGATATAAAGACAGGACCAATCCCAAAATGGTACTAGTCAGTGACTTCAACACCCCACTTTCACCATTACACAGATCAACAGGCCCCAAAATAAACAGAAAAACACTGGAATTAAGGGGCATCATAGATCAGCTATCTATAAAACATTCCATCTGAACACTGTATTATAAACATTCTTCTCAGTATCACATGCAACATATCACATAATAAGACACAAAGCAAATCATAAACATAGGAAAGTAAAAATAATTTCTTGTATTCTATCTGATCATAATGGAATAAGACTGCAAACCAATAGTAAGTTAAGTTACAGAAAATATATAAATGTAAAGATTAAACAACTCATTATTGTATGATTATTGAGATTTGATCTTTAGATATGTATTGTAATGATAAGTACTGGCCCCCAAGGCATAGTTGCTCCCAGGAACAAAAGAACCTGCATGTACAATGTGATGTTGCTCATTGATTTAAAACTATTGGTTAAATAAAGTTGCCAACAACCAATAGATGGACAGAAGAGATATGGATGAGGTTTGGAGTTCTCAGGCTTGGAGTCTGAGGAGACCACAGAAGAGAGAGAAGACAAAGTGGGAGAGAAGAAAGACATCATGGGTTAGGAGTCAAGAAAGCATGGCCATGAGGTCTGGCCAATTGGAGTTAAGAGCAGCCCAGATGAAAGAGTATAAGTAATTACTCAGTGTTATCGATGGGAAATATATTTTAATAGCATAGAGGGTAGATACCTGCCCAGCTCTAGCCCTGATTAAAGCTCATTGTAAATAATAGAAGTTGTGTCTTTTATCCAGGAACTGAATGATCAAAGTTGGTTAGAAGCTCTTTAATTAAGATTAAACATTTTCTACAACACATGATGCAAGAAATCAACAATGAAATAAAAGAAACTCCTAGAATTGAATGAAATGAATACACCAAAACCTATGGAATGCAATGGTGGCAGTTCTAAGAAGGCATTTATATCACTAAGTGCCTACAATAAAAAAAAAAATCAGAAAGATCTCAAATAAACAACCTAATGATACATCTTAATCATTTGAAAAACAAGAATAAATCCAACCCCAAATTAGTATATGAGAAGATATAACAAAAGATGACACAGAAATTAAAGAAATAAAAATAAAGCAAAACAATGAGATGAAGACTTAGTTCTTTGAAGAGATACACAAGATTCACAAACCCTTAGCCAAATTAACCAAAGGAAAAAAAAGGCACAAATTAATAAAATTAGATGAAGAGGGAATATTTTAACAGATATTAATGAAATCTAGAAAATCATGAAGACATATTTTAAAATTTTATATTCCACAACTAGAAAATCTAAAAGAAATGGAAAAATGTTTAGATGTATATGATCTTCCAAAGTTAATCCAGGAGAAATAAATAATTTAAACAGACTTATGACTGACTAACAATGGGGTCAAAGTATTAATTAAAAATCTTCTGACTGAAAGAAGCTCATACTAAGATAGATAAGTACAGAATATTAGCAGACTTTCAAACAAGAACTAACACCAGCACTCCTCTCATTATTCAATAATGTAGAAAGGGATAGAATATTCCCAAATTCTTCTTATAAAGTCAGTTTTATCATGATTCCCAAATTAGACAAACATATGATTCAAAAAGAAAATTATAAGCTTATTTCTTTCATGAACATAGACATAAAAATTCTCAATAAAATATTTGCAAATAAATTTCAAGAGCATATACAGAAAAATTATTCATCATGATTAAGTGGGCTTCATTCCATATAGGCAGGGATGGTTCAATGTATGTAAAAAAAATGTATTCCAGTACATGAAATAAATAAATCACATGATTGTTTCAATAGATATTTTAAAAAGGCCTTTGACAAAATCTAACAACCCTTCATAATAAAAGTCCTGGAAAGCCTAAAGATGTAGACATCTATACATAACAAACATATATCTAACAAACATGTTAAATGTCTTAGTTAGGGTTTCTACTGTTACAGCAAAACAAAAAAATCAAACTGGGGAGGAAAGCATTTATTTGTCCTAGATTCCATATCACTGTTCATCACTGAAAGAAGTCAGGACAGGAAATCAAGCAGGGCAGGTACTTGGAGGCAGAAGCTGATACAGAGGCCATGGAGATGTGCTGCTTACTGGCTTGCTTCCCCTGGCTTGCTCAATCTGCTTTCATACAAAACACAGGACCACCAACCCAGGGATGGTCCCACCTGCAATAGGCTAGGTCCTCCTCTATCATTCACTAAATAAGAAAATGCCCTACAGGCAGATCTTAAGGACACATGTTCTCAATTGAGGTTTTTTTTCTTTCAGATAACTCTACTTGTGTCGACATAAGACTAGCTAGCACACTAAATGAAGAAAAACTCCACTGCCAATGAGATCAGGATAAGACAAGGTTGTCCTTTCTCCCACTACTGTTCAAAGTCTTAGCTAAAGCAATGAGACAAGAGGAAAGAAACAAATAGGAAAGGAAAGTGTCAAATGTCTCTATTTGCAGATTCTAAACAGAAGGATCTACCAGAATACCCCTAGATCTGATAAACACTATCAGCAAAGGTTATAAAATTAATATACAAAACCCAGTATGTCTTTGAATACACCAACAATAAACATAATGATAAGGAAATCAGGAAAACAATCCCATTTACAATAGCCTCAAAACAAAACAAAATATCTTAAAATAAACCTAACTAAGGAAGTGAAAGGCCTCTACAATGAATATTTCAAACTCCTAAAGAGATTGAAGATGACAGTAGAATACAGAAAGACATCTTGTACTCTGAATGGGAAGAATTAATATTGGGAAACATCCAACCTACCAAATGCAGTCTTCAGATTTAATGAAAACCCAATCAAAGTCTCAAATCATTTCTTCACAGAAAAAGAAATTCACATGGAAGTACAAAAGACCTCAAGGAGCCAAAAACAATTCTGAAAAACAAGAAAACTGTTAGAACCCTGATTCTGAGTTATTTTACAGAGCCATAGTAATAAAAAATGTGTAATAGAGAGGAAGGTTATGAAATTCTCTTCTATGGGCATGGTGTGTCTATGGCACTCATGAACTCACAGTAGCTGCAGTTGCCTGCTTAGGACCTTAATAAGACTGAGCCAGTAAACATTCAGTCACAGTCACAGTCACAGGCTGCCAGGGGGAAGTTAATGGCAGTGGAGAGCTGCTGGAGGAAACTCTGTCTTCAGTCACATCATAGCCACTGGAGAGCTACCAGGTTACTGTTGATAGATAGCTTCCTAACAATGCCCACTTGAGTGGCCCTGGATAAAACCAGTAGCTCACAAAGAAAAAAAGATATGAAAGCAGGGTGCAAACTGGATGGAAGGAAGGTGGGCGACACTGAAGGTTGGAAGGAAATAAGAATAGAGGGATGATTTTGATCAGAGGATGTTATTTTCATTTATCCAAAAAATGCCAAAGAATAAATTAATTTTGAAAACAAAGAAAATAAGTATTGATAAAGAGTAGTTAGCACGTTCAACTCCAATTGCTATGGGAAGAAGTTCATCTGTTTCGCATAAAGTACAACATAGAGCTACCACATGTCATTTCAGTGATATTCTCCCAGATACATACCTGAAAGATTTTCATATAGGCTCTTAAATGTGCATGTTCAACTACTCACAGCAGCATACATTGCAAGAAGCAAACAGAGAAGACTCAAATGTTCATCAAGCAGATTTTTTTTTATCAAGCAGATAAACAAAAGGTAATATATGTAATGTGTATATACATTCACGGTCACAGACACAGGACCACTGTTCATCCATAGAAATGAGAGCAATGTTGTACATTCTACCATGTGGACTAACCTTGAAGATATCCTAATTAAGGAAAGATAAGATACAGGAGGTCACATATGGTATGATCCATTAATTAAAAATATCCTGATTAGGCAAAAATCATGGAGACAGAAAGAAAATGGACAGCTGCCAGAGGTTGGGAGATTAAGAAATTGAGTAACTCCTCGGTGTGCTTAGGGTTTTCTTCGAGGATAATGAATATTTTTAGGACAAGGTAAGTGAGGGTTACACAGTTGTATGTGTGTACTAAGTGCCACTGGCTATACACTTTAAATCATTCATGCCATATGAACACCACCTTATTTTTAAAAGTATTTGTATTGCAAATTAACAAAAGAGTGATGTAAAAAATTAGAAAATAATATTTTTTAATATTCTTCCCATAAGACTAATATGTCATAAGGCAATTACAAATGAATCTCATATCACTGAGGTAAATTAGTAATAAAATAAAACTATACAAATAAATCTCACAAAAGCTATGCAAAACCACTAGGGAACAAGAAAGATTCTTTTTAATATTTAAAGAACAAAACTGAATAAATAGTACATAAACCATAATTATTACATATAGAAATTCGCTCTTTTGCCCTCAAAAATGATTTTAATCCCCACATAAAGCATGACCAAGTATTTCATCAAATGTGAAAAGATAATCTGGAATTTATATTAAAGTGCAAAAAATCAAGAAGAGTTAAGGTAATGTTAAAGAAGAGAAGAGAATGACACAATTCAAAAGACGGCACTTATTTCAATACTATATGCGTGTAGTAGTTAATGACAAAAGAGGAAAAGAAATTGAAAGAGAGAGGAAGGGAAAGGGGGAAGTGATATAATCTCAAAAATTATAAGAAATAGGTTTTACTAATTAAAAATATAATAAAATTTCCCTTTTCAAATAAAAAGTACTTTGAAAAACATAATTAAAAATTGAGGCTTTAAGGTGAGAATACCTAACAACCAAAGGAAGGGTTAGGAACACAGACATCTACTCTACATGGTATGGTGAAACATGCCTCTGAATGGAAGGATTAGAGCTAGATCTTTAACTCATATCTGCCTAAAAATTTGCTCTGGGTTTACTAAAAACACAAATATGAACAAGCAAAGCCTTAGGAGTTTCAGAAGACAACTTCCAGGGTCTCTGTGCTTTGATGAAGCTACATTAACACCTGTCTGACCACTGACGCATTATAGTTAACACAAACTACAGACAGGTGAAAGAGTTGGAGTTCATATAACCAACAGTGGATTGAGATTAAGAATTAATAATAAATTTATATCTAAAGCACAATAATGAAATAGTACTTGTCTTAGTTAGGGTTTCTCTTTCTGCACAAACATCATGACCAAGAAACAAGTTGGGAAGGAAAGGGCTTATTCAGCTTACACTTCCACATTGCTGTTCATCACCAAAGGAAGTCAGGACTGGAACTCAAGAAGGTCAGGAAGCATGAACTGATGCAGAAGCCATGGAGGGATGTTAATTACTGGCTTGCGTCCCCTGACTTGCTCAACTTGCTTTCTTATAGAACCCAAGACTACCAGCCCACAGATGGTACCACTCACAAGGGGCCCTCCCCCCTTGATCAATAATTGAGAAAATGCCTCTCAGCTGGATCTCATGGAGGCACTTTCCCAACTCAAGCTCCTTTCTCTGTGATAACTCCAGCCTGTGTCAAGTTGACACACAAAACCAGCCAGTACACTACTCAACAGGAAATAGAAAATTCCAGAAGAACACAAATACACAATAAGAAAATGGGAAGATTGACAGTTTCATTATCTTTCATTGAAACACAAACTAAAGCAATTTCACATGTCGTATTTACAAAAATTTAACCTAAGGACTCTAAGTGTTGGTGAGAAGGGGGCACTGCTCTTAGTGTTGTAAATTAGTACTTCACTGGAGAGCTATCAATATGCTATCCCCAAATCCACAATGTGCTATTCCATTCAAATAGCCTAGTAAACTTGCATGTGTATAGTACGAAATGCCAGTATAGTTACTGCTTCCTTGTTCATATTAAGAAGCTCTAAAAACAGTCTTCCATGTGTTTGTCGGTAATAGAAATGAAATGGTTAGGATGAATAAAGCAAGCAGTAGAGACATTTGAAAGATATCAAAATACTTTGAACAGTTCTGTTTCTATAAATACTTCCAGGCACATGAGTGAAGTAGCAAATGTGTGTCGGGAGAGACAATCTGTATTTGTTTATCTCAGAGAGGGAAGGGGATCGTTTTGCCTTGGGATATTTTTGAGGCAGGGTCTTGCTGAATAACTAACACTGATGGTCCTAAGTTAATTATGGATACCAACATGGCTTTAAACTTGGAGTGATCCTTATACCTCTGCCTCCCCAGTACTGAGATTAGAGGCTGACATCATCAAACCTTTTTTAGGCTGTGCTATGATTCTGTAGTGTCTCCAAAGATTCATATATTGAAGGCTTGGCACTCAGTTATGGGGCTATTGAGGATTGATTGGACAGTGAAGTCATTAGCATAGCTGCAGATTAATCTGCTGAAGAATTCATGGCTTGAGGGTCTATTAGGTGGTGCAGTCTTCTTTGAGGAACTTCTTCACTGTCTATGAGCCTATCAAGGATACATTTTGTCCCTGACTACTACTTCTTTCTTGCCACTTTCTAGATGACATAATGCTGGCAGTTTTTCTCTACCACACACTGCCTGCCATGATGCTCTACCTAAACACAAGACAACAGTGATGTTACCAAACACCCATGGTTGGAAACCTTTGAAAACTGAAACGATGAGTCAAAACAAATCTTTCCTGCATTTAACTTGATGTTCTCAGGTATGTTGTTGCCAAAGGCAGACTAGTAAAAGTAATGAGATAGCCACAAGAACCTTAGTTTATTGCTATAAAATTATATTTCTTTAAAGATATAGTTATCTGAAACTATATGCAGATGTTTAATCTTAATAAATATGGGTGGCAGATGTCTTTTACAACTTTTAGTTTTTCTTTTTTTAAAAAATACTATTCAATAATTGTTATACAAATGGATAAATAAATTATTCACTTAGTCAATATAGATTCTGTTCTATGTCAGGCATTAAGAAAGCAACAGCAAACAAAGAGTGGTTCGCTCCACTATAAAATTCAGTCTTTTGAATGAGAGATGAACATGTAAATAAATGAATGTTTTAATGTGAGATGATAAATATAACAGAATAAATAATAAATAATATATAATAATAAATAAATAATATAACAGAAATTAAAGATGTAGTCAATATGCAAAGGAAGACTAAGCAGTTCTACCTAAGGCTATAGAAGCCCTAAAGGTCTTCAGCAAGGAAATTACAAGTAGTCTCTTTCCCAACAGAAATAATTTAATTGTAACCATGGTCTCAGATTTTAGCACATTGATGGTTACAGTTATCTTAGCTGGGATCAGAAAACTGAACCATGGTATTTGCAGTCAGGCTCAGTCTCTGTGATTTTAAACCTCTGTGCCTTAAAGGAACTTGCATAAATAAACCTTCCCAGAAGGTTGTGACTCTTATCCTCAGATACAGCAAAAGGACTTAATGTAAGACAAATAACTGGAGGCAGAAGTTTGCTGAAAGAGGTCAGGGAAAGTCAGATTCAAGTTGATCCTTGAGTTCTGTCACTCATCCCAGCTGTGCAAAGCAAGGTCAATTGCTCTGGCCTTTGAGAATCTCAGCCATCTCTATGACTATATCAGAAAGCTGCTTCCCATGTTGTGTGGGCCTCTACTTTCTAAAAGTTCAGTCTATATAAAGCTCTCAGATAAAGCTTTCTTTCTTTCAGGATAGTTTAAGGAATTTTTCTAACTATGAGTTCAAATTTTTCTCCATATATTATAACATGGTTTAACAATGTCTATGGTTCACTCTTTTTAAAGAGCCTCACCTCTGCCCAATAAGAAATCACTTAATAGTTCATTGTGGTAAACTCTAATCTATACGCTGAATGTCTTAGGTTCTCAGGTAAGTAATCTATACATGTTCCGTGATCAATTTCACCAGTAACCATTGTGAAGTATAGTCCATATTCTTTGCATGGATTGTCATTGGCATTGACTAGGTACCAGAAGAGGATAGTGTTACCACTTAACTTATTTTCTAGACCAGGATAGTTGCTTGTCTATATGCCAGAGGTTTTACTTTTATTTAATACCTAGAGGAGTAAACAACATATAGTTGCAAGATCAACATAAGCTTGTCAATGTAAGTGCTTTGGGAAGTTAATCCCCCTTGATAGAGAAACATTATTTCAGTCCTTGAAAAGACAATGGATCTTTGTAATACTGAAATGACCTAAGTTTAAAATCAGTGAGATATACACACAATGTGTGTCCTACATGGTCTACTGGAAGGTCAAACTAAAGTGGTGTGGTTAGTTCCAAGACTTCATTACCATTGTTGCTTCTTAAAAACAAAAATATGTGGGACTCAGATTTAAAATTCATAATAGTATTTTCTTTTAGAAAAATACTTTATGTTAACATTTTTGGTAATTCTGTAATTGAAAATATTGTCAAAATTTATTAGAAGCCCAAAGCCTGGCAGCTGAGGTAATGTTCCTAGGAGGAGAATAAATCACCATGAATTTATACTTGGCTGAACAGGGGTAGAACGTACCAGTAGTGGGACTTCATTTTATCCTGGAACATTCCACAGGAAGCTACTGTGCCCCCAACTTCAGATGTTCCACGGGGCCCTTCTCGAAATTTATTTTTATGGTTATGGTGGGCATTTTTACCCACCCACATTGAAACTGTACCAGACCTAAAGTTCTTCTGACCATATTTGGCGAGGGGGGCGGGAGGTTCCATCACCCATCTGTTCAAATGCTTGGAATAAACTCAAACTTATTTTCAGGAAAAACCCTGGCTTACTTCTCAGGACTCATTCAGCTCATCCCCCTATAGAGTTGAAAGGGCCTCCTACTCTAACATATGCAATTCACAATTCTAATGGAAAAATATGCTATCTGAAAGATAAAGCACAAATATTAACAGGGGAAAGATGTGCAAAGAATACAGGCCCACACACATATGAGCACACAAACACACATATGAATACACACACACACACACACACACACACACACACACACACACACACAATTGTGAGATATCCAAATGTCTGGACTATGCATTTAGCTCTCATAATTCTTCTGCTAAACTGTGGAAACTTGTTCTACCAACAACCTTCATGAAATAAGAGTAAGAAAACCCACTTGTGGAATATGTACACATTTATTTGTTGAGAGTATTGTTCATTTTATTAACCAGCCCTTTCTCAGTCCCCATCTAAAAGTAATTTAGAGAAAATTTACCAAGAACTCAGAACCAGGAATAATTCTGCATATTCTAAGTTGAAAATATTGGTTGTTGTAGCTTGTGTATATTGTGTTGTAACCTTTCTTGGTGTTGGCTGCCAGAAAGAGAAAATTGACATTAGATTCTCCTTATAGCATTTGGGAACCATTAATGAACATTTTATTCTCAAATTTCACCCCTAAGCATCTTATTATTCTGATCTTTACTGTCACTTCCCTTACTTATTTTTTTCCCTGACTTATATATTACTGGGCTGCAACTGCTTCTGAGGAAGTTTCTGTGAAAAAAGAAAAAAAGGTCTGATTTTTTTGTTAATTAATGATTATATTTGAGTGGTGATTATATTGATGTGGTGGTGTGTTTGGTGTGTGTGTTTGGTGTGTGTGTGTGTGTGTGTGTGTGTGTGTGTCCATGTGGAGTAAATTCTTTCCCATCAAGTAGGTCCTAAGGATTGAACACTTAGGTCATTAGACTTGGTGACAATCACCTTTACCTACTAAGCCATCTCTCAGGTCTCAGCTTCTTAAACTGTGGGTTCTAGTTCCAGATAGGACTGTACAACTGAATGGTCAAAACATTTGTCAACTGTAAAAGATTTCTAAAGCTTCAAATGTACAAAATGAATTAGAATAAAACCTTCCTGAATGGTGGCTGTTTTAAGCACGCGCTCACCCACATTGTGTCCCACCACTTCACCACAGCTTTGGCATTTTGTTTCATGCCACATGGGCATTATGTAATGCCAGCAAACACTCAGCTCTGGTTTGGGACCACACTTTTGTTTTGACCTGCAGTTGTTTTACTGTACACAGACCATTTTCTCTTGCTTAAATATTTATTTTTATTATTTTAAATTATGTGTATGTGTGTGAGTTGGTGAGGATATGCACATGAGAGCAGGCACCTTCAGAGGTTGCAGGCACCAGATATTCCTGGAACTGGAGTCACAACAGGTGGCTCTAAGATACCTGACATGGTGCTCAGAATCAAAATCATGTACTCTAGGATTGTAGTATGCACTCCTAATTGCTGAGCCTTCTCTCTAGCCCCAAAGTACTTTAGTCTTATAGAAGTACAATTATTTTATTGTAAAAAAAAATAATAATACAGTACTTTTCTTGCCATTTCTAGTCAGCATGTAAATATAAAACTAGTGTACCTTTGGATTGAATTATGTTATGATTTTTGACATTTATTAATTGCTAGTTTAGGACCAGCAAGATGACTCAGAGAAGTAAGATTACTTGCTGCCAAACTTAACAACCTGTGTTTTATACCTGGATCCCATAGGATGGAAATGGTAAATGACTCCTGCATTTTCTTCCATCTACACACTATGGCAAGAGCATGCTCCAGCGCACATACATGCAACACACACACACACACACACACACACACACACACACACAAGTAGATGTTTTTAAAAATATTCATAGGAATTTTCTGTCTGCCTTGCTGATTTGAATTTCATAAAAACTCATTATTAAGTAGATTTTGGCTTGGGATTAACACAGAATTTCAACAAGTCCTAAAATAGCCCTAACCTTACCATTGCAATTTTGTGTTACATATTTATGCAGAGTAGAATTCTCAGTTTTGAAATGGTAAGATATGCATATCAGTCTACTCTGAAAAATATTAAAGACGCTCTATGGCTCTATGTTTTATGTCAAATTTTTCTTTATGTAAAAATAATAAAACATATGGATCTCATTAGTAGGCAAGTTCACATTCTTCTCTCCTGAATGGTAAAATCATTATATGTATATATCAAATCAATAAACACATATTAAATTTTTAAAATATTTTTATGATTTATTATTAGCAAAGGTTTGATTTGTATACTTGTTGAATAAACCTATCAGATTCAGAATCACATAAAATGTCTCAGTGTAAATGGTCCCTTTGTGGAAAAGTTCAAGGAGCACTAAGGTAAGCTTCTCACACATATACATATGTAGACAAAAGAAAGGCAGAGAGAAACGTACAACACCTCTGAGCTGCATTTTCTCATCTGTAAAATGAGATGAATGAGCACCATCAAATGATCTCTCCACCTTTTTCCTGTAGATAGTAGCATGCTTTGTAATCTAGGTTAAGCTTAAGCTTGTGATTCACCTACCTCTGCTTCCCAAGTAGTAGAATTATAGTTGTGTATCGCCATGCTGAATGTCTCCACTTCTAATTTATAAAATTCTGAAGTTTGTTTCTCAACTGTCTTAGGCTGATTTCTCTTAACTACATCTTTTCTTCTTTTTGTTTTTAATTTTATTTTCTAAGTTTTTTTTTATTTACATTCAAAATCATTTCCCCTTTCCCGTTTCCTCCCTCCCCGAAAGTCCCATAAGTCCCCTTCCCTCCCAGTTTTCCCCATTCAACCCCCTCTTGCTTCTCTGTCCTGGCGTTCCCCTACATCCAGTCTTTCCAGGACCAGGGGTCTCTCCTTCCATCTTCTTAGAAATCTATTGATATGCGAATTGTGTCTAGGGTATTCCAAGATTCTGGGTTAATATCCCCTTATCAGTGACTGCATACCTTGTGTGTTCTTTTGGGATTGGGTTACCTCACTAAGGATGATATTTTCAAGTTCTGACCATTTGCCTAGGAATTTCGTGAATTCATTGTTTTTAATTGCAGAGTAGTATTCCATGTGTAAATATACCACATCTTCTGAATCCATTCCTCCGTTGAGGGACATCTGGGTTCTTTCCAGCTTCTGGCTATTATAAATAAGGCTGCTATGAACATAGTGGAGCATGGGAAGTTAAACTCCAGAAAGGCAAGTAACCCTATTAAAAAATGGGGTACAGAGCTAAACAAAGAGTTCTCACCTGAAGAATATCTAATGGCTGAGAAGCACCTAAAGAGATGTTCATCATCCTTAGTCATTAGGGAAATGCAAATCAAAGCAACCCTGAGATTCCATCTCACACCAGTCAGAATGGCTAAGATCAAAAACACAGGAGACAGCAGTTGTTGGCAAGGATGTGGAGAAAGAGGAACACTCCTCCACTGCTGGTGGGATTGCAAGCTGGTATAACCACTCTGGAAAGCAGTCTGGCGGTTCCTCAGAAAACTGGGCATGACACTCCCGGAGGATCCGGCTATACCACTCCTGGGCATATACCCAGAGGCTTTACCTGCATGCAATAAGGACATCTTTTCTTCTTAACTCAGATGTTTGTCCCAATCTTCAGTTGAACAAAATGGGATTCTTTGTGACATTTTCCTACTCACTCAAATTTACACCCATCCCACTGATTTTCACCTGAAACAACCCCTCCTCCTTTCACGTCTTTATTTAAGACCTACACTCTACATGTAAAATGAAACATGAGATTGTTGCTATAAGTATGGCTTGCTTCTCTAGGCAACATGACCTCCAGTTCCTTCTATTTTCCTGCAAATTACATAAATTCAGTGTTCTTTGTGTGGGGGTATGACTCTTTTGTGTATATTACCAAATTTTCTTTATATGCTAATGTGTTGGTGGATATTTAGACTGATTGTATAGTTGTCTATGGTAAGTAGAGCAGCAATAAGTATATATATGAACGTATTTTTTGGTTGACCTACTGACCTTCTGTGTTATATAATAACCATAGTTAATAATTTTCTGAGAAACTGATTTCCATAGTGGCTCCAGCAAGTTCCTCTACATTCTTAATAGCATTTATTTCTGATGGCAGACATTCTGACTGGGATAAGGTAGAATCTCAAGTAGAGGTTGATTTGCATTTTCTTGATAATTAAGGACTAGTAGTACTTAATCTTCAAAAACTGGCCAATTTATCAGTCATTTATTATTAGATTATTTGGACTTGAGTGTTCAATATCTTTAGTAGTTTATATATTCTGAATATTAACCATTTGTCAATTACATAGGTGTAGTGGGAAATAATTAAAATAAAGTACCACCCCACCAAGCCTCTGCTCCAAGTTCCAGTGGGTCCCACTCTCCTGCCAAGCACCCACTCCTTCCAAGTATCCGGTAAAGCATGACTCTTAAACTTGAATAGTTACAATCAAATATATTTATGTATATGAAACTCCCAATTACATAATGCCAATTTACAATGATAAAGTTTTATCCCAATATTCTAACCTCTACAAAGCACCAAAAACATAACTGAAGCCATTTGGATATCCGTGTCTCCTTCTCCGCCCACTCGTGCAGCCCTCTGCCCAGATCTACCCTCCCCCTCTCTCTCCCATTACCCCTCACTTCTCTTAGCTCCTCCTCTTCTCCCTTCCAATCACGGGCCTCTCACTGCCTCAATGTGAATGAGTAGGAAATATCTTGTAACACATAGTTGTTCAGTATTTTTCCCATTCTGTAGGCTATCTCTTCCCTATAATGAATGTTGTCAGGCCAGATAAAAGCATTTTAATTTGATGTGGTTCTAACTTGATGCCTTTTTCTGAGATATTTCTTAATCCCCTTGAATCCAATTCTATTCTTCCATTTAATCCTTTGTGAAGTAATGGTCATTCCACCTATACTCCTTAGAGCTTCACTGAACAACTTGCACTTCAGAATAGGTCTGTCTAGTTTTCTTTGCATAACATTCATTACAGGCAGAAGAAATTCTTTTCTAAAAACAGAACTTTGAATAACTTACTTCATGGCAAACTCTTATGGTCAAACCATCTTCCTTTGTGGCCCATCACCCTACTCCTCCACTTAACTTTTTATTCACCTAAAGAAATTCACTTCTTACAAGTTACCTTCCAAATCACCTATTAAATGTAAATGTTAGTGTTTGCATCACCAGAGAGAAAAATCTCTTCACCTTTTAGTAAATGAGCCGTCAATATTTCAAAATTAGCATACTAACTCAGTTAAAAGAACTAGGGGACAAAATGCAAGATTCCACACACTATGCAGTGTTAGAGATACTAGTGGCTTGTTATAAACGCAAACAGGTCAGAACACCTTGTAACTCTGCCACATACTGACTTCTGGCATCATTCAAACTACCTCACATTTCTGTGCCTCTGTTTACTCATCTGTGAAATCTGGAAAAGGTGATGGAAGAAACAAATGAATTAGGTCAAGTTACCTAGCACCTAGAAGCAGTTAGTGTAAATTACCATTTTATTCATTACTAGTCAAAAGCCATAAATTTAATAGATTAAAAATATCCACAGTGCATTGATCTATAATAGTTTATATTACAAATACAGTTGCAGCAAGCTTCATTATAAATACCACTCTCATTTTTATTTTGGACAGTAGCAACTATAAATCAGTTTAAAATATAGGGTTATATTGAAACTACTTCAACTACATCCCAACGTTACCTACGAAAATTAAAAGTACCACAAGTCACCAGTAACTTTTTTTTATTAAATGTATTCTTTATTTACATTTCAAATGTTGTCCCCTTTCTGGTCCCCCCCCGAAAATTCCATAAGCCATCTCCCCTCCCCCTGTTCCCCAATCAGCCCTCTCCTGCTTCCTTGTCCTGGTATTCCTCTACACTGCTGCATTGAGCCTTTCTAGGACCAAAAGCCTCTCCTCCCTTTGGTGTCTAACAAGGCCATCCATCCTCTGCTGCCTATGTGTCTGGAGCCATAGGTAACTCCATGTGTACTCTTTGGTTGATGGTTTTGTCCCTGGGAGCTCTGGGGGTACAGGGTGGCTCATATTGTTGTTCCTCCTATGGTGCTACAAACCCCTTCAGCTCCTTGGGTCCTTTCTCTAGCTCCTCCTTTGGGGACCTTGTGCTCAGTTCAATGGCTGGCTGAGAGTGTCACACACACACACACACACACACACACACACAAACACACACACCCCTGGATTTCTCATGCACTAGCAGAGCCTCCCAGGTGACAGCTATATCTGGCTCTGGTCAGCAAGCATTTGTGGGCTTCAATAATAGTGTCTGGGTTTTGTAACTGTATATAGGATGGATCCCTAGGCAGCGTAGTCTCTGGATGGTCTTTCCTTCAGACTCTGCTCCACCCTTTGTCTCTGTATCTCCTTCTGTGGGTATTTTGTTCTCCCTTCTAAGAAGGACCAGAGTATCCATACTCTGTCTTCCTCCTTCTTGGGTATCATTTGATATGTGAATTGCCACCAGTAACTTAAAGTACTCATGGAAATATATGTAACCATCTTACAATTTCAGCATCTTTGTATAAAATATTTGCATTGGAGATTAAATTTAACATATAATAACTGGAGGAGATTATATGAGGTTCCTGAGTTATTCCAATGGTTATATCAATGGCAGAATACTTGGCTGGCCTGTAAACCTCCAATAAATATATCCTGATGGGAGCATATAAATTAATTTGGTTAAAGTAGCCTTTTGGAAAATCAGTTCACAATTTCATGATCAACTGAATGAATGACATTTGTTTGAAAAACTTACCAGGCCACAAAATATGTAAGATATGTGATGGTATTTCTCATGACTAATGTCATAATATCAGACAGAAACAATATAATTAGAAAAATGTTAACCTAATTCATTAGGCAAAAATAACTCCAGCCCTTTGACTATCCCATCTCCAAATCTGCTCAATTTGCCTTTCCTCGGAAATACTGAAGTAGCTATTTATGCTTAGCAGAAGTGATTCTTCACTTTATTTTAGACTAAGGCTAAAGTGTTGGTTTTATGTGCCAACTTTTAGAAACAATTCTAAAATTTACATCGTGAGATGCGAATTGTGTGCCCACAGAGCATTGCTGAACTCTCCTGAGGGAAGTAGATACCCACCCATGCCAGATGGAGACTGGATCCCTCATTCTCCCTGGAACACCTACCAGAATATACTTGCTTCTGTACTAACTTCAGCCTCCTCAATTGATTTAGAAGCTAATTTCACAGTGACATCACTTCTTATTCTTGTCCATTCATTAAATCACTTCAAACCATTATGCCATCCAAACATAACACTTCTGGAAGCCAGATGCGCACAAAACAGGCAGCAAATCCCTGACCAGTGGAAGCTGTCTCAGAGACATCCCCCAACTCTTCACCATTTTTCCATTGAACAGTTTACTTCTTCTAAGTCAAATTTTTAAAACTTCTTGGAGAGGTGTATGCCAGCTCATTTTTTAATGTTTACTCTTTTTTAAAATATTTTTATTTACAGTTTAAATGTTGTCCCCCACCAGAGTCCCACTCCACAAATCCCCCAACCTCTATCCCCCCTTTTGCCTCTAAGAGGTGCTCCTCCACCCTCCCACTCACTCCCACCTCATCCCTCTAGCATCCCCCTTCTCTGGGGCATCAACCCTCGACAGGGCCAAGTGCATCCCCTCCCACTGAGGTCAGATAAGGCAGTCCTCTGCTACTTAAGTAGCAGGAGCCATGGACCGGCCCATGTATGTTCTTTGGTTGGTTGTTAAGTCCCTGAGAGCTCTGAGGTGACTGGCTAATTGATACTATTGTTCTTCCTGTGGGGTTGCAATCCCCTTCAGCTCCTTCAGTCCTTCCCCCAACCCTTCCATTGAGGTGCCCATGCTCAGTCCAATGGTTGGCTGTGAGTATTTGCATCTGTCTTAGTCAGGTGCTGGCAGAGCTTCTCAGAGCACAGACATGCCAGGCTCCTGTCTGAAAGCACATCTTGACATCAGTAATAGTGTCTGGGTTTGGTATCTGTGGATGGGATGAATCCCAACATGGGACAGCCTCCAGATGGCCTTTCCTTCAGTCTCTGCTCCAATTTTTGGTTCCTGCATTTCCTTTAGAGGAGTTAACAATTCTGGGTCAAAAATTGTGAGATGGGAAGGTGGTGCTATGTCTATCTACAGAAGGTGGTCTCTTCAGGTTCTATCTCCCTGCTGTTGGGCATTTTGGCTAATGTCATCCCCATTGGGTCCTAAGAGTCACTTGCATCCCTGGTGACTAAGACTTTTTAGTGGTTTCCCACAGTCCCCACCACACACGACTGCATATTTTATTCATTCTTCTAGACCTCCAGGCTTCTCTCCTATCTCCCACCATACCTGATCCTGCTCCCTTTTTCTACTCCCACTCCCCTTTCCCACCCAAGATCCTCCCTCTCTCTGCCTCCCCTGATTATTTTCTTCCCCATTTTAACTAGGATAGAAGAATTCATACTCTGGCCCTTCTTATTATTAAGCTTCATATGGTCTGTGGATTTGTATCATGGGTATTCTGAGCTTTTTTCTTAATATCTACTTATCAGTGAGTACACACCATGTATGTCCTTTTGGGTCTGGGTTACCTCACTCAGGATGGTATTTTCTAGATCCATCCATTTGCATGAAAAAATTCATGAAATCCTCATTTTTAAAAGTTAATTGGTGGGCTGGTGAGATGATTCAGTGGTTGAGAGCACTTACTGCTCTTCCGGAGGTCATGAGTTCAAATTCCAGCAACCACATGTTGGCTCACAACTATCCATAATGAGAAAATAATAATAATAATAATAATAAAAATAATGGTGTGAACCACTACTGGACTGGTGGTGCAGACTATTCAAAACAAAAGTTTCTGTATCCATTCTTGTGTTGAGGAACATCTGGATTATTTCCTGCTTCTGGCTATTATAAATAAGGCTACTATGAATATGATGGAGAATGTGTTCTTGTTATCTGTTGGAGCATCTTTTGGGTACATGCCCAGGAGTGGTATAGCTAGGTCTTCAGGTAGAACTTCCAATTTTCTGAGGAATTGCCAGATTGATTTCCAAAGAGGTTGGACCAGCTTTCAATCTCACCAGCAATGGAGGAGTGTTTCTCTTTTTCCACATCCTGCCAGCATCTGCTGTCGCCCAAGTTTTTAATCTTAGTCATTCAGATTGGTATAAGGTGGAATCATAGGGTTGTTTTGATTTGCATTTCCCTGATGATCAAGGATGTTGAACCTTTCTTTAGGTGCTTCTGGGCCATTCAAGATTCTTCAGTTGAGAATTCTCTGTTTAGTCCTGTACCCCATTTTTAATTGGGTTATTTGGTTTTCTGGAGTCTAACTTCTTGAGTTCTTTGTCTATTTTGGATATTAGCCCTTTATCGGATATAGGGTTAGTAAAGATTTTTTTTCCCAATCTGTAGGTTGTCCTATTGACAGTGCTCTTTGCCTTACAGAAACTTTTCAGTTTCATGAGTTCCCAGTTGTCAATTGATCTTCGAGCCTGAGCCATTGTTGTTCTGTTCAGGCAATCTTACCCTGTGACAATGTGTTCAAGGTTTTTTCCCACTGTCTCTTCTATTATAGTCAGTGTATCTGGTTTTATGTGGAGGTCCTTGATCCACTTGGACTTGGACTTGAGCTTTGTACAATGAGATAAAAATGGATCAATTTGCATTCTTCTACATGCAGATCACCAGTTAGACCATCACCATTTGTTGAAGATACTTTTTCCACTGTATATTTTTTAATTCTTTATTAAAGATCAAGTGACAGGCCCTCCGCCATCTTTGCTCCAGTGACCAGGTAGTTGGGACCGCCAGGCTCAGAGACAGACAGGCATAATATCGCTTCGGTTTCAGGCAGCTTGGGTGTAACCTGCTCCCAGGTGCTGGGCTGATCTGCAGTAACCAGCGCGCCAGTTCCGCGGTGGGACCTTCTGCCTGCTGGAGGGACCCCGCGCAGGGAGGGAGCCCGCCAGCTTCCCTTCCGCGACCTCTGTTCCCGCGGACTGCGCTGGAGAGACCGGTACCCAGGCTCTCCCCCCGATATAACATCACTTGGGACACGGCCTGTTGGGGCTTCCGTCTGTGCCCGAGGGCGGGTTGGCGCTGTAGTCGTCTGGGCGCCAGATCGGCGGGCCATCGTGACCACAGGGTGAGCGGCGCCACGGAGACTGCCCTCCGCCATCTTTGCTCCAGTGACCAGGTAGTTGGGACCGCCAGGCTCAGAGACAGACAGGCATAATATCGCTTCGGTTTCAGGCAGCTTGGGTGTAACCTGCTCCCAGGTGCTGGGCTGATCTGCAGTAACCAGCGCGCCAGTTCCGCGGTGGGACCTTCTGCCTGGTGGAGGGACCCTGCGCAGGGAGGGAGCCCGCCAGCTTCCCTTCCGCGACCTCTGTTCCCGCGGACTGCGCTGGAGAGACCGGTACCCAGGCTCTCCCCCCAATATAACATCACTTGGGACACGGCCTGTTGGGGCTTCCTTCTGTGCCCGAGGGCGGGTTGGCGCTGTGGTCGTCTGGGTGCCAGATCGGCGGGCCATCGTGACCACAGGGTGAGCAGCGCCACGGAGAGTGCCCTCCGCCATCTTTGCTCCAGTGACCAGGTAGTTGGGACCACCAGGCTCAGAGACAGACAGGCATAATATCGCTTCGGGTTCAGGCAGCTTGTGTGTAACCTGCTCCCAGGTGCTGGGCTGATCTGCAGTGACCAGCGCGCCAGATCTGCTGTGGGACTTCTGCCTGGCAGAGGGACGCCCCCCTCCCCCCCCCAGGAGAGATCACACACCCCTGCACAGGGCAGGAGCCTGCCAGCCTCCCTTTGGCGACCTCGGCTCCAGGAATCCACTAGGCTGAGCCTTTAGATGTGCAAGGCCTCCCCAATATAAGATCACTTGGGGCAAAGCACATTAGGGCTCCAAAGTCACTCAGGAGCAGGCAGGCCCCAGAAATCGGTGCCAGGGGAATCCTGGTAATCCAGGGGGGGGCAGAAATAGCTTTGCAGGCTCACAGGAGGTCCAACCAACAGCCAGTGGCAGCAGGACCAACTAACACCAGAGGTATCCAGATGGCAAAAGGCAAACGTAGGAATGTTACTAACAGTAATCAAAGTAATGTAGGACCATCCGAACCCAACTCTCCAACAGCAGCAAGTCCTGGATACCCCACCACACCCGAAAGACAAGATCTGGATTTAAAATCACTTCTCATGATGCTATTAGAGGATCACAAGAAGGACACAAATAAATCTCATAAAGAGTTACAGGAGACCATGAATCAACGGTTAGAAGCCCTTACAAAGGAAACACAAAAATCGCTTAGAGAAATGCGGGAGAACATGGATCAAAAGATGGAGGCGCACAAGGAGACAACACAAAAATCGCTTAACGAGATGAATCAACGGGTAGATGCACTCACAAAGGAATCACAAAATTTGCATAAAGAAATGCAGAAGAATATGGGTCAACAGACGGATGCCCATAAGGAGGCAACACAAAAATTGCTTAAAGAAATGAATCAACGGTTAGATGCCCTTACAAAGGAAACACGAGAACTGCTTAAAGAAATGCAGGAGACGATGGATCAACAGATGGAATCCCATGAGGAGGAAACACAAAAATCGCTCAGAGAAATGCAGGAGAACGTGGGTCATCAGGAAGAAATCCTGAAAGAGGTAATGCAAAATTACCTTAAAGAAATACAGGAAAATACAAACAAACAAGTGAAGGATCTCAGCAAATCCATCCAGGAACTAAAAAAGGAAGTAGAAACAACTAAGAAATCACAAAGGGAGACAACTTTGGAGATAGAAAACCTTGGGAAGAAATCAGGAGTCATAGATGCAAACATCAACAATAGAATACAAGAGATGGAAGAAAGAATCTCAGGTGCTGAAGATTCCATAGAAAGCATCGACTCAACAGTCAAAGAAAATGCAAAATGCAAAAAAACGCGTAACCCAAAACATCCAGGAAATCCAGGACACAATGAGAAGACCAAACCTAAGGATTATAGGTATAGATGAGAGTGAAGATTTGCAACTTAAAGGGCCAGTAAACATCTTCAACAAAATTATGGAGGAAAACTTCCCTAACTTAAAGAGAGAGATGCCGATGAACATACAAGAAGCCTACAGAACTCCAAACAGACTGGACCAGAACAGAAATACCTCCCGTCACATAATAATCAAAACACCGAATGTTCTAAACAAAGAAAGAATACTAAATGCAGTAAGAGAAAAGGGCCAAGTAACATACAAAGGAAGACCTATCCGAATCACATCAGACTTCTCACCAGAGACTATGAAAGCCAGAAGATCCTGGGCAGATCTCATGCAGACACTAAGACAGCACAAATGCCAGCCTAGACTACTATACCCAGCAAAACTCTCAATCACCATAGATGGAGAGACCAAGATATTCCATGATAAAACCAAATTTTCACAATATCTTTCCACAAATCCAGCCCTGCAACGGATAATAGGTGGAAACCTCCAATACAGGGAGAGAAACAACACCCTGGAAAAAATGAGATAATAACCTTCTTGAATCAAACCCAAAAGTAGATAACCACTCAAACATAAAGATAGCGTCAAGAATGGCAGATGGCAATAATCACTATGCCTTAATCTCTCTTAATATCAATGGTCTCAATTCCCCAATTAAAAGACATAGACTAGCAGACTGGATACGTAAACAGGACCCAGCTTTTTGCTGCATGCAGGAAACGCACCTCAGTGTCAAAGACAAACACTACCTCAGAGTAAAAGGCTGGAAAACAATTTTACAAGCAAATGGCCCCAAGAAACGAGGTGGAGTAGCCATCCTAATATCGGATAAAATTGATTTTCAACCCAAAGTCATCAAAAAAGACACAGAAGGACACTACATACTGATCAAGGGAAAAATCCACCATCAAGAACTCTCAATCCTGAATATCTATGCTCCAAATGCAAGGGCACCCTCATTCGTAAAAGAAACTTTACTAAAACTCAAAGCACACATCGCACCGCACACAATAATAGTGGGTGACTTCAACACCCCGCTCTCTGAAATGGATCGTTCAGGAAAGCAGAAACTAAACAGGGACACAGTGAATCTAATTGAAGCCTTGGACCAAATGGAACTAACTGATATATATAGAACATTTCATCCTAGAGCTAAAGAATACACCTTCTTCTCAGCTCCTCATGGTACCTTCTCCAAAATTGACCATATAATTGGTCACAAATCAGACCTCAACAGATACAAGAAGATAGAAATAATCCCATGCCTCCTATCAGATCACTATGGAATAAGGGTGGTCTTCAATGGCAACAAAAACAAAAGAAAACCCACGTACACATGGAGGCTGAACAATGCTCTACTCAATGATAACTTGGTCAAGGTGGAAATAAAGAAAGAAATCAAAGACTTTTTGAAAGTTAATGAAAATGAAGGCACAACATACCCTAACTTATGGGACACAATGAAAGCAGTGCTAAGAGGAAAATTCATAGCCCTGAGTGCCGCCAAAAAGAAACGGGAGACAGCATACACTAACAGCTTAATGGCACACCTGAAAGCCCTGGAACAAAAAGAAGCAAATACACCAAAGAGGAGTAGAAGGCAGGAAATCATCAAACTCAGGGCTGAAATCAATCAAGTAGAAACAAATAAAACCATACAAAGAATCAACAAAACGAGGAGTTGGTTCTTTGAGAAAATCAACAAGATAGATAAGCCCTTAGCCAGACTAACCAGAGGGCACAGAGATAGTATCCAAATTAATAAAATCAGAAACGAAAAGGGAGAGATAACAACAGAAACTGAGGAAATTCAAAAAATCATCAGATCCTACTACAAAAACCTGTATTCAACACAACTAGAAAATCTTGAGGAAATGGACAATTTCCTTGACAGATACCAAGTACCAAAATTAAATCAGGATCAAATAGACCATCTAAACCGTCCTATAACCCCTGAAGAAATAGAAGTTGTCATTGGAAGTCTTCCAACCAAAAAAAGCACAGGTCCAGATGGTTTTAGTGCAGAATTCTATCAGACCTTCAAAGAAGACCTAACACCAATACTCTTCAAACTGTTCCACAAAATAGAAACAGAAGGAACACTACCCAACTCGTTCTATGAAGCCACAATTACACTAATACCAAAAGCACACAAAGATCCGACAAAGAAAGAGAATCTCAGGCCAATCTCTCTTATGAATATCGATGCAAAAATACTCAATAAAATTCTTGCCAACCGAATCCAAGAACACATCAAAACGATCATTCACCACGATCAAGTAGGCTTCATCCCAGGGATGCAGGGATGGTTCAATATAAGGAAATCCATCAATGTAATCCACTACATAAACAATCTCAAAGAAAAAAACCACATGGTCATCTCATTAGATGCTGAGAAAGCATTTGACAAAATTCAGCATCCTTTCATGCTAAAGGTCTTGGAAAGATCAGGAATTCAAGGCCCATATCTAAACATAGTAAAAGCAATTTACAGCAAACCAGTAGCCAGCATCAATCTAAACGGAGAGAAACTTGAAGCAATCCCACTAAAATCAGGTACTAGACAAGGCTGCCCTCTCTCTCCATATCTTTTCAATATAGTACTTGAAGTTCTAGCTAGAGCAATTAGACAAGAAAAAGAGGTCAAAGGGATACAAATTGGAAAGGAAGAAGTCAAACTATCACTATTTGCAGACGATATGATAGTATACATAAGCGACCCAAAGAACTCCACCAGAGAACTCCTACAGCTGATAAACGACTTCAGCAAAGTGGCCGGATATAAAATCAACTCAAGCAAGTCAGAAGCCTTCCTATACTCAAAGGATAAGCAGGCTGAGAAAGAAGTAAGAGAAATAATACCCTTTACGATAGCCACAAACCATATTAAGTATCTTGGCGTGACGCTAACCAAACAAGTGAAAGATCTGTATGACAAGAACTTCAAGTCTCTGAAGAAAGAAATTGAAGAAGACCTCAGAAGATGGAAAAATCTGCCATGCTCATGGATTGGCAGGATTAATATAGTAAAAATGAGCATCTTACCAAAAGTAATACACAGATTCAATGCAATCCCCATCAAAATCCCAACTCAATTCTTCATAGAGTTAGAAAGAGCAATTCAAAAATTCATCTGGAATAACAGAAAACCCAGAATAGCTAAAACTATTCTCAAGAGTAAAAGAACCTCTGGGGGAATCAGTATCCCGGACCTCAAGCTGTACTACAGAGCAATAGTGTTAAAAACTGCATGGTATTGGTACAGTAACAGACATGTAGATCAATGGAACAGAATTGAAGACCCAGAAATGAATCCACACTCCTATGGTCACTTGATCTTTGACAAAGGAGCTAAAACCATCCAGTGGAAAAAAGATAGCCTTTTCAACAAATGGTGCTGGCTCAGCTGGAGGTCAACATGCAGAAGAATGCAAATTGACCCATCCTTATCTCCTTGCACTAAGCTCAATTCTAAGTGGATCAAAGATCTCCACATAAAACCAGACACACTGAAACTAATAGAAGGGAAACTAGGGAAGAACCTTGAACATATGGGCACAGGGGAGAATTTCCTGAACAGAACTCCAATAGCTTATACTCTAAGATCAAGAATAGACAAATGGGACCTCATTAAATTACAAAGTTTTTGCAAGGCAAAAGACACCGTCAAAAAGACAAAGCGGCAACCAACTAACTGGGAAATGATCTTTACCAACCTTACATCCGACAGAGGGCTAATATCCAAGATATACAAAGAACTCAAGAAGTTAAACTCCAGAGAGGCAAGTAACCCTATTAAAAAATGGGGTACAGAGCTCCACAAAGAGTTCTCACCTGAAGAATATCTAATGGCTGAGAAGCACCTAAAGAGATGTTCATCATCCTTAGTCATTAGGGAAATGCAAATCAAAACAACCCTGAGATTCCATCTCACACCAGTCAGGATGGCTAAGATCAAAAACACAGGAGACAGCAGTTGTTGGCGAGGATGTGGAGAAAGAGGAACACTCCTCCACTGCTGGTGGAATTGCAGGCTGGTACAACCACTCTGGAAAGCAGTCTGGCGGCTCCTCAGAAAACTGGGCATGACACTTCCGGAGGATCCGGCTATACCACTCCTGGGCATATACCCAGAGACTTTACCTGCATGCAATAAGGACACATGCTCCACTATATTCATAGCAGCCTTATTTATAATAGCCAGAAGCTGGAAAGAACCCAGATGTCCCTCAACGGAGGAATGGATTCAGAAGATGTGGTATATTTACACAATGGAATACTACTCTGCAATTAAAAACAATGAATTCACGAAATTCCTAGGCAAATGGTCAGAACTTGAAAATATCATCCTTAGTGAGGTAACCCAATCACAAAAGATCACACATGGTATGAAGTCACTGATAAGGGGATATTGACCCAGAATCTCAGAATACCCTAGACACAATCAGCATATCAATAGATTTCTAAAAAGATGGAAGGAGAGACCCC
Organism: Tokudaia tokunoshimensis; assembly: GCA_036184795.1. Taxonomy (NCBI): domain Eukaryota; kingdom Metazoa; phylum Chordata; class Mammalia; order Rodentia; family Muridae; genus Tokudaia; species Tokudaia tokunoshimensis. The sequence goes on along the minus strand of BTHU01000016.1, from coordinate 112,624,154 downwards.
TGGTCCTGGAAAGACTGGATGTAGGGGAACGCCAGGACAGAGTAATGAGAGGGGGTTGAACGGAGAAAAGAGGGAGGGAAGGGGGCTTATGGGACTTTCGGGGAGGGAGGAAACGGGAAAGGGGAAGTGATTTGGAATGTAAATTAAAAAAATAAAATAAAATTAAATTAAAAAAAAAAAAAAAAAAAAAGATTAAAATTCGTGGTACATGCCTTAAAAAAAAAAAAAAAAAAAAAAAAAAAAGATCAAGTGACAAAAGGTGTGTGAGTTTATTTCTGGGTCTTCAATTCTATTCCATTGATGTACCTGTCTGTCTCTGTATCAATACTATGTGGTTTTATCAATATTGCTATACAGTTCAGCTTGAGGTCAAGGATGGTGATTCCCCCAGAATTTCTTTTATTGTTGAGAATTGTATTTGCTATCCTGGGTTTTTTTTTTTTTTGTTTTTTTTTTGTTTTTTTTTGGGGGGGGGGGATTCCATGTGAACTTGAGGATTGCTTTATCTCTGTGAAGAATTATGCAGATATTTTGATATTGATGACACTGAATATGTAAATTGCTTCTGGTAAGATGGCCATTCTTACTATGTTAATCCTGCTGATCCATGAGCATGGGAGATTTTTCCATCTTCTGAGGTCTTCTTTGATTTCTTTTTTCAGCAACTTGAAGTTATTGTCATGCAGATCTTTCACTTGCTTGGCTAGTTATTTTACATTATCTGTGCATATTGTGAAGGGTGTTGTTTCCCTAATTTCTTTCTCAGCACATTTATCCTTTGTATAGAGGAAGACTACTGATTTTGAGTAAATTTTATATCAAACCATTTTGCTGAAGTTGTTTATCAGCTATAGAGGATGGGATTTCAGGTGTGTTAGGATATCCAGGGCTTGCTGTAGTGGGAGAACTGGGGTTCTGATGGTGCCAAGTGGCACTGGTTTCTGTTGCTTATGTTCTTATGCTTGCCTCTCAGTATATGGTAATCTAGGGTGGTAACTGGTCTTGTTGACTCTGACTGGAGCTTGACTCTCCTTGTTTGCAGATGAAGCTCTGTGACCTGGGTTAAAGCAGGCCTTCTGGGAGTCAAACACTGTTGTCTCTGGTTAGGGGAGGGCTTCCTGTGACCCTGATTATAACAGACCTCCTGTGAGTCAGGCTGTCTCTGGGTGTGGGAGGGGCAGACATGGAGCAAGATGTGTCTACAGCAGGGCAGATAGGTCCAGAGTCCACTGGATTCCATGGGGGGGAGGGGTCCCAGCTGTCAGCTCATTTTATGTGATATTTTTAACTTACTATATATACTGCCTAACTTTTATATAGATTTATTTCCTTAATATCTCAACAGAATCTAAAAGAGGTCAATCTTTGCTCTAGGGTTCCTAAAAATGGTCCAGTTATCTTATTTTTCTTCTCTAACCAGCAAAATAATTTTTCTTGATTTACTTCAGCATATTTAATTACTTCAGAAAGTATAATTCTTAGAAGCCATCTAATCATTGCTCATATTTTTCCAATAGGCATCTGGCCACATTGGAGGCACCTCTATGGGGAACAGATCACTCCTGTGGGACCATTTGATCTGCACATCCTTTGTCGAAATTATAGACAGCCAGAAAAAAATATTGTCTTCAATAACATATAATGAAGTTTTGTTTTTTTTTTTTTTTACCACTGCTATTCTGGCCTTTTCTAGGCTACATTAAAATCAGAGAATTGTCTTATGAGTTTAATATATCACCCATCTATTTGTAGTACCCTCCTTTTTATGGTCTTTCATTTTCTCCTCCATAAAGTATCAACCAGCAGACCTGCACAGAATATTCCAAGTCCCTGAAGCAAAAGGCATTTTTCACCTTACTTCAGCTAATATAAAACATTTCTATTTTCTACCCATTCACTTGAAAATTGTTTAGAGTTTATTCTATCCTGAATGCTAGGTACGCAGCTGTAACCAGCTCAGCAGACTTTTGTGTAGTATTCAATCCAGTGGGATGGCGGAGAACAATTAACAAGAATGGACTCAACATGGCAGATAGCAAGAAAGCCTACAGAGGAAAACCAAACAAGCCAAGGGGAAAGTCTAAACAGAGAGTGTAGCAGATGTTATTCTGTGCTTGGTCAAAACTTCTGGGACACACTGCACAGAGTGCTTGTTGGAGACATTTACTCTGCCATCTAATACTTGAATCTTCCATGTTCTTTAACAGCTGTGTGACTCTTCTGCTTAGCTATTGCTGCATAACAAATCATTCCAACACAGTTACTTTATACAATAGTCATTCATCTCACTCATGAGTCTGAGACTCTTTAATTCTGACAGGATAGGAAGAAAAGTTCTGTGCACCATGATATCTGTAGCTTTAACTGAGTGATTCCAACAGACAGAAACTGTAGCTATCACAACTGTTACTCTCAGAGCACCAATCTTTCTACACACAACCCCTCTGCTTGGCTGCATTGGTCTTTCTCCCAATATGACAAGCTTAAGATCATTAAGGTTTTTACACAGTGTCTCTGGGTGTCAAGTAAAAGTATCCCAAGAGATAAGAAGTTGAAGTCACCAAACTTTTAAGGTCTGGACGTCCAAATTGGCAAAGTTTCACTTCTACCTTATTTTATTAGTACAAGTTCAAGTTGAGAACATCTCTCCATAAAAGAATATCAAAGAATGTGTGATCATCTTTACTCTACCACATGTTCTTGGACAAACTCCATTATTTCGTAATATCTTCACTGTCTGAGCTCTTAGTATGTATAACAGGCTCTAACTCAAGTGTTGTAAGAATAAATTAGCAAAAGTCAAGTGTTTGAAGGATGGTAAACACTCAGTATGTATTAGTTACTTTGTCCTGTTTTTCTTTGTGGAACCAGGTATTAAACCTAGAGTCTCATACAGTCTAAGCAAGTGTTCTACCCATTCAGTCATTTTATTATTTTAAAGCAATTATAAAATGCCTTTGGAATGTTCTCTCACCAAACAATGAATTAAAACAGTTGTAGGTAAACTGGAGCTTACTCATATGTAATAACAAAGAACCTAGCTTCTTGTGACCAGTTTTTCAAATAAGTGACAGTATCCTCTACCCTCCAAGTTCCCTGTGCCTAAAATATGCTGGCAAAGTCCCAAATGCTTGCATTCTCTACCCCAAGAATGTGTTGTTGGTCAGTTGGAAATGGGAATGATAGTGCTTGGTTACTCATAATGATATTCATATTTTGGTTGTAGAATGGAACCTATAAAAGCAAAGAAATTATAGGAAATGTAGATTTTCATGGGCTTAAATAACACTTTCAGAACAACTAAACAACCAAAGATAATGAAAAATGCAACATCAGCCCTTGGGAGTATGCCTAGCAGTCCTGGAGCCTCCCTTTCCCCCCACAACCCTCCTAAAAAGAACCAGGATTTTAACCAGGGTATTCTTCCCACCTGCTTCTGAGTTGGAACAGTCCAGAATGTCTTCTTGGTGCCAGCCCCAATTAGACAAGCCATTCATAACTTCCATTGACCCCTCAGAGTCTCTTTGATACCAGTCCTGGCTGCAAGGGAGAGTGTCACCACTGTCTTTGATCGAGCATTCAAGGAAGGAACAGTTTCTTCTTATTGTTTCAGTGATATTAACCCTTGTATTTTCTCTGCAAAAGATCCTGTAATATACTTCATCAGCTCCTCTCATGAAGTGCCCTTCAAATTTGAAATGGGGCCTACAATTTAAGTTGCTCATCTAGAAAGCAGACCATTATGGTGTAAAATAGCCCTGGTGTTTCATTTATTTTGTAGTAATGAGGTTACACCTGTGAGGTGGTAGTAAGGATATGGTCCAACTGAGTCAAGAAAACAGCAGACTTTGTCTGGTTCATGGGCCTGACATTGGTATTATAGTCATATGTGCAACAAGTTAACTGAAAACATTAACAATATCAGTATTTATATTATAGTCTGTAGAAGAATTTTTATGGAAGCTTGAAAAATAGAATAACTAAGCTAATCACAATATTAATCACCATACCTTAAGCAAAAGTAACAGCAAAATAAATATAATTCTAACTAACCCCAAAAGTAAACAAATAAATAAATGTGCATCCTATAGGATACTATAACCAAGTATTTGTCTTGCATTTTCTGTAGTTTGTATACCAGATCATTTAAAATAGATCTCCTAAAGACTAAGTTGAAAACCAGCTGCCAATATGCAAAATAATGATCAAACACACTAAACATTCCATATCTTTCTCCGACTAAGGTTGACTTGAAACTACAAGGAGAATACAAAAACAAATTAATTGTTAGCAATTTCTTGAAAAAGGACAGTGGGTGTTTTCATCCACAAGACAAAACATTATCTATTCACTTTAACTTTTAAAAGGATACATTGACATATATTCTTTAATTTTTTCTTTCTGCCACAGAATATTTATAGAAACCTCACTTGCTAGAGAAGGTAAGCAATGAATGGTACAGATAAAAACTGGCTAAATTGAACTTAACATCTTCTGAATACTCAAAACTAAATATTGAGGGGGGTACTTTTAAGCTCTTCATTCTTGCCTTTAATTGAAGCCAGATCATATTCACACCATTTATCAATCAGGATTAGTCACTAAGGAGAAAGGGTGAGAAGTTCCTTTCCTAGGAGATATTTGTGCATTTGTTGGATTAGTGCTAAGTAGACTTGATTTAAATGTGTATTTACTGACTACAGAGAAATAACCACAGAACCTCAGAAAGTTACTCTTAATTGTTGACCTTTGCATCTATTCAAGTTCTCTCTCTCACTATTTACAATCAGATGGATATCAAATATTCTTGGGAATCCTAAAGATGATGTGATTGGCTACTTTTATAATTGATTCTGGCCTTTAAGCAGCCTTGTCAGGGACTGAGGATAGCATTCAGTTGGCAGAAATCTTGCCAAGCCTCCATGAAGTCTTGGGTTGAATTCCCAAGAAAGTATAAACTGGGTATGGTGGTATACACTCTTAAGCCAATAACTGAGAGATAGAAGCAGGAGAATTCAAGGCCATCCTCAACTACATGGTGATTGGTGAGTTCAAAACATCTAGACTACAGAAAGGGGTGAGGGAAGTGGAAGCCCAAAAGTTAAGAGTTTACAATGAGGTCTTACTAGTTCTCCTGATTCTAAACTCAACTCTCTCTCTCTCTCTCTCTCTCTCTCTCTCTCTCTCTCTCTCTCTCTCTCTGTCTCTCTCTCTTTCTCTCTCTCTCTCTCTGAATTGACTGAAATCATTGACATAGGACCAACCAAATGAGGATTCCCTCTATCTCCTAGTAGCTGTAATCTTTAAGACATCCAGCCTAAGATTTTTTCTAACACAGTATCTGTCTGCTAAAGAGAAATGTTCAGAGACAACAATGTGCAAACACATCAAGATTGCTAATATACAGTTGGTCAGAGCAAGTTATGTGATTGAACTCAATATCAATAGAGAAGAGAACTAAATAGGATAAACAGGACATAAATATTTAAAGGAATGGTGATTGGAGAAGAAGAACAAGACAGTGTTTCCCATTCACTTTGCTAGTCAAGGCAAAATATCTCAAATAAGTAAACATTGCAATTACATGTGAACAAATTAACCAGACAGAACTGACAAATTCAAGACAATATGTCCAAAAAATATTTCCATTGGTTCCTTCTTGCTTATATCCACTGGTCATATTTCTTCTCTCTTAAGAAACATATAAAGTAGAAATTCCACTCTCATCTCGAAGTTATTACCTAAAACAATAAAAGAGAATTGTGTGACTACTTTTCTTCATCCTCAAGCCTTGTTGAAGTCTATATCAACATCTCTCTCCTGTTAGCTCAATAATGAGAACTCTATTAAGACATACACTGAGAATGTAATTAGATGAAAAAATCATTATTGAGAAAACTGTTATAGGAAGGGAGGGAAGAGTAAAGAACTGGTATAATACAGAAATTCTCTTCACCCAAGGCTTCAGCTAATAACCTGGAAAACTCAAAATGTCTGACTTTTCTTTCTCTAATTGGACTATAAAGGGAGGCAACTCTGTTCTGGCGTGGTTCTGCCACCTCTGTCTCTAGTTAGTACCATGCAGCGATTGAGTGTAGTCTTGCCAGCTCCAGTTAGCTTGTCTCATAACTACCTGTACCTTCTCAGCCATAAATCCCAGTGGTCAGTGGTCCCACATTCCAGCAATCCAGTAAAACAAAACTCTAGAAGCTTATAAATAGTCAGATTTATATATCAACAAATTTTCAATTCACCAGATGTCCACACAATAATTTCAAATTGATAATGATACAAGCTGCCCACCAAGATTAGATGAGTCATCCCAATTATTCTCTCTCTATATGATATTCATAACTACCTGTGGCTATTTAAAACCATGCCGGATCAGGATCTTCTTCCTCTCTGTCCTCGATCTTGCATCCTTCTTCCTCTCACCTGAGACACTCTGTCTCTCTGCAACTCTTAGTTCTGTCTCCCTTTTCACTGTCCAATCACAGGCCTCCTGCTGCACTAATATCTAAATAGATTAGACAGGAAAAATTCTGCCACATTATTGCACAACAGCTTTGTTAACATTAGTAAATTTTTAAATCATTTCAATGGGGATCTCTAGCTGCTCTAAAAAAAACTATGAGCTTTTTCTTACATGTTTGACTCATACTCTGAGTATCCACAGTTTGAGACCAATGTTTAATTTGAGGAATTTGGTCCATACCTATTTAGGATAAAACTTGAAGTTCTAGCTAGAACAATAAGACACCTGAAAGAGATCAACTGGGTAGAAACTGGAAAAGAAGAAGTAAAAGAATCTTAATTTGCAGATAATATGATTGTATCCCATGAAATACCATAACTCTACCAGGAAACTACAAGAGCTGATAAATACTTTCAAAAAAGGCACAGATTTAACACAAAAGAATCAGTAGTCTTCTTCTATATCAATGATAAACAGACTGAAAAATAAATTAGCAAAACAATATCTTTCACAATAACCTTGAAATTAAAACAAAATATTTTGGGACAACTAACCAAGCAAGAAGTGAAAAACTTATATGATAAAAAAAATTAAGACATGGAAGAAAGAAATTGAAGAAGAGATCATAAGATAGAAAGATCTCCTGTGCTCATGAATGGGTAGAATTAATTAAAATGGTCATTCTGCCAAAAGCAATCTACAGACAAATCAATTTCAATGCAATCTCCATCAAAATTCCAACACAATTCTTCACAAAAATAGAAAGGAAAATTTTCAGCTTCATAGAAAAACACACCAGAAAGCCAGGATAGCTAAAACAATTCTGTGTCATAAAAGAACAGCTGAAGGTAGTACCAGCCCCAATCTCAAACTGTACTGAAAAACTTTAATAATAAAAACAGCATGGTATTTGCATCAAAGGGATCAAGCAGATGACCAAGACATAAATCTGTACACCTAAGGACACCTGATTTTTAACTAAGAATTTATAAATATGCACTGGAAAAGAGACAACTTCAGTAAATAGTGCTGGATAAACTAGATGGTTGAAGGTACAAGAATAGAAATAGATCCATATTTATAACCCTGTATATAAAATTCAACTCCAAATAAATCAATAACATCTCTACAAGCCTAGATACCCTACCCTGAATCTGTGTTAATCCTTTCATGTTAAAAGTCTTGGAAAGATCAAAAATTCAAGGCCCATACCTAAACATAGTAAAAGTCATATACAGCAAACTAGTAGCCAACATCAAACTAAATGGAGAGAAACTTGAAGCATTCCCACTAAATCAGGGACTAGACAAGGCTGCCCTCTCTCTCTCCCTATCTATTCAATATAGTACTTGAAGCTCTAGCTAGAGCAATTATACAACAAAAGTAGGTCAAAGGGATACAAATTGGAAAGGAAGAAGTCAAACTATCACTATTTGCAGATGATAGGATGTATACTTAATATGTATATATTGTATATGTATGTATATATGATAATATGATGTACACCTATATGATTAAGATGTATACTTCAGTGACCCCAAAAAGTTCACTAGAGAACACCTACAGTTGATAAACAACTTCAGCAAAGTGACCTGTTAAAAAATTTACTCAAACCAATCAGTAGCCTTCCTATACTCAAAGGATACACAGGCTGAGAAAGAAATTAAGGAAACAACACCCTTTACAATAGTCACAAATAATATAAAGTATCTTGGTGTGACTCTAAACAAGCAAGTGAAAGATCTGTATGACAAGAACTTCAAGTCTCTGAAGAAAGAAATCAAAGAAAACCTCAGAAGATGTAAAGATCTCCCATGCTTATGGATTGGCAGGATTAATACAGTAAAAATGGACATCTTGCTTAAAGCAATCTAAGATCAAAAACTCATGTGACAGCAGGTGCTGGCGAAGATGTGGAGAAAGAGGAACACTTCTCCACTGGTGGTGGGATTACATGCTGGTATAAACACTCTGGAAATCAGTTTGGCAGTTCCTCAGAATATTGGATATAGTACTAACTGAGGACCCAGCTATACCACTGCTGGGAATATACCCAGAAAAATCTGCAACATGTAATAAGGACACATGCTCCACTATGTTCATAGCAGCCTTATTTATAATAGTCAGAAGCTAGAAAGAATCCAGATGTCCCAAACAGAGGAATAGATACAGAAAATGTGGTACATTTACATAATGGAATACTACTCAGCTAATAAAAACAATGAATTCATGAAATTCTTAGGCAAATGGATGGAACTAGAAAGTATCATCCTGAGTGAGGTAGCCCAATCACAATAGAACACACATGGTATGCACTCACTGATAAGTGGATATTAGCCCAGAAGCTCAGAATACCCAAGATACAATTAACAGACCAAATGAAGCTCAAGAAGAAGGAAGACCAAAGTATGGATACTTTGGTCCTTCTTTGAAGGGGGAATGAAATACCCATGGGAGGAGATACAGAGACAAAGTTTGGCACAGAGACAGAAGTAAAGACCATCTAGAGACTGCCCCACCTGGGGATCTATCCCATATACAGTCACCAAACCCAGACACTATTGTGGATGCCAACAAGTACTTGCTGACTGGAGCCTGATATAGCTGTCTCCTGAGAGGCTCTGCCAGTAGCTGACAAATACAGAGGTATATGCTCTCAGCTAACCATTGGACTGAGGACAAGGTCCCCAATGGAGGAGCTAAAGAAAGGACCAAAGGAGCTGAAGGGACTTGCAGCCCTATAGTAGGAACAAAAATATGAACTAACCAGTACCCTCAGACCTCCCAGGGACTAAACTACCAACCAAAGAGTACACCTGGAAGGACCCATTGCTCCAGCTGCATATGTAGCAGAGGATGACCTTGTTGGACATCAAAAGGAGAAGAAGACCTTTTTCCTGAGAAGGATTGATGCCCCAGTATAAGGGAATGCCAGGACAGGGAAGCAGGACTGGGTGGGTTGTTGAACAGGAGGAGGGGGATGGGATAGGGGGTTTTTGGAGGTGAAACCAGGAAAGAGGATAAAATTTGTAATGTAAATAAATTATCTAGTAAAAAAATAAGGAAAATATCTTTACCAATTACATATCTGATAAAAGGTTAATATCTAAAATACATAAAGAACTTAACAAAACCTGGACATTAAGAATATAAAAATCAAATTTAAAAATTGTGTACAGAATAAAAGAGACAGTTCTCAAAAGATAAAACACAAATGGCTGAGGAACACTTAAAGAGATGTTCAACATGCTTAGTAAGGAAATGCAAAACAAAACTACTTGAGATTTAATGTTGTCCCAGTCATGATGGCCAAGATTAAATAAAATAAGTAACAGTTCATGCTGGTAAGGATATGGGAAAGAAGAACATGTGTGCATTACTAGTGGGAGTGAAAACTTAGATAGCCAATGTGCAAAGCAATATGGCAGCTCCCTGGGAAGTTGAGAATAGATCTACCTCAAGATTCAGCTATACCACTCTTGAGGATATGCCCAAGGGACTCTATGTCCTACTGCAGAGACACTTACTCAATCATGTTCATTGAGCCTTTATTCAAAATACTCAGAAACTTTAAACAGTCTAGAGATCTTGAGGTATGGATAAGAAAAATGTAGAACACTTAAGCAACAGAATATTATTCAGTTGTTAAAAAAAAAAGAATGAATGATGCTTTCTGGTAAATTGATGGCTCTAAATTCATCCTGAGTAAGATAACACAGACCCTAAAAAAACAGAGTGCATATTCATTTATATGTGAATGTTAGCTTTTAAGCTTTATAATATTTTTTTATTATTCTTTAATATAAGTACACTGCAGCTGTCTTCAGACACACACCAGAAGATTGTGTCAGATCCCATTACACATAGTTGCGAGCCACCATGTGGTTGCTGGGATTTGAACTCAGGACCTCTGGAGGAGCAGTCAGTGCTCTTAACCTCTGAGTCATCTCTCCAGCCCCAGCTTTTAAGCTTTAAATAAGCATTCTACAATCCATATAACCACAGATGTTGTGTATAAAGTAAAGGACAATAAATTAGAAGAGGATTTCCCAAGGCAGGGGAAAAGTACAGTTATGGAAAAAAAGGAAACAGAATTGGGGAGGAGGATTAAATGGAAATGCAGAGTAAAGAGGAGAGTAAGGGAAGGAATATGGAGGGGGACAAGTTGTTAGCTGATCCATTTAAGGGGTCATGTGGAAAGCTACTACTGTAGAAGCTTCTTAAAATATTCCATATATGAAAGAAATCTAAATGGAGTCACCAAATAGTGGAGACAATTATTCAACTAGCCATTTTTTACCACCTAGAGAAACTTTCCAGTACTAGGAGTGGATTATACCTAATTGTTGGTCAAGGTAGTCCCATGGAAACCCCCAAACAACTCAGATTATTGCCAAGGCTAATGGTTGCTCTCCAAAAACTGATGGTAAGGCCCTATTGCTGAAGACAGGACTTACATATATCACTGAACACAAAAGCCAAGATGGCAGTAACTAAAGCCTTCAACCCTTGCTGATTAGTGTTCATGGTACTGGAAGGTACCAGAGGGGAAAAGTAAATAGTAACGCAGCCACAAACCCTGCAATATACAATAGTGACCTGTCTATATGATATGCTGGTGCAATAGTGGCACAAATATCGTGAGAGTAACCAACCACTCTCTGATTGGATTTAAAGTCAAAAGTTAAAACATATGCCTGACACTCCTGATACTAAATAGGCCATAAGTCTCAAACAAAATCAAATACTACTTGCTGTTATGCTAAATAAATACAGCAATAAAATGATTTCTAATGACATTTTGCTATATCCATGGATCAGTATCCCACGAGGTTGTCATAAGAAAAGCTTCCTCTTGCAGTTAGTTCTTGGGAACTAATACAGAAACTTACAACTAGACAATGTACAGCAAATGAGAGAATTTGGAACACTTGGTCCCAAATGTGTATCTTCATCAAATCCCTCATTCAGGTCTCAGGGAGCTATGTAGAAGAGGAAACAGATTATATGAGCCAAAGTAGATATATGACATCAAGGAAACAGTATCTTTCAGACACAGCATTGATGCAAGATATTTCCTATCCATTCACATTGAAGCAGTGAGAGGCCAGTGATTAGAGGGGAGAAAGGAGGAGGAGCTAAGAGAAGGAGGGGCAGAGAGAGTGGGAGCCTGGGAGCTGCATGAGGCAGCAGAGGAGATGCACAAATCCAGATGGCATCAGATGTGTTTCTGGTGTGCTGAGAAGTTAAAAATATTGGGATAAACCTTATCATTGTAATTTGGCATTATGTAATTGGGAGTTTCACATATATATATATATATATATATATATTTGATTAACTACTCAAGTTTAAGAGTCATGCTTTACTAGATACTTGGAAGTAGTGGGTGCTGGGCAGGAGAGTGGGACCCACCACGACTTGGAGCAGAGGCCTGGCAGAGAGGTACTATATTTTAAAAATTTCCCACTACACATCATGACTGATGCACATATGAACTCACAGAGTCTATGATAGCATTCACAGGATAGCAAACATTGGTTGAAGCCAGATGAGATCACAGCACTTAAAGGGAAAAAATTGACATGATCTCCCATCCTAACTCAGAATCTATCTCCATTTGGCAACCACTTGCAAGTGAAAAGTAAGTTCTCTTCAATGGAGTCTTACTGGATATATAGGCCACATTTAGGGGTTGTCCCCATGCCTGTCAGCAGATGCCAACACACAAAATATGAACTCAATGATATTTTTGTGGAGTTTGTCTTACATTGCTTTGTTTAGGCATTTCATTATCTTGGGTTTTCCTTCTGTATTATGGTTTCTGATTCTGTATTTTTGATGCGATGTGTGTGTGTGTGTGTGTGTGTGTTGTTGTTGTTGTTGTCTAGTTTATTCTGTTTTGTTTGCTTCCTTATTTGCTCGTTTGTTTGAGAGAGAAGGACACAGAGACAGAATAGATTTAGATGGGAGGAGAGGTAGGGAGGAGGTAGGAGGAGGAGAAGAAATGGTAATCAGAATATTATTGTATGAACTTTCAATTAAAAGTCAGAAGCTAAACAAAAATAATAAAAATTAATCTCCTCTCTCTCCCTCTGCCTCTGTCTCTCTCTTTCACGCATACATGCATGCGCACGTGTGCGCGCGCGCACACACACACACACACACACACACACACACACACACACACACACACCCAGAGAGAGAGAGAGAGAGAGAGAGAGAGAGATCCTCAAATTTGATTACCTAAATTTTTTGACACTCCCTAATTAAATTAATATTTCACAGCATCAGGCTCAGGTTTCTCAATTTCTCTGAAATTTATAATCTCCTGCTGAGAATTTGTTTTGTTCCTATTCAGTTGAACTTTAAAGCAGACCTGTTACTCTGAAAAGATTTATATGATTCTATTTTGCCAACATAAGTCAGTATTTATTTCATTCAGCTCAATTAACCAAATGATTAGTGAAAGGCTATTGATCCCAAAGGTTGTGAGGGATTCAGAAGTTAACCAGATGCAGATTTGTCCTCCTAAGTTTATAAAACGCGAGTGGGGGGTCGGGGGAGGGGGGAGAAAGAGAAAGAGAGAGGAGAGGGAGGGATGAAGAGAGAAAGTAGTAGTCTACAGATTAGTAGACTATGGGAGGTTAACATGTGAAATTGAAAATATTTGTCTATAAAAATAGAAGAGCAGATGCATCTGGTTCAATTTAATATCACATAGAAGACAATGTAATTAGTTTTTCTCCTAGCATCTATTGTCCATCCCCCTGGGGAAAGGGGAAATTTTTATAGAAAAAAAAATAGCTAAAATCAATAGAAGAAAACAGGATCAACAAGCCAAATATAAAACAAAGTTTTTTTTTTTAAGTTAAATAAAACTAACTTTAAAACAAGGAGAAATTAATGAAGATTCAAAATCCTATTTGATATTTATGAGTTTAAGTAGCTTTAAAGTGTTTATGCAAATTATAAAATTTGCAGCTAAATGTGTAAAACTGTAAAAAATAATTCAGAATAAAGTAATTCTGACCCAGGAAGAGTAATGCTGCACAATCTCACTTTTGTGTAGATCCTAGTATCTAAGCTTTAGATTTGTGTTTAACCTAAAATACATGCAGAATCAAGGTAGTCAGAAAGGTTACACTAGGGAAATGGAGAAGAGTAATCTTAAGAAAGGATATTGGAGTACAGGTGATATGAGAGGGAACAGCGGAATAACGTACAGTTACGTTGGCAAGACAGATGGGTCAGTAGGGCAGGTACAGCAGATGAGGGAGTGGAAAATGGATAATAAATAGTGAGGACATTAAAAAGTGGTGTTTGGAAACCAAGCTTCACACACACACACACACACACACAGAGAGAGAGAGAGAGAGAGAGAGAAGAGAAGAGACAGGATAATCAGGGCAAGGGATAGATACTATGTGTTTAATTGAAATTACTCTATATTGTGGCTAATATTCCTCTTAGAAGCTATGAGTTACCAAATAAAAACCCAGTACCAAGTCGGTGTTACTTCCCTGCAAGATGTTGGTCAGGTGTATTCCAAAGACCTCAAAATTATACAGAGAATTGCCATTGCTCTTTGCAACTCACCAAACTTGAAGGTAAGTCCCTATAGCTAAAAGTATCACACACAGGAGACACAGCATGGAGAAATCAAGGTAGTACTGACAAGAAATTCTCAAAGAATTAATAACCATTATTTTTTCAACAGATGTTTTCAACAGATAAACATAATGAAACATTTAAATTTCTTTGTAATCTATTTTTCAGATTTTTAAAATATTTATTCTCTGAGAATCTCATATGTATATTATTAGTCACAAAACTGCAAGGAGAAAAACCACCAACCCAAATCATCATATCCAAATTAATTAAAGCAGGCACTTTAATTAAAACAAGCTTTTTTTATTTGTGTTTACAGGATGCCTCCTCCTAAGGCAGAGGTCATGTGATCACCATTGGTTGTAAGAAAGACAAGGTTTTTATAGCTCAGAGGTAAGAGGCTTCCAAATGGGAAATTTGGTGGGCAAAATAGGCAGGTCTATAGGAGCAGAAAATAAGCATAACAAGTTAGTCATAATGACCTCCTGAAACAAAGACATGTCTGCAAGATAGTAGTAACAAAGTAGTCATAACAACAGGAAGTCATAACAACCTTTTGAAACATAGATAGGGTTGCAAGATGGCTATAACAACTTTTTGAAACCAAGACATGATCACCATTCCTGAAGCATGCAGTACAAACCCATTTGTAGTTAAAGTTACAGATGGGGCATAGTTCAATCCTTGAAAAACAGATTTAATCATAAACAGGAATGAGCCTAGCTTGTCTTTATTATAAGAAGGTTGTTAAGTCAATGATGATGGCAGGCTGGTTCATCAGTATACAATCAAATATGATCACATCCATCCAATGACCCCTTCCTTTTACAAGGAGCCTACCAGTGATGACCACTCAGACACAGTTTACAGCCAACAAAGTATTTCAACCAGCTGGGACTACACTCAGGTGTTCAGGACGCAAGTGTAGCATAAGTGCCCAGAGCACAGGGATTTTGAAGCAGGAACCAAGGCTTGAAATCTTGCTTAGTAGCTGCAGGAGGAGTTTCACATCAGGAATTAATTTGACAGTTTCTGAGGTAAGCAGTTAGCTGGAGAGTGCTCTTCACAAGAAGGCAGTTTAAGAGGAGCTAAGACATCTTAGAGTTATCCAGTGAATCCTAACCTTGGGTTGCTAGACTAGAGCTAGGAAATTTTCCATGGGAATCTCTATCAAAGAGATCAAATTCTAGTTAAACCTGAAATGACCTCAGCAAGAATACAAGATGGAGAAATGTTTGCAGTGTCTTTCCCTGTCACACTCCAACTGCCCTACTCTATACCCCTAAAACATTTCCCTCCCAATGTCATATCATTTTCCTTTTCTAAAGTAGCCCGCAAAGAAATTGTTGTTATTGTTGTTGTTGTTAAATAATAGGATTGTAAACTATTATGAAAACCCAGGATGAGGACAAGTTTATACTAATTAAAGGGATTAGAGGTTTTATTAAAGCCCACAAACTTGCTTCTGTAGACAACTAGACATGGTAGATGAATACACAGAGAGACAGCTGTGAGAGATTAGAACTCAGGGTCTAGTCTACGACTGTAGCGTAGGGCACTTTGTTTCCCCTCCTGTTACACATACTTTCTCTTGGAAGTTGTTTTCTACTAAAGTATTTGTGATCTTGTTTGCATGAATTCTGATGTTTTCACTATATTTTCTTTGTGTTTGTTTGTGAGTTTTGGGGGTTTTGTTGTTTGTTTGTTTGTTTTTGGTTGTTTTCTGTAAGGAAAAGGAAACTCTTAAAGCAACACATGAGGGGAAAATAGTTTCACACTCTTACAAAAATAAAATTCTGCCAAAATCGCCTAGAGAGAAGGAAGTTTTCCCTTCTATCTGGCAAATGTGGCGCTGCTATTACAGGAAAGCAGAAGATGAACCTTGTGAAGGCCTATCCTTCATTCAGTCAATAAAAACATCCTCCCACCTCTTCCACCCACACTAAACAATCGATGGGAATGAAATTTTAGCCCACACAGACCAAAACCAGGAAAGCTCGAGCAAGAAAGATACTAGGAAAAGATTCGATATAAAATCCTAATTTTATTTTTTATGTTTCCCCTTCATAAAAGCATTTTATAAAAAGCATTTCACATTAAACAGAGATTAGTGGGCCTGACCTTTCACCCTCAAAACACAGAGCCAGACTTTGAAGACTCAGAAATGAAACAGAATATAAAATGTCTCAACACTTCTAAAAGTGATTACAAACAGAAATTATAACATTTCACATAGTAAGTTAAACAGCGTATGTTGTTGATACTTATTTCAATTTTATTTATACTTTGTTTAAAGTGGCATCTAGGAAATTTTAAATTATATATATATATATACATATATGTGATATATATAAGATAGATGA
The DNA here is from genome assembly GCA_036184795.1 of Tokudaia tokunoshimensis. Lineage (NCBI taxonomy): Eukaryota > Metazoa > Chordata > Mammalia > Rodentia > Muridae > Tokudaia > Tokudaia tokunoshimensis. Next base: position 112,607,705 of record BTHU01000016.1, on the reverse strand, counting down.
TAGATAGATAGATAGATAGATAGATAGATAGATAGATAGATAGATAGATAGATAGACAGACAGATATCAGACTATATTTTTAACAGAGAGCCCTGGCTAAGAAATGCTTCTCTAAGCCTCATTTCTAGTTTGCTAAAAGAGAGAAAACAATGATTACCATGCCTTATATGAAGGCTAAAGTTATGTTTTAAGTTTAAATTACTGTGCTTAAGAGATCTATAAAACAAAAAGTGTCACTAACCTGTAAGTCCTACTTGCCCAAAGACAGATTAATTCCTGGAATGCTGGGGGTTGTTCATGTAAGGTAACAAGCACATGCTTTTACTTCTGAAAATAAGGTTGGTTGCCCCAACTGCACAGAATGTATTTGATCACACGTAAGTGGGAGGTACTGTAAGACTTGGGGAGCCTTAACTTACTGGAGAGACCCCCCTCCCCACCCCACCCCCAAGTGAAGAACGTGGAGATGGGAATCAATGTAAAAAGCAAGATGATTTTTTATTTAATCTAGCATGCTGGGGTTGCCCTGCACATGGGGAGAGAATGACCGTGTGCAGCCCTCTACACAGTCCTCGGGGCAGCCGCCATTAGGCACAATGTGATTGGCAGAACAGTGTTACCTTTAAACTAATTGGTTGTTAGGAGATGAGGTAGGTGGCCAAGGTCTCAGAATAACTCTGGGCCTCTATTAGCCACAGAGACCTCCTTTGGTCTGAGGAATGTAATTTACCCTCTCCCTTCTGGGAGGGGCAAGTGTTCTATGACCTTTCCAAAGTTCCTGAGCTAACCCTTTCAGTACATTTCAGGAAGTTTGTCAGGATGTATGCTTGTCCCCAATTGGACAGAAAGCTTGCCCCCAACTGGATGAAAGCAGGAAGTAAGTAGTTTTGTGGGTTTTGTCTTTATAAGCATCTTATTTACATAATCCTGTACCATTCCCTGGAATGGTATCCCAGATATGGACCTGGTCAGTACCCATTTTCCTAGCCAGTATTTAATAAAGCTTGCTTCAAAATTTAGATCAAAAATTGTGGTAGCAGTCTTATTCTCACCCCATAAGATTAACACTAACTATTTTGTTATCAAGGATAAATGACCTAAGGGCTAGTCACATGGTTTAGTTGATAAAGTACTTGCTGCCAAGCATAAGGATCCAAGTTCAAATCCCCAGAACCCACATATGACTAGGCACTGTAGTTCCTCTGCTCCTTCAAGAAGATGGGAGATGAAGACAGAATTGGCCTTAAAGCTTAAGAGAGCCAGTTAGCCTGACTTACTAAGCAGCAAGAAGCAAAGTAGAAAGCAAACGCTAATATCCAAGGTTGTCTTCTGACCACATTCTTGCAATGGTATATACATACCCTCATTCACATATATGAATACACACATACACACAAAATACACAAAAGATATAATGTAAGGATATTTACATTTTTGTGAAATTCCATAAAATAAACATATTTTTCTGAAGTATTATGTGGGATCTAAATAAAAATAATCGTTAGGTCTCTTAAAAAATCCCAAGCACTGAAGGTCTGCTGACTTGGTCCAAAATGATGGTCTTGGCTCAACTCATACTGGACTATAGGACTGCTGATAGAGTTTTTAAGCATTCCTCAGGAACCTGTGAAAAAGATTTCTGTCTGACAAGAAGAGCCTCTTTCCAATCTTCTCTCCTTTGTCTGTGAGGCATCTGGCTCCCTGTTGATATGTACCTATGGTCCATACCAAAGCAAATACTAGCCCCAGACTCCTCTGGTCCCCATTTACATGTACTTGTTATACATTGCAAAGTCCACAATAGCCTCCTGGCCCTTCTTACCTCCCCCACTTCTCCTCCTCTAGCCTCAAAGCTGTTCCAAATTACAGCTCACTTCCCACTCTCTACTATTTATAGACCAGATTTCCCCATACCCACCCTTCTTGCTAGTCTTTCTCTTGCTACCTCATGCTATACTCACATCTCTCCCTGACACTTTCTATCATGCAATAGCCCTATCCATGTCTGAGCTGCTTCTTTCCTCTCTGTTTTATATTCTTCCAATGCCTCTAGATTTGTTCTCTCTCTCTCTCTCTCTCTCTCTCTCTCTCTCTCTCTCTCTCTCTCTCTCTCTCATTCACAATAACTCTATCTGCCCCCCATATAATTGATCAGCCATCTCAGTGGTTTCTTTACTATACTGTTGTTTACAGTAACTATAAAGAAAATAATTTTCCTAATATAAAATCTGAGAAAGAATATAGAACTAACTTCAACTATTCTGCCCTTGAATGCCAATGCATTATAGAAAACTAAGCAATGAAACCTTCCTCTTGAAGACCTGTAGGAAATTAATCTAATGCTGCCTGCATTCAAATGCTAAATACTGACAACCATCCCCACCCCACCCCAAGATCTGGTTACCACCATGAGGAGATGCTCAGGGATGAGGAGATCCTCATGTATCACAAATAATGCTATGTAAGTTTGCTCCCCAAGTTATTAGTCAATAAAAGGTTAAAGCTTGTAACTGGGCAGTAGACAAAGAGGAGAAGAAAGAACAAGGAGAATGGTGGAGGCCACAATGAGAGGAGATGGACCATGAGCATGTGGCCAGGAAAAAAAGCAAATAATAAGGGACATGTACCTGGGAAATAAGATAGAATAGCTCCAAATCGACCAATGTATACTCAGAGCTTGTAAATAAATATCTGGATTTTGTGTCCTTTTTACAGGCTAACTAGAATTTTTAATACCTTTTACAAAAACCATCAGTATGGTCCTTTTGTATAAGTTTAAAATGCCAAGCACATGAAGCCCTGTGACAGGATTCCTGATGGATGAACCCCTGCAAGAGCAAAATGCTACTCAAGTAACCAAGCTCAAAGGATGGAGTAACTACCACTCTATCCTCACAGGCAACCTGCCTCGGAATATAAGAGGCTATGATGTCAGCATACATGTAACTGGTAATCTTACCTAGCACTTGTAGTAAACAGCAATATTATCTAGACCCAGAGTTTGTAAACACTGCTGAGAGAAGAAAGAAAGAGCAATGTTCTCACTATAATCTAGATGTAAAATCTGTGCCTAAGTTAGAAAAAGCTGGTGACGTTTCTGAAGCAGAAAATGCTTCCTATGTTCACCTTTTCCTGCAATTGCACCTGACTATCCAGGAAATAACTAGATAAGAGATAGAATACCCAAGACTATGAGGGTGAGGTGGGCAAAAGATAAAAGAACAAAGTCAGCCTATATTTGAAGCAAAGGTGCCTTCAGAATCTCCACCAACTGTGATAAGGCTACTCCACTGGATAGAACTTCAAGAAAGCAAAAATTCTTAAATATTTTTTAAACATTTTAATCAACACTTAAAAATAGAACATTTTACCAGGATATAGTGGAATATGTCAGCACATGTTCAATTTGCAATTGGCACTTTCTACAATCTCAGACATTTATCACTTCTTAGCATTGTTAACATTCAAAATTCTTTTATCCAGCCCTATTGAGACATATGCAATCAATTGTTGTCAACTATCTTGTCCCCCTGGGTTACAAAATATCACAACTAACTTCCTCCTATTCAACAGCAAATAGCATCTGTTAATCACCCTTAAAGTTCTCCAAGATAACTACCATCAAAAACAGGACATCTAAGTCAATAAACTGTCTATCACACATCCTAAGCTAGCACAATGTTTCAATCTTGACAGTTCACATTCTGAAAGCATCAACACTGTTACAGTTTCTTCCAAACACATCCAGTTTCAGAACTTGCATGTATGTGCCAAAACAGGCTTGCTTACACAATCCCCATTCTACCTTACTCCTTTAGAAATAGTTGAGTAGCACCTTCTCTAATATTCTCTCTGACACACTCTGCTCTCAAGCCTATATTATAAAAGTATGTTCTTTCTATATTAGAATTGCCTTGTGTTTGTAGGTAGCTCTCCATGTGACTAAGCAGTTCTAACCATGTCTTTTAATATAGTACAATGTGTTAGAAGCAACCTTCGTCCGGACAGGAGACTTCTATAAGAGTGATATACTTTGCTTTCTCTGGCTCCTTTCATACTAGATTTCCATATTGGCATGCACCAGAATAAACTAAGCATCTTTAACATTTTCTTTTCTTTAGAATCTGCATATAAAATGAAGGAATATGCATGGTCTCTCTGTAATGCACCAGAAAGGACTGGCTCCTTGGTCTGTAGTTTTCTGGGACCATCAGCCACTGAAGAAAAAAATGCACTAGCACAGTAATTTAAGTGATCTCAGACACAATCTCTAAATAACTTTATGGTCATTATGAAGTATCATTTTATCTTTAGCTACTAGACCCTAGGTTCATGTCAATCAATTTTAAATAAAGTAAAAAATTTTAAAGAAAGGAAAAATAGTTGTTTATTGGTCTCATGAAACACCTACATAGTTCCTGAATATTTCATAAATAATTAGGTCACAATTCAATGTGACAGCTAGAATTTTTTAAAATAGCCAACCTAGAAAAACCATAAACTGCTTAAAGCTGAACACTTCAAATACATGGGACCTGAATGTCACACTAACGTAGGTCCTTCCTGAAGAAAAGACATGGGTAGTAACAACAGGCTTAATGTTAACTCATATTCTTTTCCCTGTCAATTCTCCCCCCTTATGCAGAGGAATAAGCTAATTTCTTTGTGTTTCCTTATTTAACGCCCTATATACACATATTTCTTTAATTAATTATTAATAGCCTGTGCACATTTATAGGCTCATCTTGGAAAGACAGCATAGATAAATGCTAAAAGGTTTCTTTGTGCCAGCCAGACAGGGAGATCAAGTAAACTAATTTGTGCAATGCATTATTTCTAGCAGAGACATTATAGAGCAGCAGTGGATTCTGTATATTGAAGTGGCTGACTGACATCTTCCTAAGTCTTAGTCCTCATTTAAGAAAAGAAAGGAAAAAAAAAAGAAGAAGAAAGAAAGAAAGAAAGAAAGAAAGAAAGAAAGAAAGAAAGAAAGAAAGAAAGAAAGAAAGAAAAAGAAAGAAAGGAAGGAAGAAAGAAAGGAAGGAAGCAAATGAAACAGTTTGCTGTGCAGGACTTCTCTGAGCCAAAGAACTCAACTCACGCATGGACAGTGGTTCATCCTGACACACAGAAAATGTGAGGCATCTCACTAGGTCTAAAGCAGCATCAGCAGGAACATAAACATTAGGAGTTTAACATCTGCATAGAAAAGAATGAGAAGGCATCATGGCTTTTTTTAAAAATCCTGCAAGTGAAGGGGACTGATAATTTAATGATCCTTTGAGCTAAGATGAAAAATGTTATCTTTTATTCTAGCCACTGTTATGGAGAGCTCATCAGAAATGACCACTCTCATCAATATAAGTTATCCCCTTCCGGCCACCATCTGTAGTAGGGAACCAGGCAGTTCCAAAGCCTTCTTTGCTTAGCCCGCCAGGAGAGAGTGATCTCCCAGCAGCGATTTCACTTTTGAGTGCAGAGGTGAGATCTCCACCTTCTCTCTGGAGGGGTATAGCTAGGAGCACACAGGGCATACGATCAGTGCCTCTGTTGGGACAGGAGTCTTCCCTTACAGCTGCCATCTGCAGCAGGGAACCAGGCAGCTCCAAAGCCTTCTGTGCTTAGCCCGCCAGGAAGAGTTGGTCTCCCAAGAGTACAGAAACAGGTTTACAGGCCCATAAGTGGGACAAGCTCCAGTCAGACACAGCAAAACCAACTAAAACCAGAGATAACCAGATGGCGAAAGGCAAGCACAAGAACTCTACCAACAGAAACTAAGGCTACTTGGCAACATCAGAGCCCAGTTCTCCCACCACAGCAAGTCCCAGATAACCCAATACACCAGAAAAGCAAGAGTTGGATTTAAAGTCTCATCTCACGATGCTGTTAGAGGACATCAAGAAGGTCATAAATCACTCCCTTAAAGAAATACAGGAGAACATGGGTCAAATGGTAAAAGCCCTTAAAGAGGAAACACAAAAATCCCTTAAAGAATTATGGTAAAACACAAACAAACAAGTGAAGGAACTGAACAAAACCATCCAGGATCTAAAAATGGAAGTAGAACCAATAAAGAAATCACAAAGTGAGATATCTCTGGAGATTGAAAATCTTGAAAAGAATTCAGGAGTCATAGATGCAAGCATCAACAACAGAATATAAGAGATAGAAGAAAATCTCAGGGGCTGAAGATACCATAGAAAATATTGACTCAAGAGTCAAAGAAAATATAAAATGCAAAAAGCTCCTGAGCCAAAACATCCAGGAAATCCAGGACACAATGAGAAAACCAAACCTAAGGATTATAGGTATAGAAGAGAGTGAAGATTTCCAACTTAAAGGGCCAGTAAATATCTTCAACAAAATTATAGAAGAAAACTTCCCTAACCTAAAGAAAGAGATGCCCATGAACATACAAGAAGCCTACAGAACTCCAAACAGGCTGGACCAGACCAGAAAGTCCTCCTGGCACATAATAATCAAAACACCAAATGCACTAAACAAAGAAAAATATTAAAAGCAGTAAGGGAAAAAGGTCAAGTAACCTATAAAAGCAGGCCTATCAAAATTACACCAGACTTCTCACCTGAGTTGATGAAAGCTAGAAGATCCTGGGCAGATCTCATACAGACCCTAAGAGAACACAAATGCCAGCCCAAACTACTATACCCAGCAAAACTCTCAATTACCATAGATGGAGAAAACAAGATATTCCATGATAAAACCAAATTTACACATTATCATTCCACAAATCCAGTACTACAAAGGATAATAGATGGAAAATGCCAACACGAGGAGGGAAACTACACCCTAGAAAAAGCAAGAAAGTAATCTTTTTCCAACAAACTCAAAAGAAAAGTAACCACACAAAAATAAAAATAACATCAAAAATAACAGGAAGCAACAATCACTATTTCTTAATATCTTATAATAACATCAATGGACTCAATTCCCCTACAAAAAAAACATAGTCTAACAGAAATATTTTTCATGTAAATCTTCAATTTTATCAGAAAATGTTTGTGATTCCTCTTTCAATTTAGTAATGTTTTTTATGTTTACCACTTTAACTGCATTATTTTACATGATAATCTTCAATTTTAACATTTTTCTATATTTTTCTTCAATTTTATCAGAAATATTTTCCATGTAAATCTTCAATTTTATCAGAAAATGTCTATAATTTTACTTTCAATCAACTTAGGGACATTTTTATACCTACCATTTTGTCTGCATAATTTTCCATGAAATAGTCAGTTTTAACAAAATAACCCTAACCCTAACCCTAACCTAGAAATTCAATATTTCTTGAATTTTATCAGAAATATTTTCCTTGTAGATCTTCAATTTTATCAGAAAATGTTTATAATTCTACTTACAAATGACTGAGGAATATTTTTATGCCTACTATTTTTTCTGTATAATTTTTCCATGAAATAGTCAATCTTAATGTGTTTTTCTATATATTTCTTCAATTTTATCGGAGATATTTTCCTTGTAGACATTCAGTTTTATCAGAAAATGTTTATAATTCCACTTTCAATCAATTTAGAAATATTTTTATGCCTACCATTTTATCTGCAATTTTCCATGATAATCTTCAATTTTAATGTTATTTTATATTTTTCTACAATTTTATTAGAAATATTTCCCATGTAAATTTTCAGTTCTATCATAAAATGTTTCTATTTCCTTTTTCAATTAATTTGGTAATGTTTTTTTATGTCTGCCATTTTACTCTTTAATTTTCCATGAAAATCGTCAATCTTAATGTATTTTTCTATATGCTTCTTCAATTTTGTCAGAAACATTTTCCATGTAAATCTTTAATTTTATCATAAAATTTTTTTACTTCTTTTTCATTAAAAAAAAAAAAAGAAAAGAAATGACCACTCAGATATAGTTTAAAACCAATTGAAAGTCTTAATACAACTGACTGGGACTACACTCAGGTATTTGGGGCCCAAGTATAGTACCAAATGTTCTAATCAAATTTTCAAAGGCAATAAACTACATCTGGCATCTTGCTTAGCAGCAGCAGTGAAAAGATGGCTTTCATTGCAAACAAACAGTTTAACAGAAGTCAGGATAGCTAAATTGACTGGGGCATCTTGACCTCAGATTTCTCAGGTAGGTTAATTTTTCATGGGGCTTCTCATTTAGGAAATCAGATACTAATCAAGCCTAAAATGGACTGTCCGAAAGATGGAGGAACCTCTGAACTATCTTGCACTGTCAAATTCCCCACTTGTTCTATCAAAATGAGTAAATCACTGACATTTCCTGTTCTATGGAGTCACAGTTGGTCTTAAGGACCAGTAGCTTAACTGAGTTTATTCACTGTTTGATATCAATGGCCATGCCATTAAGGATGCAAGGTCCTGCCATTAGCCTGGACAAGATAAGAAAAAAACCAATGGTACAATTACGGATGACAGACAGTAAGGTGATCATCCATGAGGACCAGGTAAAGAGAAACTGATGTCAATTATTTAATGTATGTCTCCTTTCTTCCCCTTCTTTGAAAATTACCCTAACTATGACAAGGTTTTCCTTAATATCCCAATTGGTTGGCATAGAAGTAGCAGATTTCCCCAACAACTGGAGCAGAAATTGTCCCTGTCTCTGCTGCCTACTGAGGTTAGCAATCTGTCTTCTCTGCAAAGAGCTTCATGGACATGTGCTATGATGAAAGCATTTTGACTATTAATGTTGAGAGTCTTGTCTTTCCCCCAACAGAATACTCAAGTCAAAGCTAAAAGCTCAGCTCATTGAGCTGAGATTCCCTAGTTGAAAAACTGCCCAGATAGTCCTATATTGGGTCACCACTGCCCCTGCATACCTGATCTTCTTTTGGATAAAACTGCTCCTATTTGTGAATGATACCCCATCTGGGTGTTGTCAACGGGATGTCAGTCAAATCAGGCCTGACAGACTGGATCAGATCAGTCACCTAAGGACAACCATGCACTGATTCCATGGGGTCATCATATGGCAGGAGACTGGCAGAGTGGAGGGCTGATGCCTTATAGAACTGAATATAGGATTGATCCAAAAGCTGGACATGATGTTGGGTCAGCCAGACACTAGATATTTATCTCTCAATTGTCCCCTCAAGTGGAGCTCAAAAGACTGTGAGGCTGTCTGGAATAGTTATTTTCCTAAAGTTAGTCAGCTTTTTTTTTACCAGCAAGGAAGTGGCAACTAATGGCCATCTGACTATGACTGGGTCAAGTCTCTGACAGATATGTCACTGGTCTTTTCCAGGGTCCCAGGGTTTGCATAAGGACTCCCTTAGCAATGCCTCTGGCCTAATCCATGCATAAGTAGAATGGCTTAGTAATGTCTGGCAGGGCCAGGGTTGGGAAAGACACCAAGGCCCTTTTTTCAAGACTTTGAAAGCTCTCTGCTCAGTTCATTGAAAAGGCTATATACACACAGTGCTGGCATAGAAAGTCTTTTCTGTCTCAGTAAAGGCCATTATTCACAGCTGGCAATATGCAACCTCCCCTAGGAATTCTTACCTGTCTTTTCAGTGTGGAAGTAGGGATTTGCAGGATAGCTGAAATATGGTCATGAGAAAATATCTGCTTTCCTTCCTCTAGGTTATAGCTTAGGTATGTGACCTGAGGAAAAAATAGCTGAGACCTTTTGACTGATACTCTGCATCCTAGGGCTTGGAGGGTTTCTCAAAGGCTCTTTGTACCTGACTACATCCTCAGTGGTCAAGGATATGAGGATGTCATCTACATACTGGAGCAGGGTATTTTGTGGATATTTTATTAATTCCAACAGATAGGCACTCAGGACTTCAACAAACAATGTTGGTGAGTGTTTGAATATTTGAAGCACCAGAGATCATGCTAGTTGTCTGGTATATCAATTCTCTATGTCCATTCAAAGGCAAATATAGGTTGGCTGACTAGAGTCAGTAGGAGTCAGAAGAAAGCATTATTTAGATCCAGGAGCACATAGATTTTCCTTTCAGATGGCAACAAGGATAGAAGGATCTAAGGGCTTAGCTCTGTGAGGTGCATGGCTCATTTCTTCCCATTTTTGACTACTCTTAAGTCCTGTACCAGTTGACACTCTCGAGTACTGGGCTTCAGGACAAGACGCAAAGGAGCCCTTTTGGATAAGACTCTATATCCTGTGTTCCATAGGGAATAGCAGGAGAAAAGAATTTCTCCTTGATTAATCAGTCAATATGTTTGACAATCACTTCCTCCTGGCTCGTGGACTATTGTTCAACCCATACCAATGCTGTATAATTTAATAACTGAAGTATTGAGTGATTATAAGTGGCCAGTATGCTGCTAATAATGATGGGTTCCCCTAAGCACAAACATTACAGAACCTCACTTTTAGTCCCTGCAGGTAGTCTGGGGGTTTTTTCTCCCTTCCTATTGCTGAGTCTTCAGATGGAGAACTTGGTAAGGACATGGCCTAAGTCCAAAGTTAGACTAGTTGAGTTTCCCCTGAAAGCAACAATGGCTCTGAATTTTTATAAGTCCCTTCCTATCAATGAGTATAGACAGCCCAGCACAACCAGAAAAGAATGAGCTCCAGTATTTGTCCAAAGTCTATAGTCCAGAGGTCCTTTGACTGCTCTCTCCCTGGAGGTAAGGAATCTAAGATGTTCTTTCAAGACAAAGTAGGCTCCTCTGATGTATATTAAAAAGTTAATGGGCTTGCCCCTAATTCTTACTGTCATTCTGGACTCCCAGGGGCTAAATCATCTCTGGCCTGGTCATTTTCAGCTAGCTATAGGGTGAGATTCATCTCTTTTTCTTTATGTTTGGACCATCATTCTTTCAGTTACTCTTCTGCTTACAACAAGCACATTGGTCCTTTCCCAGATAATTTCTTTTCTTTCTCCTGGTCTATTTCCCCTATTTCTCTCTTGTGTGTTTCCCTACAGGCAACACTCATGGCATATGGCATAGCAGAGTATGTCCCTGTCTATCTTTAGCTAAATATTGATTGTTGTAAACTTTCTGAGAAATTTCCAAAAATTGAGACCTATTCATCACTTCAAATCCTCCTAGTTTCTGGAGCTTTCTTCTTGTGTCTGGAGCCAACTACATGACAGGCAATATTAATGTCTCAGTAGTTTTCAGAGGCATCTGGGTCTATGGGGGTAAATATCCAGTATGCCTCACATAGCCTTTCCAGAAACCCAGTGGGTGATTCATCAGGTCTTTGAATAACCTGACTTACCATAGATGGTTTTTCAGGCTGCCACTTTTAATCCTCCAAATAATATTTGGTTGAAGACATTAAATGTCTTCTTGCCTACATTGGATCACAACTGGGCTGGGTGAATGTGAAGGTCTGTACTACCTAGGCCTTGGCGTCCAGTAGTAACCTGTCATCTGGCCCCAGAACCGAATTCCTACTTTCTGTTTGTATTCTGCCTACATGGGGAGAAAAGGAACCAGGTGTAGCAGAGTTGGCCTCCTGGCCTCTCTTCTGGAGTGAACCATTTTGTCTACTCCTTCTCCCATTTCCCATTTTCCAGTTGGAACATGAAGAGACAGAATATCCATCTCTTCAGGTGGAACAGAGATAATGTGTGGTTCTTTCAACTTCTCCAATAATTCTGGCTGGACAGAAAGGAACCTGACTCCCAAGGAGAAAGCACAAGTTTTCAACCATGGTGGTGGATAAAGGGCAAGGGTTAACCAACAGTCCATGTAAAGGAACTAATCAGGATGACCAGGAAATCCAGTCACAACATTCTAGACTATCTTGACTCTGACTCCCTAGGGATCCAAAGATCCCTTAAGTCCCATCCTACTTCAAGAAATGGTCACTCAAGTTCATAGAGTGCAGAGTCCTCTTGGGAGGAGAAATGAATAACATAATAATCCTCATCAGAGTAGCCCTTGTGAAAGTGTTTTAACGCATACTTTAGAAGGGTCTTCAGAGAACTCACATTGCATGCTCCCCTCAATCACAAGGCCAAACCTCAGATCAGATGCCTTTTTGAATGGTGGTATCAGGATGCCTACAGAGCACTTAGCAGCAATGGACAGAGGGTTTTCCTGGAGCTCTGGAACATCTTGGAGAGCATATCTCCTAGGAGTACTCCCCCACCCATGTACTCTTTCCTATTCTTGGGGTCCCAAGATGGCAAAGTCTTTGGGTTCTCAATGGGACCTCCAAATATTATGGGAAACCTATTAGAGATGGCCACTAATACATAATTTAAGCTAACTGAAAAATCTTTATTTCAGCTAGCTTGGATTATACTCAGATATTTGGGACTCAAGTGTAGCATGAGTATCAGAACAATGGGTTTTTGAAGGTAAAAATCAAATCCTGGCATCTCACTTGGAATCTATGGGGTAGAAGTGAGGTCTCTGTTCAAGTAAGCAATTTAACAGAAGCTAAGATAAGTGGTTAGACTGGGGAGGGTTCTACAAAATCAGGCAGCTTAATGGAATCAAAGATAAGCTGGTTGGGGCATCTTGACCTCAGGTTCCAAAAATAGAGTTGGGTACTTTTCCACAGGGCTTCTGATCAAGACTAAACTCTCCTCAAGCCTTAAATGATCCCAACAAGATGGAGGAAACATTTAAACTGTGTGCCCCATTAGACTTCCATGAAATAAATGAGCTGTAATTTATTTTTCAAAATGTATGCTTATCATAACTTTTGACAGTTCTGTCACCTTTCTGACCATTTTTATCTCTTCTTATAACATATTTTCTTCCCCCCGATGACCACTTCATGTCACTCATAAGCATCTCTGTTCAGCTGGGTTGAAGCTGGAACCAACTGTAAATTTTAATTTTTACTATTCACTCAACCATGTTATCTAGTTATTTTAAAATTTGTGTCTTTCTCATTCTAAATGAACCCAAACTCTCTTGGATCTTCTGGAAGAAAAAAAATGTAGTTCCTTTCCCCCAAACCAGTTCTTGATTTGTAGCCTATAGCTGGCAAGCAATCACCCACACTTAAAAGTCTGAAAGCTGTCATCCCTAAGATGTTTTCGTAATTTATAAATACCTGTTTTCTAACCCCTCCGTGAGTTACCTAGGCAACCTAAAAGAAAATGTTTGAAGGAGTTAGAAAAACTTAAAATAGGCCTGCAAGTTTACCTATCCATATACCTGACGAGAAAGTAATAAAGATTTTCTACTTGAACAAACCAAAGCTGGTGTTTTAATCAAATATTTCCCCATCAAAATTCTAACCAGAAGAAAATTATAAAATGAATTTGTGTGTGTGTGTGTATACACATATATCTTAATATATATCATCATATATAAATATATATATGAAATTCTATAGAAACATCAGCCATTGTATACAAAGGCTCTACATTAGTGTGTTTATCAAGTTATTAGAACTTTTTTCTTTGTGTGTGTGTGTGTGTGTGTTTGTATGTATATAAGCAAATATGCCTGTCCATGTATATGTGGAGGCCAGAAGTCAATGACAGATGTCTTCCCCAATTATGGCTTACTGATTTGGCTATACTGACTGGCCAGCAAGCTCCAGGGATTCTCCTATCTCCCCCTCACCAGTGTTAAGACTACAGGCACATCTGCAAGGGGGCTAAGCATTTGCACAGCTTCTAGAGATCCAAAGTCAGGTCCTCAGCTTGGGCAAACATTTGGCTAACTGAGGCATCTCCTTAGCTCTAGAAACTAATTCTTATAAAGCCTTTATTTTCCAATTTGAAAATTTCCTTTTATCTTAATTTTCTTATGCTATTTAGCAACACACACATACATATTATCAACACATTTCTTCATGAGCAAGCTATGAGATATTGACTTTTTAAATAACTTTTTGTTCAAATTTCAGCTATGTTCTGATTCCATGTGAATAACTCATCCTGAGCCCTACATGTGAGCAAATGGGATGATTGAAATTTCTTACCACAATCAGAAAATACAATGTCAAAACCAAGCATACTAATAATTCCTCTATAAATCTAAAACCTTAAAGGTCACATGTATTTTATTTTCTAAAATCTGGCATACCAAAAGTAAATCATAGGTATTTTTCACATATGGAATTTACCCTCTAGAAAACCAGCAGTAACAGTCAGAGGGTGTCATTTAGCAGCTGAGGGAATGAGGACTTCTTCCATTTGCCTTGCTTCTTTCTACCAAGAGCTCAGACAGACCTAGCCTCCCCTCCATCGCAGGGAAAGGTCACAGTCTGTCATTAGAAGCTTGAGTGAGAAACAGCAATGTGAAAATTTTTTATGATAAAAGTTGAAGGAGCCCCAAACAAATAACATATTGACATTTAAAGCAGGTATTTATGAAATAGAGGGCACTGTGACACAGCACAGACACGGACGCCTGGCAAGGTTTTCGTCCATTTACAGAAGCCTTGGGTTCTAAGTGACAATAAAGGCCACTCTGTCCAGCTATCACCTTATTCCTGAAAATTCTTCCCAAGTGATTCTGGACAGTCTGCAGTCTAATAAATCATTATTATAATCAGTGAAAAGGTATCACACTTATTTAAATTTAAGAAAAGTATATTTTGATTTTTGTGTTATATGTATGTGTGTATGTGTGTGTGTATGCACATGTTCATGTTCACATGTGTGTTTAAATGTGTTTGAAGGTACATGTGCCTGTGGAGGTCAGAGAGTTCAATGCTAAATGTTTTCCTTAATCATTCTTATCCTTATTTTTTAAGACAGGATCTCTCACAGATTGAAAAGTTTGCTGCTAGCAACATCCTGTCTCTTCCTTCCCAGTTTACTAGAATGTACCACAGTAGTTGGCTTTTTTCATGGGTGCTGGAGATCTTAACTTGTGTCCTCATGAACATGGAACAAGCAAATTATCAGCTGTCTTTTTCCTATCCTCACTCTATTCTTGAGGCAGAGCATCTCTGTATACCCTAAGAAAGCTTCAAACTCATCATCAGCTTGCTTCAGCCTCTTGAATACTGATCTGAATATGTGTGGCATCATGCCCAGCTATATTTCTTCTCATTATGATTCTCCATTCATTCCAGACATAAAGAGTTGATTAATATGGTGATTTTTTTCCATTTGGCCTCAGCATTTTTTTTTAATTTTCTATATTCTTTATTTACATTCCAAATGATTTCCCCTTTCCCGGTTCCCCCCTGCCCAAAAGTCCCAAAAGCCTTCTTCCCTCCCCCTGTTCCCCATTTGCTTAAGAATTTCATGAATTCATTGTTTTTAATTGCTGGGTAGTATTCCATTGTGTAAATATACATGGAAAATATCTCTGATAAAATTGAAGAAATATATAGAAAAACACGTTAAGATTGACTGTTTCATGGAAAAATTATACAGTTAAAATGGTAGGCATAAAAATATTCCTAAGCTGATTAAAAGTGGAATTATAAACATTTTCTGATAAAACTGAAGATCTACAAGGAAAATATTTCTGATAAAACTCAAGAAATATATAGAAAAACATGTTAAAACTGACTATTTCATGAAAAATTATACAGATAAGATGGTAGGCATAAAAATATTCCTAAATTGATTGAAAGTAGAATTAAAAACATTTTCTGATAAAATTGAATATTTAAATGGAAAATATCTCTGATAAAATTGAAGAAATTTATACAGATAAATTGGCAGGAATAAAAATATTCCTAAGTTGATTGAAAGTAGAATTATAAACATTTTTGCCCTGTGATGTAAAACAGTAGCAACTCTAGGATTACAAAACTTGTATAGACTGATAATCCAAGACCTCATGCACACCAGCCACATAATGATGCATAAATGCTAACAGCATTTCTCATATTCTTAAAATTCCAAAGGAATCTTTGAGTTTCCTTTGATTTGATAAGTACTTGTCTTGTTCTTATTTTATTCCAGATGTATGTACATCAAGCACCTGTATGATAAAGGAAAAATTAAACATAATATCCAACATGAACAAAACTCATTCAAATGGAAGAATACTGACATCCACAGTGAGGAAAACTCAAGCAGTACATTAAATGGTTAAGGGATAACAAAGTAGTTATGATCATCCAGCCAGTGCTACCATGCTACGTTTACAAGGAGGAAGTCAGCAAGTGAAAAGAAGGAACTGAACAATTCTTCTCTTATACAGTATTTGTGATTCTTTCTTAGGTCTAGAATGGAAGATAGATATTATATGGTCCAGGTAAATAGCTATTTTACTCTTGAGAATTGAGTATCTGTTATAAACATCTCCTTATTAGTTGTATGCCTAGTAGAGATGATCAGAAGAAAAACATTGTGTTGACTTTCTGTAGAGGACACTGAGGTGTGAATAAAATGGCTTCTCAAAACTCCCCTCCATGAATTATCATAAATAATAGTAGTTATGTGGGGTCAAATAAACCTCAAACTTTATACCCTAAAACAAATATTAGGTGTACAAAAGAGCAACAAGCCCAGGGCTGAGAATTTGGCATCTGACACTAAGGCCTATCACTTCTAAGACTATGATGCTTCCTTGATTGTCAAATGATGCAGTCACATGAGAAACTCTAAAATTCCAGGGCTGTGTTTTCATGAACAGTTCACAGTGAGTGGTTTACAATCCATTACTGCTTGAATATGGCAGCAGTTCAAGAATCTGTCCAAAACATCTGAAATTAAATGCCCCATCAAGTTTTAAGGGACTAAAACTTTTAGTCACACATTTCCCTTTAAATATAACTTTTTCTTTTTCAAAATTAAAGTTAAATTTCCTGAGCTGTGATCAAGAATTTGAGAGTCCCCACAAACTTATTGCATAGCAAAAAAAGCACTCAGAAGACACTTGAAGGTACAGAACCAGAAAGCACTAAAGCCACAATATTTATCTTATTTCGTAGCTGAAGTCATAACAATCCACACTTCAGAGGGAAGTGAAAGCCACCCTAATGGGAAAGAAAATGATATAATGTTAGCACAAAGAGGTTTGAGATTCAAGGTCTGAGGATTCAAGCAAGAATGTTTTCTCTTCTCACTATTACAGGAAAGTCATATTTACAGCTGTATTGTGACAAATTACCTCCTCCTGTATCTCATTTCATGAATTGCTTCTTCACTAAATATATTTAGTCATCTCCCTTTCCTGTTTACTCACTAAAACCATTTAAATTCCCATCTTCAACCCCAGTAGAAAAATTTCTACATTAAATATTTCTCTTGCTTTAAAAAAAAATGGACAAAGTACATAAAGAGGCAGAAAACATTTTTTTAAATCTGCAAATAATGTATTAGATATTATCATGACATTTTTTAAACATTGTATTCCTATGACCCCCACAATCTTTCCCTTTTGTTCCCTCCTGAAGCTCCCTGCCCCAGATTATTTACCTTGTCTGTATCATTAGGCACATCTTAGAAGGAGAGTTGCCTGGATCATTGAGATGGTTCAGCAGGTAAAGGCATTTTCCACCAAGCCAGAGGAGTTATCTCAATTTCTGGGGTCCACATGGTGAGAGAAGAGAACCTATTTTTGCAATTTGTTCTCAAACCTCCATGTGTATACCATGGCAGGCATGTACCAATATATGTGCACACACCTACACACATACAAATAAATAGGTGCGAAAGATAAAGAGTTACATAATTTAAATTGTTAGATGACAAAACTGAAAAGTAATGTGATAGTAGACCCTGTCTAAATGGTCTTTCAAAAAAAATCAAAATGAATGTAGTCCAGGGGGAAGGAAGCTTTCTACAGAGGAGAGAGCCTTCAGCTGATCTGGAAAATGACGTTTCTTGAAAAGCACCAGGAAAGGACAAGCTCACTCCTTACAGAGACTAGGGCACAAGTATGCATTTGGAGATGAGAAAATACTCTTCTCTATTTCTAGCCTACTGAACTGTGCATTCTTCTTGGTCAAACATTGTTCCACTGGCCATTCTCAGTACAAAGTATTTTTAACCTCTTGTCAGTACTTAGGCAGTTCATTCACAAAACTCTTAATGCTCCACAGTGAAGTTATGTACCATTTGTCAACTTGACTGATAAGCAGGTATTCAAAGTAAGCATCATTTCTAGGTGCTAGCATTTTTATTAGTAGACTATTAAAAAGGGTTGCTTAATCTAAAATATAGTACATGGCTAGCCTTAGTGTGACTTCATCAGATCTACTGAAGACCATAAAGAACAAAGAATGCTGCAGAGTCTACCTCTTACGTTCTACCTGCCCAGTGCATCTTACCTCCATGTTTCTTGGATTTGGATTTGTACCAACATCTCTCTTAGTTCTCAGGCTTTCAGAATCATACTGAATTATATTTCTTTCTTTCTTGGGACTCTAGCTTGCAGGTTCAGTCTGCATAATTTCATAATCCAGTCTTTCATCATAAATACCCATGAAAACATAAATATAAAAGAAATGGAAAGAAATGTAAATACCTCCTAACACATTCCCAGAACAGAGGACAAGATTCCAGGTAGCCTTTCATCAGGATATAGATTCAGGAACTTTATTCCTATTGTCCAGGTCTATGAACAGACTTAATATCTGGCTTGCATTCTTAATGCTATCTGATCAAGCCTCATTCTATCCTCTTCTGTACACCTTCAGACAACATCACCCCATAGATTTGATGACATGTTATAAACATCCTCATCAGAGCATTTGGCCACTATAAAACCTAGCTGCAACATCTCTATAAAATCTGAATTCCCTTTCCAATATGCCTTGTCCTTCCTTCCACCTCATTAGTCAGATGCTATGGCTACTTAGCCATATTTTTTCTTGACCATCACTTATGATTTCATTGCTTTGAAATCAGCACCACAATGCTAAGTCCCTTTGCAACCTAACCTAGTGTCAAACTACCCTAGAAGCCTAAGTTCAATCCATTAACATTGTACCTAAAAGACAACTGAATAAGTATCTAGTTACTTGAGTTGTACCCTCGTCAGTCTCTTGGTAGCTTACAGGTAAGGACTGCATCTTCCCCTTTGCATCCTAAACTATATGTCTATATGCAACGGTCCTGATTTGAAACCTTTACATGCTCATAAATATTTGGTAAATGAATAGATCCCTAAATCTTACACCACATTCTTCCTAATACCATTCTAGTCATTCCCAACCATCCTTCTTCAGGACCTTTAGCACCTGATGACCAACTGTGATGGTTCACATATGCTTGGCCCAGGGGGTGGCACTATTGGAGGTGTGGCCCTGTTGGAATAAGTGTGTCACTGTGGGTGTGAGCTATAAGATCCTCATCTTAACTGCCTAGAAGTTAGTATTCTGCTAGCAGCCTTCAGATAAAGATATAAAACTCTCAGCTCTGTCTGCACTCTGCCTACCTGGATGCTGCCAGATTCCCACCTTGATGATAATAGATGAACCTCTGAACCTGTAAGCCAGCCCCAATTAAATAATGTCCTTTATAAGACTTGCATTGGTCATGGTGTCTGTTCACGACAGTAAAACCCTAAGTAAGACACCAACCATCCTTACTTCATGGATTTCTTCATCACTTCCCATCAGAAAACAGATATTTGCATTGTAATTTATAACAGTATCAAAATTACAGTTATAAAATAGCAACAAAGGTAATTTTATGGTTGGGGGTCACCACAACATGAGGAACTGTATTGAAGAGTTCCAGCATTAGGAAGGTTGAGAACCACAGTCCTAGATTATATTGCTTATTGTCTATATATGTTTTCTTTCTTTTTTGGGGGGGATGGGGGTCAGAATCCACTGTGGTACAGCCTACAGCCAATCTTCAAATCCCAGGAATAATGGACTTGACAGTGTGACTTGCCTTTTTTACTAGAATCTTATAGTAATCAACGTATATCAACTATTAACTGTAAGCATCACCTCTGCTTAAAAACCAAACCACTATTCTATCCATTTGCCTAAGAATTTCATAAATTCATTGTTTTTAATAGCTGAGTAATACTCCATTGTATAAATGTACCATATTTTCTGTCCATTCCTCTGTCGAGGAACATCTGGGTTCTTTCCAGCTTCTGGCTACTATAAGTAAGGCTGCTATGAACATAGTGGAGCATGTGTCCTTATTACATATTGGAATATCTTCTGGGTATATGCTCAGGAGTGGTATAGCTGGGTTCTCAGGTAGTACTATGTCCAATTTTCTGAAGAACCGCCAGAATGATTTCCAGAGTAGTTGTACCAGTTTTCAATCCTACCAACAATGGAGGAGTGCTCTTCTTTCTCCACGTCATTGCCAGCATCTGCTGTCACCTGAGTTTTTGATCAAGTGAGGTAACCCCAATAACAAAACAACACACGTGGTATGCACTCACTGATAAGTGGATATTAGACCAGTAACTCAGAATAGCCAAGATACAATTCACAGACCACATGAAGCTCAAGAAGGAAGACTAAAGTGTGGATACTTCGGTACTTCTTAGAAGGGGGAACAAAATACCCATGGGAGGAGATAGAGACAAAGTGTAGAGTAAAAACTACCCCACCTGGGGATTCATCCCATATACAGTTACCAAACCCAGAAATTATTGTGGATGCCAACAAGTGCTTACTGACAGGAGCCTGACAGAGCTATCTCCTGAGAGGCTCTGCCAGTGCCTGACAAATATAGAGCTGGATGCTTGCAGACAACCTTTGGACTGAGCACAGGGTCCCCAATGGAAGAGCTAGAAAAAGGACCAAAGAAACTGAAGAGGTTTGCAGCCCCATAGGAGGAGCAACAATATGAGCCCAGAGTTTCCAGGGACTAAACCACCAACCAAAGAGTACACATGGAGGGACCCATGACTCCAGACGCATATGTAGCAGAGGATGGCCTTGTTGGATGTCAATGGGAGGAGACACCCTAGGTCCTATGAAGGTTCAATGCCCCAGTGTAGGGGAATGCCAGGTCAGGGAAGAGGGAATTGGTGGATTGTTGAGCAGGAAGAAGGTGGATGGGATAGAGGGTTTTCAGAGGGGAAACCAGGAAAAGGGATAATATTTAAAATGTAAATAAAGAAAACATCTTTAAAAAAAAAAAGAAGAAGAAGAAAGAACCACAAAAGGTACCACAGGCAACCACAGATATCAGAGCAAAGACCTTCAGAGCCAATTGTAACTGAACTCACAGCCCAAGGCACAATCTAAGTCAGTGAGATTTATGATGTGGCATTCCTGCACTGGGAACCCACTGCATAGCCATATTTTACTTCATGTTCTTCAAGCTCTGACCTATAAACTACATATAAAATGATCTATAACAAACTAAGGACTCTGTATCCTCTTCAGAAAACAATGGCCCATATTTTACAAACCTCTGGGATTTCCTGATGCTTTGCACTGTGAGTATCAGGCTGACAGAGGTTGCTATTGATCCTTCTTTGGTTGGCATAGTAAAGGCCTTCTCTGACACCTTTTTCTTGCTAAATAAACTTAATCATAATAATGATCGCTTTTTATGTGAGTGCTTACAACACATAATATCCATAAACTTCAGCAATATTGCATGTTTACTTTTCAAGTTTGGCTGCTTCAGATGCATCAAAAAAAAAAAAACACCACAAAATTTGATTAGTATTAAAAATATAGCATGGTAATGAAAGCTGAAAGGACTATTTAGGTAATGAAGCCATGAAGTTGACTGAAAGCATTTTGAGGTTAAAAACCATAAGGACTTAATCCTTGACATCATGAAGATTGTATTTTTCCTTTGTTATTTTTATTCTAAGACCAAATATAGGTTCAGATCCCAAATAAATTTAGGTCTAAGGTAGCTTTGGGATTAAAGAACAGATGGGAAACCAAGAGTCCAAAACTGGAACATTATCCAACTTCTGATGTGCTGTCTGATACTTAAAACATTGCTCTTTCAACTCTAAAATGAGTTGATTTGACAAAACATTCCAGTTAGCAATGTCAAAGCTATTTTGGAGATGACCTATTCAGGGTTTCTTTAGACACCTTGGGGATAACAGAGTTGAAAGCTCATATATGGAGAAACTATTGTTGACTTCAACTTATAATTTGATTTTAAAAGGGGGGGGAATGAGACAATGGCTCAGAGGGTAAAGTTCTTATTGAGTGAGTATAAGGACCTAAGTTCAAATAGTCTATACACATGTAAAACCTGGATGGCCTGACCTCATGATGTTACCCCTGTACTGGGAGGAAGGTGGCAGACATAGATGGATCTCTAGGACTTGCTAGGTAGTCAATATAGTTGAAATGAAGTGTCAAGTTCAGTGAGAGATCCTGTCTTAAAAAGTAAGTTGGAAAAGGATTGAGGAATATACTAGAAGACAACCTATGGCCTCTACACATGCACACAAGAGCTAGAGCTAGCATACCACAATGCATGCATGTGTACACACACACACAACATACACAAAAAATAGTAAATAGTTGCTCTTATAGAGTGAGTGTAGTATATCTTACTAGGAATAATACAAATTTTAGAAATAATGATGGTTTCCGCAGACTTATATGCTGAATACTTGGTAAGCTATTAAGGTATTTTTGAGCCTTGGTTTTCTCATCTGGAGGGTAACAAAGTAACCTGGGACTTTTAAGTGGTAGAAGTTACTCATATGTACATAGTATAAAATCAGCAGCAAAGGTATAGTAACATCTCAGCAGATAGAAAATAATTCTCACTAATGTGATGTCAAAGCATTGAGCTGCAGTTAAGTGTCTAAACATATTTGCTGAAAGAAATAGATCTACTTGTCACAGGTGACTAGGACTCGAGTGACTTTGGGACTATGTTCCTGGGTTTAAATTTGTTGTGCCTGCAGAACCACAAAATAGATGGACAAAGGGACTTTGAGTCATTAGGAAGAAAGTATAGCAATATAAACAAAATACATAGCTTTGCCTATCACAATTATACTCTGCTAATGTGGGTCTCATCGCAAACCAAGGTTACCAGGTCATTTGTCTGTTAACAACACCTCCTTTATTCTGTCTGCTCCAGTTTAGTTCAACCTACCACTCACTGTCAGACGGAAGAACAATCATCTGAATCAAAATTCTACTGGCAAGGCTATGAATAGGCAACACCTATTCTGGGCCTGTTCTAGCTCCCTAGCATTCTTTAAATACCTCCCTGCTATTCTGAAGGACTCTAGAATGTGCCCTTCCCCCACTCCATGTTCTCAACGGGAACTTCCAGACCTCAGTGAGCCACACCTCCCCGACCTGGTGGAGCTCTAGGACCAAGGTGAAGTCCATTGTTCTTCAAGGATTTGCATCATCCTGAGAGGAGCCAGCAGCCTGCATCCTTCTGAAAAACACCTCAGCCTCCTCGCAGAGCAGCAGAGCCAGTGGAGCCCACATCCACATAACAGTGGAGCTGAAGCCTCACTGAGCAGACTCTCAACTTTGGGGTAAGGGTCTCGCCCCCAAACCTTAAATTGTCGGTCCCCAAGTAAACAACAGACTTTGAACAGCCATGTTGTCTTGGTCCATGTTTTTCCCTCGAGACCCCATTTTATTTCCCCAGCTCTCCACCCAGAGAACCCGATCACTCATTTGTATGTAACCGCCGGGAGGTTACACTAGAATTCCAGTTTAAAGATTAAAAACCCCAGCCATCCTAAAGTGAAGTTTTTCTAGTTTGCCAAGCAAATAATGAATGTTGGGTGAGCAGGCCTCACAAAGACTAATTACATAAGGGAAAGCCTCTCTACTTCAACAATAGTCTGGTTACAACTTAATAAAGTTTAGAGTTGTTAAAAAGTCGATGCTTCATCTAATCCAATCATGTATTTGATAGATAATGGAGCTAGATTACAGATCAGAACATCCAAGTAACTTATCCATGTTTACAAAAAATAGAGATAAAAACCAAAGTTAGAATTATCTCCATAATACCCTTCAATAAAAACCCCTGCAAAAGAACAAGGCTGCATGCCCAGCTCTCTTCAGCCATAATGCTCTATGACTCCCAGCATTGTATCAGAGACATACCTCCTCCTCATCTCTATCTCTGAACTTGTGCCCTCTACTACTTTTGAGTTGCACAACTAAGTCTATGAATATAGCAGAAACTTAACACATAGTGTATGGAGATTTGAAAACTGTATTTAGATATTCAGTGCGCTGTTATGTAATTCACAGGTCGTTGTTTTTTAATATTCTGTTTGGAAAACAAGTAGATATGCTTAATGAAATACAGAGAGAGGATCTATACTTCTTGCCTTGAATAATGTTATTGTAAAGAAGCGTGGATCTGAGTAGGTGGGGGCACATTGTTGGAGAAGAGAAAAGCAGCTTCTGCCAGTTTGTTTTCCACCTCATCCAGGAAGTCAGCTTGACAGGGTTTCACCTGATGGAACCATCCTGGTGACTGTTCCCATTGACATTCACCTCTTGCACACAGGAGCATGGGTCTGACGTCATGCTGACTGCTTCAGTTTGCCAATGTAAGTCTAATCAGGCAAGGAGCCAATACAAAGGCTTTGTCTCCCACAGTTCCCGTGCTGCTCTACATGCATCATCGCTTTGCAAACTAACAACCAAGGTCAAGAGCATTGTCTCTGTGCTGAGCTATACTGACACACTCTTAAGACTTCTTGAATCTACCTTCACCACACTTCAGTGTCAAGCTCTGTGAATCACTCTCTAGGAGTTTTATAATCTCAGTGACTATTTTCAGGCACCTTTGCAAATGACATCATTTAGTTTCACTTTATATCAGTTGTTAGTTAAATTTTGCAAATGAGAGAATGAAAAAGGATTCTAAACTCCAGATCATTACAAAGAATACTTTTCCAGTTTAGGGGATGACTTCTATGGGGTTCCACGATATGCTTCCAAAGCGTATAAATGTCACTATTCAGTAAACAGAGATATCAATGGGAACCTCAGTAAAATGTTTGTCTTCCTTGTTTGCAGATATGGTTACAAGACAGAAACATATGGAGAATGGTGAACATCTAATAACATAGTCCTTGAGCCATACAAACAGACTTCCATGTTGGCTCAGTTACCTAATTCTCTAAGTGAATCCTATGAGGAAGACAAGTAGGCTTTCTCCTTTTTTGAATGAGACTTCAAAAGATGCTTTTTCCCACTGGGATAAGCACATCACCATGAATCTTCTACTTTGACTCAGACAGAAAGTGAATTAAAACAAAGGATGGTCACTCTGATAGTAACATCTTGATGCACACCTTCAAATGAATTTGTTCTGAATAATACATCAAGTACCTAAGAACTCACATCTTAAGCTATGTTTTAAAGTACATTGTGAAGTGCAAAGCATAAAAAAAAATAAATAAATTAAAAAAGCCATGTTGCCTGACATTTGAAGAGAGTTTCTATTAAAATAAAAAGATCTTTTTTTCCTGGTCTGGGGGTTTGAGCATCATAAAAACTTTCTTGTCTTTAGATCTCAGTTCAAAGGCATAAGGCTGTGCCTGGAGTGCTGTGGCCAACAGAGATCTGCAGCAGTTCTTCTGTAAGAAATAATGGAAAGAAATGCGCAGTTCAATGGCAGACTACCAGTATTAGAACAGTGACCACAACAGTGTCTCCCAAGTAGTGTTAAGTACAAGATTTTTAATGTAACTGTGGATCTCTGGACAGAGCAATTTGTAGCTTGATAGAGAATGCTTACAGGTCAGCTTTGGAAAGGATCAAAACCTGCTCATGAACTTTAAGGTGTAGTGTGGAAGTTCAAGATAAAAAGGTGAAGGGAAGGCAGCATGTGATTTGACAGATACTTATAAAATCCCATTGTATCTGGATACCTAGGAAATTAATGCCTTCTCCTTAAGAACAGGTGCAATATCTAACCAACCATTGTTAACATTACAAGATAACTTAGGAGCATCTACCAAAGATGCAGTCATGGGAAAAGGTGCTTCCTTGGTCTCTGAGTGAAACATCTCAGAAAAAAATTTTTTTAAAAAATCAATGCCTTTGCCTGTCAGTATATCCCATTTAAACTGTAGAGAGTCATGTTGAAGTGCTTATCACATGGCAGCTATCAGTCAGCTCCAGACCCTAGTGAGCTACACCTCCCCCCACCTGGCGGAGCTGGCAGAGTTCCTGGAGACAAGCCTTTTGTCACACCTCAGCCTCCCACAGAGCAACAGACCCTATGGGGTCAACTTCCTCGAGGAACAGTGGAGCCGAGGGCCTGCTGAGAAGCACTGAGAAGATTCTGCAACCCTGGGAGGGAGGGTCATGCCCACAGCACATATATTGTCGCTCTTATCCCCCAAGTAAAGAGAGATTTTGTACAGCCATGCACTAATGTCTTTGCATGTTCTCTTTCTCTCGATCCCCATAGTCTCACTTCCCAGCTCTTCGTCCACAGAAAACCCGCTCGTGTGAAACTCCCGGGAAGCTTCATTTAACAACTGTTGCTTGTACAGTCAGCCCCTCCTATTTTTTTTTTTTAAATTACAGCTGCTTTTAAATGTACTATCCTGTGAACTCTATGCATGAGTAGATTGCATCTTAGAGCTCTCCTCAGTACTAAGAAATGACCCTGGCCTATAACTACTGGTTATCTGCTAAAATTTAAAAACTGGCTCACTCATAGCAGTGTATGTAAAATATCTATAGATCCTTCAACAGTATTTTTACATTATCAGTGTTGCTCACAGGCTAAGTGTGCATGGGAAATTCTATGACAGGTGGAAAACTTCCTTTAAACTCCATGATGGCTTCATTAGAATGGATGAACGCCAAGACGTTTCCCTGAGTAATTACTTCAAACAGCTTATAAGACAATTTCACATTATAGAACGATTTCCAGAAACACGAGTCACATCACGCTATATCCATGTGATACGAAGTGCCAGACAGACATAGAGCTGAAAATGGTTCAGAGGTGACCATCAAAATAAGCTCTAGTGATGAAGGTAGTTTCCCAGGGCTTCTAATCCCAGATCACAGAGACCCAACAAAATATATACTTTCTGTTGTTGATATTTGAGATACAGTAGAAATTTGAAGACAAATTCAAAGAACAACATTTTGAATCCACGAGTTAGTAAAGCTTCTCACGTTGCCATGAGTGGGCACAATAGCTTCTGAAACTCAACACTGAAAATTCACCAGGCACTCCAACATATCCTGTTACATCTGACCTTCATGGAAATCTAGAGAGACAAAGAGAGTAGCACCATTTCCAAATCCTAATTAGAAAATAGGTGCTAAGGGACCTGGAGGAATTAACCCAGTGCCACATGCTGATGCCAGGGCCAGTGTCCCTTTACCATTCCACTGCTGTCATTGCAGCTTGTCTCTGAATATTCCACCTGCTTCAGCCTCACCAGCTCACACAAACCATTTGTGAATAGGCAGATAGAATTAAGCACTTATTTATGGTCTTTGCAATGACAACAAAAGAAATCATTAATAACAAGAGCCATACTGAGGAACTAAGAAAATCAAGTCAGGTGTGGTAGCCACACCTTTAATCCCAGCATTTGGGACCCAGGCTGAGGCAAGAGTGTTGTCATGAGTTCAAGATTAGGCTGTGCTACAACACAGTGAGCACCAGACCACCAGCCTAGGCTACCGAGTAATACTCTACCTGAAACAGACACAGAGAAGGGTTAGAGAGAAAACCATAGTTATCACAGAAATTAAAAAGAGCCCTAGAAAAATCAAACATTTTGTGAATAAAAGTCACCAAACTGCTCACAATGGGGGAATAATTTTCGAATGACATCATACCTGGGGCAGATTTAGAATGGTTTTAGCATCAAGACCAGCCTGGGCTACATAGACAGAATAGCTCAGCAATATGGAGAAAGAAAGAAAGAAAGAAAGAAAGAAAGAAAGAAAGAAAGAAAGAAAGAAAGAAAGAAAGAAAGAAAGAAAGAAAGAAAGAGAAAGGAAGGGGAAATAAGGAAGGAAGGGGAGGCAGAGGCAAAGGCAGAAGGGAGGGAGGGAGGAAGGAAAGGTCTACATAATTCATATTTTCAGAAACTACAGGACAAGAGAGAAACAAGAATATCTTCTCCAAAGAAGAAACCTCTCTGGCTGTTGTAGCAGACATGCTGCAGGAAACAACAGGCAGACTGCTGGACTCCCATGATAGCAAGACTACTTCTTGGAGCAGTCAGACAGCAGGGAGCTGCAGGAAGCCAAGTTAACACCAGTGACCATCAAGCTGACAAATCTAACTGACCTTGAACCTCATTACATTTTATTGCAATATGTTAGCATGATAAGATCTTTACCAAGAGGGACCTGTAACACAAATCTAAGGGTATTCAGAGCCATGAGAGAGTCTATGCTGAAATCTCCTCCCTTTCCCCACAAAATGCATGTCCCAGAAAAGATGCGGCTATTCAAGCCAATGAGAGAGATATATACTATTGGTACTGCTACACTGCCTATTTGGCAGGATGCTACCAACTTCCCTTCAAGAGACTCTTCAGTAGCTGGGCTACTTTGGGCCTGCTGTGCTTCTTTTCTTTAAGTAACCCTCACTTTCCCTTTACTTCAAAAGCTAATCTGTATCTGATTTCTATTCCACAGGAAAAAGGACCCACCTGGCCAGTAAAATTCTAAAATCATCCTCCTCTTTGAACATCACCTTGAACATGCTCTATATCCTGCCATTCCCCAAGGAATTTGGAGGTATCCAATCTCTTAGATGACCCCTCTTGCTATAACATTCCTCAAATAGGCAAGCAAGTCTACAGTGTTTTCCAGCTATAAAGTAAAGTTTCTGGAAATTGATAAGAAGATGAAAATACACTATTATGCTTGAGAAATGCCCCCCATAGGCTCCATAGGCAGCATTTGAATAATTAGTCCTCAGTTGGTGCTGTTTAGGGGAGGTATGGCCTTTTTGGAGGAGGTATATCACTGTGGGTAGGCTTTGAGATTTTATAACCTCACCTCATTACTGGTTCACTCTCTCTGATTGGTGCTCGAGGTTGGAGATGCTCACTCTCAGCTTCCTGTTGTCATGTCTCCTCCGCTATTACAGACTCCCCATCTGCAATCACAACTCAAAATAAACTCTCCCATACGTAAATTGCCTTGGTCACAGCAACGGGAAATCAGCTAATATATGTATAGCTACTCATCATCTTAACTGAAGAGAGTTTTATATGAAATTCTCAGGAGTTATCAGAAGTGCATCTGGTGAAGGTTATTTGACCATATACATTGTAGAGAAGAGCATAGAGGCTCAAAATATTTAGAATAGAAAGGTCACTGTGGCAGACTAAAGGCAAGCAGCGCTTCCTAGCTTCTGTGGCTCAGAATTGAGGCAGCTCAGAATTAAAAAATAGCAATGTGGGTGCCTGAGGGAACTTGCTCAAGTTTAGTACTGGACAAACAGTGACTTGAAAACTCTCCAGTTATTGAAACAGGGAGTGAGAAAAAAACATAACACCTCTCAGCCTGTGAGCAACACAGCAGAGGGGAGGGCTAACGACTAGGGAAAGAGAGAAAGATGTAATGGGTAAAACTGGCACTGAAGCAGATGTCAGACACAAAAACAGCCTGAGCTTAGGCCATTCCAGTGCTGTGGAGTAAGTCTGTGCTTAAGAAATGTTCTGGGTTTCTCAACATAAAAGCACAGTGCTATAACTGACAGCCATGTAAAGGTCAACACCAAGCTTGG
Source organism: Tokudaia tokunoshimensis (assembly GCA_036184795.1). Classification (NCBI taxonomy): domain Eukaryota; kingdom Metazoa; phylum Chordata; class Mammalia; order Rodentia; family Muridae; genus Tokudaia; species Tokudaia tokunoshimensis. Next base: position 112,578,196 of record BTHU01000016.1, on the reverse strand, counting down.
TGCTTTAGAGAAGATAAGTTCTGTATCTTCCTTTCCCTGGAAGATCACAGGCAATATAGACATGCTGTTCTGTACATCTATTTTGTAGCCCAGTGTGGCCCCAGAAGAATGCTAGTGAAGCTAGCCCATTGTGAAATATGTGCATATTCAGACCATAAATGAGGTAAGGGGTGAAATTCACTTTTGCTGTATAGCTCACTCAGACAGCTAAGGAGGGTCAGGAGACCCTGGAAGCTCTGGATTGTGAGCAGGTACTGGCCCTTGGGAAAATACACCTCTGTATGACCTCTGTCTTGCATTGCTTTTTACTCCATCCCATATTTAGACAGCATGGGTTATTGTGGCTGGTCTGGCCCATGTCACCAAGACAAAGTTGATTCCATGATACTTGGTACAAAGCAGGGAAATGAATGTACACTCAACAACCTCCATCTCTAAGCCATGCCCACTGACCTACTGACAATACCAAAGGAAGAAGAGACATATAGTTCTCAGGATTTGCATGCTCTGTTGACATAGCATAATCCACTGAGACAGAGATCAGTGGGAATGGAGGATATTCACTAACTCTTGTGGTTGAGACAATGACAAGGTTCTCTTTTCTTCCCCTTTTCATTTTTTATGAAGATATTTTTATGCTTGCAGATGAGTTTATGTTTTATTCTCTTTTTCTCTTTATATATATTTTTTATTATTCAGTGTTGGTATTTTTGTTTTTCTTTCTCTTTCTCTCCTTCCAGTCATCAAGTCCTTATACTGTATCTTTCCTATCCTTATATACAGTCTTCATTTTTCATCACACTGGTCTCTCCCTTTTAATTTTTTGGATATTATTTCTGCTTTCCATTTTCTGTACTCTTCTTTCTTCATTTTTTCTTATTATGATGTTTAAAAACTACTTTATCTGTATTACTTCAGATTGTTGTTTCTACTATTGTTAGGAATGTTGATTTCATAGTTGTCACTTGGTTTTATATCTGGTTCATCAATACCAATTGTACTAATGTTATTAATTTTCCCCTTTTTATGTGGTGCTATGTATGAACCTCAACATTTATACAGATGTCTGCTGCTAAACTATACTCCTAATCTGTTCAGCACAGATTACTATACATACTACTCCTCCCAACACAACTTCAGTAAATGTTTTGACTTAATCAATAGGGAAAAAAAGGAAAAAAGATGAAGCAAGTATCCATGTAGGCATACTCAAAAGTAGGCTGAAGATCCACTTCCAACACAATAAATAAAAATCTGCAGCCCACATGAAAATCCTCATCAACATGAAAACAGAAATGTAAATCAATGGAATAAAGCATCCATCTATAAATAAATTCAAGAATCTACAGACCTCTGGTTCTCACCAAAACATATTTCTGGACATAGGAAAATACTTGCAAACCAGGTTGAAGAACCTATCAAAATGTCATACCCAAGTTGCTTTCATTTCAGAGATGCAACGATGGTTCAATTAAAACACTAGGTAAAACCCAACATCCCTTCACTATAAAAACTATAAAAGCCCAGAACAAACTATGTAGAGGAATTCTTCAATATATGAAAGTGACATATAACAAACTGACCATGAACATCACACTCAATGAGAAAAAACTGCAGGCCTTTCCACTGAGATAGAAAACATGACAAAGATTCCCATCTTACTGCTGTTGTTCAATGTACTTCTTAAAATTTTAGGCAGTGCACTAAATAGCGGGAGATCAAGAAAAGAGCTATAAACATGAAGGAAATAAACCAAATTATTCATCTTGCACCCAGGCTCCTCCCTCGCTCTGCCTCCGATGATTATTTTGTTCCCCCTTTAAGTGGGTTTAAAGTATCCACATTTGGGCCTTCCTTCCTATTAACCCTCATACAGTCTGTGAGTTGTACAATGGGTATTCTGAACTTTTTGGCTAATATCAACTTATCACTGAGTACAGACCATGCATGTGCTTTTGAGTCTGGGTTACCTCACTCAGGATGATATTTTCTAATTTCATGAATTTGCCTGCAAAATTCATGATGCCCTCATTTTTAATAGCTGAATAGTATTCACAAAGAAGCCAAAGCCATACAGCAGAAAAAAAAGAAAGCATCTTCAACAGACGGTGCTTGTCTAACTGGTGGTCTGCATGTAGAAGAATGCAAATTGATCCATATTTATCTCCTTGTACAAAACTCAGGTCCAAAGGGATCAAGTACTTCCACATAACATGTTTAGAAGAATTAATTTTATTAAAATATCCATTTCTCTAAAATTAATCAACAGTTCAATCATCAACAAAATTCCAATGATATTCTTTACAGAAATAGAAATAACCTTAAACTTATATAGTATACAAGGAATCCCAAAGAGCTCCAATTTATAAATAAATAAATAAATAAATACTTATAAGTGTCACAACACCTGAACTCAAAGTATACTACCCAGCCATAGTAATAAAGCGCACATGATATCAACATGAAAACAGAAATGTAGACCAATGGAACAGAGCACCCATAAACAAATTCAAGAATCTACAGAACTCTGGTTCTCACCAAAACATATTTCTGGACATAGGAAAATTGCTATGAACAGTCACTTGGAAGCTGGATGTCTCTTATACGGGGATTAGAATTAGGCTACTGTTCATCCTACATGAAAATCATCTGAAATTAGATCAAGTTTGCTAATGTAGATCATGAAACTCCACAGGTATCACCAGAAAACACAGGGAAAACACTTCACCACATAAGCATAGGAAATGGCCTTCTGAACAGGACTCAGAAAATGGGAGAAATAATAGGAGTTCTAACAAATTAGGTTGAGCCAAGCTTGGAAGGGTTTTAATGTCTAAAGAAGAGGGAAAAGACAGTCTAGAAAATAAGAGAAAATCTTTACCAGTTATTCATCTGCAGGAGGATAAATATATAGTATCTATAAAAAGAAAACCAAAAAATTGAAAACCAAAAAACAAATTTAGTGATCCAACCAGCAAATGGAAAAGAGAACTGTGCAGTTTTCCAAAGAAAAACCAATAGCCAATAACTACATGTCAAGACATTTAGCACCTCTAGTTACAGGGAAACTTAAATCAATATACTTTGATATTCTGTTTGGCCCTAGTCAGAATAGCTATGACCAAGAAAATAAAAAATAACAAAATCTGGCGGGAGCTTGGGTGGTGGGAGGGTAGGGGGGCATGTAAATCACTGTTAGTGGAAATGTAAATTTAAATGAATGCAGTTATGATGGGAATCAGTCCAAAGATGCCTCAAAGAAACTAAAATTAGAACTACTATATGATTCACCTCTACAACTTATGGGTAGACAGCCAGAGGAATCAAAGTCACCTTTCAGTAGACATCCTTGCATACCTGTGTTGTGTTAACAGTCTACTACTCACAATGACCACACTGTCAGTCAACCTGGTTACTCAACAATGAATGAAGGAATAAAGAAAATGCAGGGTGCAGATGCTCTTCAGTCATAATGAAGATGAAGCCATTTTATTTGCAAGAGCATGGGTGGGCCCAGAGATGATCAAGTAAGATAAATTAGATTCAGAAATACAAGCCTAGCACATTTTGGAATAAGTGATATATATATATATATATAGATAGATAGATATAGATATAGATAGATATACATATATAATAGATAAATACTTAGAGAGAGAGAGAGAGAGAGAGAGAGGGAGAGAGAGAGAAAGAAAGAGAGAGAGGAAAGTAAAAAAGGTTCCATTACAGAAGATGCGTATCACCAGGATGATGATAAAGAAGAATTAAGGAACAACAGGCAATGTAAACATAATCTGTGTGCAAATGTTATTCACTTGCCTGAAAATATCACAATGAAAGCCATTGTCTTGTACAATGAATAATATTTATAAAAAGCACAAATTAAAATTTTTAAAATAGACCTAACATCTGACCCTAACATAACTCCTTATAAACATAAAAAAACAAATAAAACCAGCATATCAAAGAGGTATTTACACTCATGAATTTGTATAAACACTACTTAGAGTAGCCAAAATATTAAATCAACTTTGGCATCCTTTTTTTTGTGTGTGTGTGTTTTGTATTTGTATCCCACTTACGCAATGAAGCATTATTTTCAAAAATAATAATAATACATTTAAAAAGAAGAAATCTTGTCATTAGCAGCCCAACAGATAGAACCAGAACTATCTCAAAGTATAAAAGATTAAAATAGAAATTACTAGAGAGAGGAAGAACAATGGGAACAGGAAATAAAGGGAAGTTGGAGTTGTGCGTTGAAACCCAGTTCCTAGGAGAGGGATTGTCTAGGCTTTGCTTAACTGAAAGACAGCAGGGACATGAGTGAGTCCACACATCATGTCAGCATAATTGCTAACTATGAAAGATTCATAGTTCTTGTTTTATTGGACTTCAAATATTTTTCAAATATCTTGACTTGGTTTTAAAAGTTAACCAATTGAGAATGTTTCTAACATGGCTAATGTACCCCAGCCTGACTCCAGGTTCTCTCCTCAGACTACTTCTAAATGCCTCTGAAAGTAGAGACAATATTTATAATATTTGATAACACCCTTCCTCCAAAATGACTTTTTTCATTGGAATTTTCTGGTTTTGATTTTTTTATTTTCACTCTGTATTTAGGTCTTCACCTCCCTGTGTAAGCCTAAGGGTAGAAAAGAGTTACCCCCCGCACCCCAGCTGTCTCCTCATGCTTATTTTGGAATGGCTAATGATAAAAGTTAAGAAAAAGCAAAGAACCAAAGAAGGAAAATACAGAGACACACCTTCATAGAGGACATGTATCTGAAGGTAAAATTCCCAACTAGTAATATCATAGAGCTGCACTGACCCCAGAATCCCCATGCCTAACACATACATATACACCCTCTAGCTAAGAAACACAACTTGCAGGCAACTTATTGTTTTACTGATGGAAGCACTTAATTAAACATATCTTTATGTTCAGTGTACAACACCATCACCTGGGTCAGTTTAACCAGACTAAGTTGCTGTGTTTCATTCCCCTTTTCAGGTTGAGAGAGATGTCTGCCTCATAGTCATCCTGATAATAGTGATTATTGAAAGTCTTGATTAAACAGAGAACCAAATAATGCCTGGCTTGAGGATGATACTCAGAGCCAGATGCTGTAATTCCTCCCAGTAGAAGCAATTTATGAAAACAACCAGTGTGATTTCTGATATTCAGTTTATAAATCCAAATTGACCACCATGCATAGATTTCTCTTGCAACTACACACAAGCACGCTTGAGTTAATATGACAGGGAGAAGGTGTAGTGATGAAAGATCAAAATACCCTGGCACCACTCCTATAATCATAAATATAAAAAATGCAAAGCAGAAAACTCTCCAGAATCATACCATCATAGCAGCTACCATGCCTGTTTTTGTCAAAATTCCTCTGCAGGAAAGAACTGCACAGGGTTATGGGGGGAGGAAAGGCACAAGAGATGCACCACATCTGCAAAGAGGAAGGAACACAGATGAACCCCGTCTGGTAAAAAGCTCCTCTCCTCAGTCACCTGCATCTCAACATAGCCATCTCCTCTGGTGATGAACCAATGCACTGCATTGTTTTCTCTGGCTTTGACAAACAACTACATACATCAGAGCTGATTTTTTATGAGCCACAATTGCTTTTTAAGCAGCCCTAGGATAGAGTTCTCTGGTGGGAGAACAGGGTTTGAAGCAACCAAAACAATGCAAGAATTGGCTTCAGGAAATATAATTAAAACAAATTTTGTTTTTCTTTTCCTAACCGTTATTCACTATTTCTTTCCAGTTACCCAACTGTTTTATGTCTTAACTACAAAGTGATGGTTAATTTCCATTGTAAACTTGTTTAGATTAAGAAATGTCTAAGATATTAATGAGGTATACTCCTCTGGATGCATTTTCAAGGGTATTTCTAGAAATGTTTGACTAATAAGAGAAAGATGACCCTGCATGTGAGTGGCACCATCCTAGGGGCTATGGTCCTGCACCAGATACAAAGGGGAAAGGGAGAAAACATGCTGAACACAGACACTCCCTATCTTTGTTGCATGATCCTACTGCCACATCTCCCCAGTACAATGAATGGACTATGTTTCCTTGAGCTATGAGCCCAAATAAACCAGTCCTTAAGTATTTTTTCAGTTATTTTATGACCACAATAAGAAAATAACTAAGATGCCATGTTTTTTCTACAATAACATAATTAAAGTTTAAATCTAGAGAGAAAACAGAAAGCCTTGGAAACTGTTAGTAAAATTGCAGCAACTTAGACCAATGGAAAAAACTGTCGTCATTCATTCTTGCAACAAAAGTCTGCTCTGCATTCACTATAAGAGCTGCTTTACTGCATATGGTTCAAGTAAATAATTATTGACACTTTAATAGCTCTAATCTGAAATAACAATGTACATACATTTTTATTCAATAATTAAATTTGTCCAAATGTTTTCTTTAAGAGCTTATCTTCTTGAAAACTTACATTTATTGTAAAATTATTTATAAAAGTAAAATATTAAAAATTATGCAAAATTTTAGAAAATTAGAAAAATTATTAAGATTGCCCTTAGAACCATAGCAGGTGTGGCTGCTATATCACATGCCAGTAGGTGGCAGAGAAGAGAGAGAGTATGTCTACGCTTAGTGTTCTGACCTATGAACATCTGAATGATTAGTAGCCTAACACTCCCTGAAAAAAGTGAGCCTGAAACAACTAACAGTCCAGTGCCAGGGGGCTTGGACAGGAAGCTAGCCTGAGATGACCACCAGTCTAGCACTGTGCAGGCCTGAAGAGGCAAGACTGTGCCTGAGATGACCCCTGCCTGGTGCCGTAATGCATAAGCAGGGAATATCACTCCTGAGACAATCCGTAAGATGACCCCAGACACTCAGCGATACAAGGAACCACTAAAAGAAGCAAGTAAGTGGTGAAGAAATGGAAGAGAAAGAGAAAGATATGGGAACAATGAAAAGAGCCAAAACTAGAAAGTCAGAGTAGTAAGGAACAGTCTTATATGAGTAGCGGGCAATGCCACCTTGGACCAGGGTGGGGTCCTGGCCTGTGCTCTCTTTAGGGGCCTTGGCCCTGCACCAGCAGGAGTCTGTTATCACCAAAGGTCAGGAGGATGTCCCTGGTCTGGGCTGCCACTTGGGGCAATGTTGATTCCTGAGGGCTGTGCAGAACTGGCCACACCCCTAACCTGGGCATTGTGGGAGGGCTGGCCCTGGGGACAAGGGAGCTGAGGAGCTGACCCTGCCCCTAGCCAAGTACAGTATTTGGGAGAGCAGGCTGCACATTGCAGGAGTTGCAGGTGATCTGCCCTCAAGGATACAAGCTTGGGAAATCTGGCCTTAGCGCTCCTCATGAATGAGGGAGAGATACCCTCTTTCCAGCTTCCCCATCACCACCTACAACAGTCAGGAGACCTAGCCCTGGGTCATGAGAGCAGAAGATCTCTCTTTTGCCCTCACCGCCTCGCACCCCAGCTGTAGACAGAAAAGTTGGCCTCAATGAGGTCATGAGAGCAGGAGAGCAGTTCTTGCCCTCACCTGGGCAGCACAGAAAAGCTGGCCCTGGGTGTGGGAGTTGCAGGTGAGCTGGCCCAGCCTCTTTTCTGATGGGCAGCTGTGCAAACAAGTAAGAGATGTCCTCATCATCTATGGCAGGCAGTAAAGGTGGCCCCAGGGTCATGAGTGTGGGAGAACCGGCCAGTTTCCTCACCAGCTGCAATACTCAGGACAGTGACCTTGCATCTTGCCTGGGCAGCAGGGTAGATGTAGCCAGACTTTTGGCTATTTTATGGGCTCCTATTTTGACCACCCTTATCTTTTTCAACCTCCCCTCCACCAACACTAGGTAGGATAGAAAAAAGACTAGAGGGGAAAGAGGGTATTGATCTCCTTAGACTACTTCCTGCTGATGAGGGGCATAGAGTTCCTTGGGGGCAATTTTGTTCTTCTTTTTCAGGTTATCTCCAACCAGCAACACCAGCACCAAGAGCAGCAGCTCACACTTCTCTCGGGGCTCTTGCATTTATACAGCCTCTCAAGGGTTCCCATAATTCTAAATGTCATACCCTTGAAGAAACTATCTGCAGCTGGCAAAATCGTGTTCCTGCCAGAGTATGAGGCAAATCATAGTCAGCTGCTGTGAGCATCTGAAGCAGCCCCATATCCCATACCTGGGATTAAAATATAACATTTTAGAGAAACCAAAATTCTCACTCCAGGTAAAGCTGGCCCTGGTTATAGGGTTGCCAGTGAGCCATCCCTAAGGGCATGAAAGCAGGAGAACCAGCAAGATACAAGTTCAGATACCTCTTAGGCCCACATCCAGGTCTTCTAATTGACCCACCCCAACACTTACCCCATCAATGAACTCCTGGAGAGCATGAAGGGGTGGGTTCTACAGATCCGAAAACTGTAGGATCTCCATGACAGGGCAGCAACAGGATATCTGAGAGGAATCCCAGTGAGGTTCCAGTAATGACAGAGTAGCAGAAGACAGAGGCTTTGTACTAGACCAACAAATCATTGCAATGAACATCTACAAACAAAGGAGGAAAAAGTGTATACAAAAGGGTACATTGTGGGACACACTGTGATACACTACAACTTCCACAGTAAGAATGAGTAAAAAGCTTTTTAATAAAAAACAAAAAATCATTAAGAAAATTTGGTGTCTCTCTACTGAATTTGATGGCAAGTTCACAGTAATGACTAGTGGAAGAATTTATAATTAAGCTGTTATATCTTTCTGCCCATAAATATAAAATGGGAGGCAAGAGGCAAAATATTTCATTCTTCTGCATAATGGAATTATAAAGAAAATATTATTTCCATTTTCTTATTATCATCTTATTTTGCAATTGATAGTGTTAAATGGAAAGAAAATTATACATGTATTTGTGCAACACATTAAGATAAAGCCTCAGCCTAGGAAGCTGAAAGAAACAAGGAAGTTATTTTTAAAAATAATATGTAAAAATTATATACATAGATGATCATTAAGCAGAAGCTCTGTGGAGGCAAGGACTCACATCTCTCTAATAGTCATCATGACGGTGTAATTTCTAGTGTATATAATTAAGAAATATTTCAAGACAGCCCTCTGTGACCTCTCCCTTGCTTTATGTCATTCAGAACATAAGTAAAAGGGGAAAATGCAACATGTTGACTTTTAGAAGCTTGGGTATAAATGTGAGGGAGTTACATACATCTTCTATCAGCTGATTAGGGATTCCTTTACCCTACTTGTACAGAAATCATGAGGAGGCAAGAAGGGCCAAATATTGGACTCTAGTAGCTCTCATTTCCCTCCAAGTTTGGAGACAGCAGAAGCAGCAGACTGAAACAAGAGTAAATGACAGTCCTTAACGTGTCAGTCTCCATGCAGGCAGAGGGTGTTGGGACCCTTGGCCCCTGCAGCAGCTACTGCAACAGAACTCAGACTACATCTCCCTGGTCCCCTTGCCCCTGAAGAGTTAACTGCTCTTCTTGTAACAAGGAACTTTGGGTTCTTTCCTCTTATTTTCTCTCCTTAACGTTCTGCAACCATTTAGCTGCTTCTTCAGTAACTACAGGCAGAACGGGCTTGGGGTTCCTGCCTCTGTCAGACCTGTACTGTGAAGCTGGAGTGTGAGTCAGGTAGCAAGCTGGTTAGTAACTGCTGGGTTTGGCCAGAATCACTCAGGTGCAAACATGTGCCACAGGCTGAATTCCCATGAGTAGAAAGGTTCACTAACAGGCATGTTCTGTCCTCAGATCGTCAGCTATCAAACTATACTGATAATGCACATGGAAGTCCTGTCTGGGAAAATGGATGCTGCACCAAAGCTTAATTGTTTAGGATCCTAGTGCTGGTAGTGAAAAGCCAAGTTCAAGAACCCTGGACAATCGCTAAGGCTGACAGAACCTTTTCACTTATCAAGCTGTAGGTTGTGGACATTCTGTGCTCAAAGAACTGTGGTCCCAGGACTTAGGAGTGTAAAGTGAGCTTTTAGAGAGCCCAGGGTTGAGGGTGTGAAGCCAGGTAGTATGTGCTCCCCTTGTGACGTACATCCAGGGTCCTCAGCTATCAAGCTGATGCGGGGTTTGTCAATTTTCATATAGCAAGCTGCCACTAAAGCTGAGGTGAGCTTGCTTGCTTGTTTTGTTACCAGTACAGCCCAAACAACTGAAGGTGGTCAAAGAAAGAGTTTTTATTGGACTTGACGTTACAACACAGAAGTCTCAATGAACCCAAGCAGCCAGCCTTTAGAGCCTGAAAATGGGTATTCAGTCCAATCATAACCACATTTGGACCAATCATACACTTCTTTAGGCTGATCACAGCCTCATGTTTCAACACCATGAAGAGCCATTAAGGCTTGTGTTTTGGATCAATGATAGCCTGTCCCTTAGTAGGTCCCAATCATAGTAGGTCTTACACCAGGAGACTTACTCTGGTAGGTGAAAGGGTTCACTAAGGTTTACAATTGCAAATTGTCTGCTACACAAATGTTTCTAACAGCCCTGGCTGGGGCAGTTGCTTCAAGAGCCAGGGCAATCAACTTCAATCTTTTGCATAATCGTTTCAAGGCATCTGTGGAGCATTCCAGACGGCTGGCTGGTCCTGGCATAAGGGTAGTCCAGCTGGCTGTTACACTGATAGTTCTTTTGATCAAAGCAGCAAAGGGAGAGTTCAATAACTGCTAATTAGGGAGTCAAATTGATCCATCCCCAGTGTCTTGCTTATTTACAGGAAAATGACCAGAAGGAAAGTTTACAACATTAAAAATAAAAAAGTTAGCATTAATACTAAAAGCAATTTTTAAAATGCTTTAGCAATTCTTATTTCTCTGCTGCCCAGAGAAAGCTAACCCAGTTTGTTTGTCTCAGTTACATCCTTCTAAAAGTCATCTGTAGGATGCTCCTTTAACCCTTATCAACTGGACATGGCACACTAGTCTGCCTGCACTCTGGAACAGCAAGGGAGATTCACCCCAGCAAGGAAGTACTCCAAAGGAAATATACCAGCCTACTAATGGATTAACCCAGTTGGAAGTCATGAGCAAAGGAATATGATTGATGTCCACATAAATCATCCTTCAAGATACAGAAGCAAATGGAAAAGCAGAAGTAAATATAGATGGACAAATTATCCACCAAAAATATCTATAAAAATTAAATTTCAGCAGCACTTAAACAGTAGAAAATTGAAATTTTTCCTTTTGAGATCAAGAATAAGACAAGGTTGATGCCAACATCACTAAAGAAGTAATGATTGGTAAAACAAAGATTAAAAACTATCATTTACAATGAAATGATTATGTACATTAAGACCACAAAAATTATAAAGAAGCCACTAGTTCTAACAAGTGAGTGACAATAAGCTAGTTTATCATGGTTATTAATGTCAGATCAAAATACAAAAAAAATAACTATGTTTCTGTGTGCAAGTGAAACAAAAGCTAAAATTTATTTTTAAAATAATTTATTACATGTATTTATTCATTTGTTTGTGAGGAGGGTACATGTGGAGGTTGGAAGTCAGCTCTCAACCTCAACCATGTGGGCCTTGGTAACCAACCCAGGTCATCAAATCCAGCAGCAGGCACCTGTATTCCCTTACAATCTCGTTAGCTTCAAGTCCAGTTTGTGATTCCATTAAAAGCAAGGTTTTAGCACACATTAAAGCTGTAGGACAAAGCGCAGTTTCTCCATCTGACAAAATGAGGTCCATATTCAAACAACAGATGTAATGTGCAAAGTTTGCATCCTCAGAGACAGTCTGCTCAGAATGATATTTGAATATCTGCCTCCTCTGTCACAGGAGGACATTCCCTTCTCTAAAACCTATTAAAATATTTAATATTTATAACAAAATAAGCCTATGAAATATCAAGGGATAAACCCACTAATCAATGCCTGATAATATAGACAGTTATAAAAATCTTATAAAAATTAAAGAAGATTTGACTACATGTAAATATAAGCTATATGTATAGATCAGGATATCTAATACTAAAAGGTGCTCTTTCCCCCAAAATCACAATGTATAGATTAATTCAACTCTAGGAAAATCACAACTGATTCTGTTGAACATGAAAATCTTGTTTTAAAATATATAAAACTAAAAAAATCTTATAATTGTCTATATTTCCTTTATTGTTTGTTTGTTTATAAATATGAAACGCTTCCAGAATTTGCATGTCATCCTTGTATAAGAGCCATGATAATCTTCTCTGTATTGTTTCAGTTTTAGTAGATTTGCTAACAAAATGAGAACAATTGTCTATATGTTTTTAAAAGAACATATTTTATTTGACAAAATAAATATGTCAGAAAATCAACATAACATAATTTCAGAGTATTTGAAAAGTGTAACATTTGCCCAAGAATAGATAAATGTGTTAACAGAACAGAACTCTCGGTTATAAATCTAGTCAGAAATGGCTTCTTCATTTAAACTCATTTTACAATACATCAAAGAAAGAAACAACCTTTCAATGAGTGGATGAAGACAACTGGCTATCCATTGAGAAAGATGACACCAGCTACAACATACCTTTCACAAACACTTCCAGGCAAGTCTTATCCCAGATTCCTTGTGAAGCAGAAATTTGTGTGAAAGTCATTTATTGAGACATGTTCTGAGGTTCAGCACTCAAGACAAATATTAGTCACAGAAAGGACTCAACTACAATGTTATCACTCCAAAGGTCTCCATTAAGCACATGAATTTCTCAGAAAACAGGCTGACCCTTCAGAATTGTCTAAAATGTAGGCAAGGGGCCAAGACCTTTGACCATCCATTGAGCAGGCATTGGGTAAAGGTTACCATAGGGAAGAGGCAGAATTTTGGGCAGAATGATTCTCTTAGGAGAGTCCTAGACAGGGCCCCCTGCAAAGACCCCAACCCAGAGCTATCAGTCAACAATACTCCTAAGGGACTAGAGAAAGAGGTCTTAGTCTTCAGTGGGTCAGGCATGAGGATTATGTGGCTAAGTCAGCTTCCACAGTAGGGTAAAGGGAAAAAAAGTTCCTGGAGATGATATGCAGAAAATATCTTTATGATTCTAATGCAAAGAAGCATTTCTTAGATAGAGTACAAAGAGTTAGAGTGGATATACAGGCCAAGTGCTTCCCTAGCACACTGCAAAGCCCTGGACTCAATCCTCAGTCACACACACACACACACACACACACACACACACACACACACACATTCCAAAAACACTAAACATAAATGGAAAGGTAACCAACAGGACTATATGAAAAGGGATTATTAAGAAAATAAAGGGCAAGCCATGGAATGGGAGTAAATATCTGTGACAACACAGAAAACAAAAAGAATTTTTACAAAGCTAAACAGTTCTGCTCCTCCAAGAAGTGTGAGTGACCAGCAGGGCTAATGAGCACAGGCATTACCACACAGTAATGAACAAGTGTCAAAACTGTTGCCTACAAACCTACCTGTAAGAACCCAGTGACCAGAGTTCTACTAAATGCATCCAATCAAAGGAACATGATACATACAACTCAGTATACACCCTCCATAATTAAAGCTATAAAACCAATAAATTCTATTAACAAAATTTTAGGTGTCATCAATCCAAAAAAACTATAGACATTGTGCTGGTTAGTGTTTGTCAACACTAGATCTATCTGGAAAGAGGATATATAAATCATAGAGATGTCTCTTTACCTTGGTCTATGGGCATGTTTATGGGTGTATTTTCTTAATTGCTAATTGATGTAGGAGGGCCAGTCTCATTGTAGGCCGTACCATCTCGGTAGCTGGGTCTGAGCCACAGAAGAAAGGTAGCTGAGCAAGCCAGGGAAAGCAAGCCAGCAGGCAGTGTTCTTCCATGATTTCTGCTTTAGCTCCTGCCTCTAGCTCTAGCCCTGAATTCCCTCAGTGGTGGACTGTTGTCTGAGAGCTGTTGGATAAACAAATGCTTTCCTTCCCCACATTGCTTTTGGTCATCACAGCAGCAGCAGCAACAACAACAAAACATCTTAGAACAGATAAGAATCAAAATCCCTGGTTTTCACCTTGGGATGACTTCAGTCTCCTGAACTTCTGTATTTCACTAAACCTCAGGAACTATTGCTTATTTTCTGTATTGCTTTTGCTCTAAAGAAACCAAACCTCTTTTATCTTTGTTCGTTCCCTCTTTCCCAAATTATTCTCAACTCCTTTAAAACTTATCACATCATATCCTTTTGAACAAAAGGAATGTTCTATAAAATTAGCAAAGCAAATACAACCGCATCATCAATAGCTTTGAGAAAAGTTTCTTTTAAATGGTTGTCAAAATAGTAAGCACATAGAATTATTCTAATACTGCATGTGGTGAGCCTGCTGTAATAAAGAAATATGGTTGCTCCTTAAAGCTCCCCCTTAATCTTCAGATGTTTTCTACACAGAACTGAAAAGTGTACACCACAGAATTAATTTTCTTGGGAATGTCTGGAGCTCTGTGACCAGACACAGTAAGCTCCAATGCCTACTTTTATGCATGCTGAATAATGAATAGTAAGCACCTCAAAGATGTATATTCCTTAGTTTCATATATGTATATAATATCTTCTTTCACAAGTACACACACATACAATGAAAGGGAATCCGTAACTGCAAAAGAAAGGGAGGGACAACAAGATGACTTGGTGGTAGAAGTGCTTGAGGTACCAACCTAAGGTCCCAAGTTCCACACCCCTAACTCTTGGTAAAAGGAGAACCAAGTCCTGAAAGCGTCCTCTCTTACCTCCACATACACTCTTGATCACATGTTCATGGTCCATCCTCACGCTCCATCCTGCCTCATGGAAACGTCTTTCTTCTCCTCTCCTTTTTCCTTCACTTTCCTCATGTTTCCTATCTAAGATCCCCTTACTTGATCAGAAATCCTATCTTCTCTTCCCTGCCCAGTCATAGTCTCTAGCTTTTTATTTACCAATCAGGGATTATTGGCAATGTTCTTTACAGCACATTGGTCAATACAATGTCCAATAAATAACAATAAATAAAAAAAATTATAAAAAAATAAAATATGCAAAAAATGGATGAAGAATGTTTTGGTGGGGTGCTTTGATAGATTTCCTTAGAACTCTGCCTTCTCAGGGTTCACATAACAACAGAACTTTACAGTGCATATACAAAACCCCTTTTAGACATCACGGGGACTGTGAGCTCCCAGCATCAAGACAGCGAAGACAGGAAGGGCGGGCTACAAGTCACTCATAAATACACAGATTTTTTTTCCTTTTATAGATAATTTTTTAAAAACAATAAATGATTACTTATTATCATTGGTAATTAGACCTTTTCTGATTATTCAACAGCATATTTGGTTCTGAAAGTAGGAACAACATGATAAATGCAAGTAAGAAAAATTTGAATAAAGAAGAGAAAACAAAGGGAAATGAGCCCAGAGTTGCTGGTGAGGTGGTGTGTATTTGAAGAAATCAGGAAAGGTGACAAACAAGTTGTTAGTGACTCTTTCGAAGGAAGGCTGAATGTAAGTTAAATGATGCCAAGGAACTGGAAAGGGCTTAGGAGAACAGGGAAAGGTGAAGGGTACAGGAAACAATGTTAGATAAAATTGATGAGGAAAAACTGAAAGTCTGAGAGTTTCAGAGCAAAGATTTGGGTCACTAATTAAGCACACGTCTTTAAGCAAGGAGTGAACTTTCTCAGTGGTGGGATTGTGTCCCTACAATCAACTGCTCTCATTGAGGAAGGGCAACACCAGAGCTTTCTAAATTCCACCCTGTGTACAAGCCACTGGGGTCTCTTCAACGTGCAAGACTCACTTCAACAGACCAGAACCAGACCTATCATTCTGCATTTCTAGCAAGCTCCCATGGGAAGCTGGGGTTACTGAGCTATGCATTCCACTTTCAGCAAGAGTTCAGTGTGGTGTTTTCTAGAGTGTAACAGGACCAACTAATCATAATTATGATGTTTGTTAAAACCATTCATTCTGATCAGTGCTATACAACTGTACAAA